>JAWWMP010000005.1:14584684-14632697 GCA_035047865.1 Dendrocincla tyrannina | reverse complement strand
TGCTGAGGGGTCAGGGTTACCGGGTTACAGCGCCCCACAGGAGGGGTGCTGAGGGGTCAGGGTTACCGGGTTACAGCGCCCCACAGCAGCCGTGCTGAGGGGTCAGGGTTACCGGGTTACAGCGCCCCACAGGAGCCGTGCTGAGGGGTCAGGGTTACCGGGTTACAGCGCCCCACAGGAGGGGTGCTGAGGGGTCAGGGTTACCGGGTTACAGCCCCACAGCAGCCGTGCTGAGGGGGAGTGACCCCGGGACACGCCGGAGCGGGGGCTGCAGGAGGCGGGTGCAGGGTGGTTTGGCGAGGGCAGAGAGCCCCAGGCTGGGCCCGGGGTGTGGATCGGGGGTCCTGTGCCCCGGCACCTCACCCTCTGTGCTGGCGAGCATGGAAGGGGGAAATCGCAGCTGTCACCTTTACTTCGTGTGTTCAGATTTCTGCTGTGGAGTGATTTGATTTCTGGGTACCAAACTTGTGAATTCAGTGCTGCCTAAGCAACTGCAAATTATGAATATGTGTGCAAGATTTCAGTTGCATTAGATGTGTTACATCTCTGATGTGGCTGGCGTTTACTTGATCTGGTACAGTGGTCCATCCCACTGTAGGGGGAACAACATGGGATGCCAAAAATGTTTTAGTTATTGATTCACAGAACATCAATATATGTTAACATATACTGTCTTGTTATACAGCATCAAAACAAAATGTCATCATCATCACAATCATTCTTGTCTTTACCTGTACGTGACGATACTTCTCCTTTAGTGGACTTTGATCCTCAAGAAAAGTTTATTCTTCCTCATGCTACTGAGGCAAGTTCATTCTATTCCTGCTAGGCTTGATTTTTTAAATTCTGTTTACTTTGTTAACAATACTCAAAATATGCTTCCTAGTTATAGATGAAAAGTAGGTGATATTTCAAAAAATGGGTAAATGACAGTGCTGGACATAGCGACAGTATACTGAAACTAGGGAAAAATTCTTATTTGTTCTTTTCTGCTTACACAGATGGGCTATGATAAATGAAGCATGATGGTTAGTCTTCCAAGATGCTGTTTCTGCAGGAAGTAATTAAATTCAAGAACTTAGTTTTGGTTATGTATCCAATAAAAAGCTACAGAGAGTTGCACTGTGTTACACAAGTTGAGGTCTGCCAGGAAATGTAAGCCTGTAAGAAGACGCACGCACACACATATATATAATGTTTTGTAATCTTGATTCCATGTCCACCTGTAAAGTCAGTGTATGGACCCCAATTCTGCATCCAGATTTTCATCTCTGCATGCACTGTAAACTTATAAATAAAATATGATAAGATGGAAAAAGGATAAGATGAAGGAGTTGTAGTAAAACTTTTGATTCTGAAGTTTCCAGCTGGAATCAGTGGGTTTATCCTCTCATTAGTGAAGTTAAAATGTTTGGGATTTACAATCTGAAGGTCACACAAGTCTTTTTTTTTTAAAATAGAAAATTACACACACACACACACACAAAGGTGAAGATCTTAAAAAGACAAGTTTATTTCACAATATCATAGGCACATAAATTCTTCTGAATTTCTAGTAAGAGCTAATGTAGATTTTGTGATTCTCCACCCTATGCTTTCTAGTTCAGTCTTCAATTCTCCTGTCTAACTGAGGTTCCTGAAAGGCTTTAGTACTTAATATTAGTCTTTGAAATATTGCTAGGTCTACAAAGGCTTTTACCATTTGCCTATGTGCTTAAACACCCCTTATTTATGACATTTAGAGCCCTTTTATCTAAAAAGAAGAAAGAAATAGGTGTATGGAATAAACCTAGTTTGTTTTTGTCAGCTGCATAGTTCTATGCACAAAATAAATTGAACCTTTAGGGTGTAAACTACTAACTGAGAAGCTCGTGAGTATTTGAACTGTTATATTCATATGTACCAGATTTGTAAATGTAACCAATTTAAAACCATTGAAAAAAGGCCAAATCAGTTATAATCAGAAGTAATTTTGATGTTTCCTGTGTTTCAGTTAAACAGTAAAATCATTGACACTTTGATGCAGAAGCTAAGTGAAAATGAAACCCAAAATACAGTAAGTAAATTAAAATTTGATTTTTTTTTTGTTCTGTGCTTTACATCTGAAATTGGCTACATCACAGGACAATACTATCTCCAGTAACAGTGACAAAGTGGGAGTATTTGTGGTCTATCAGCATAAAATGGAGTCTCAGTTTTACAGCTGAAATGTTCATCAGTGTGCTTTACTGTTGCATTGTTGTGTGCAGATATTAAAATACTTTCTCTCTTATTTTTTTTCCCATGAAGATTCTCAGGAAAAAAATACTTGAAAGGGAGAAACAGATTGAAGAACTTTCATCCATGCTTCACTGTGAAAAAGTGAGTGATCAGTTCTGTTGAAATGAATGTTTTCTTCCAGTGAACTTGAGTCTTAATTTACAAAATTTAAATATTGAGAATAGCAATTATTTCAGAGTATGAAAAAATAAAATCCTGAGAGATGTTTCCTACAGAAACAATCAAGACTGTATCCAAACATATGAAGGATACAGATTATCCTTAACACTAATGTCACAAGGTTCCAGGAAGGGGACACACATCCAGACTAGTGGCATTTGACCTCTCATATATTGATTTGCAAAAATTCTGGAAAGAAAGTACTTATAAGGAAGTATTATGGAATAAGCTCAACAGATGTTGTTCACACTTGGTTTCCATGGCTCTTTGAGCTCAATAAATAGGAAAGGCAGTACGTACTGCAGAGTTAACATCATCAAAGGCTGACTGGACCTCGTTTATTCTTTGCATAAAAAGAAGGAACTCGGTGCAGAAACTAACACTGGAAGAGAAGAGTTGTCCACTCTGTATAAGAAGGTACTGTAAAAATTTCAAAAGTTTACTGGTGGTTCATCAGTCTTACAGATTGAATACCTAAAGGGCACATTATGCATATGCAATGGAGCATGGTCCAGTGTTAGTGAAGGGCAGAGCAGGCTCAGTTAAACCTTCAAGGGGACATTGGTGTACTTTGACATTTGTATCTCTTTGGGGCTTTTTAAGAACCCTGGTTCTTCTTTAAGATTTTTTTCTTTGCTTAACCAAGAGAATGTATCACTCGGCTGCAGGATAAACTTAGCCAGCTAATTGTAATAGAGAAAGCTGTGGGGTGCAATGCCCTCATCTTTATCTTGAAGTGAAGGAGCACATTTTCATAAGAATAGAAATGCTGAACAGAAAAGCCTATAAAGATTATGAAGACCACAATACCAACAAACCTCAATGTTGATGGGATCTGTGTAGCATGCCTTGCTCTAACTATAGATCTCTCTAATGCTGAACAATTTGGAGTGCCCAGCATCTGAAGGGGTAAATTATTTTCTCTGCTATCCCCTTGTTCCTTCTTACATTATCTTCAATAAATGGCATTTTCTTCAATACTTGACTGAGTCTGAGTCTGCCTATCTTACTGCTATCTGTAATGAACACTTGCACTGGCATATTCAATGCTCTTTTGGTCTATACTGATAATATGACATTTTTCTACCTGATTGTTTCTTATGTAGAATGAGCCAAAGGAATCAAGTTGCAAGAAATTTCATAGAACCTGAGTTCTGGTGACATAAGTTGCCTCTTCCATTATGATTTATTTATCGTCCCCAAAATTGGAGTTTGAATTAAATGTATCGATACTTCTAATACCAGATGATAGTCTTTGGAATTTAATGAAGATCAGATAAAGTCTAATTAGTCAGAGCACAGCTGATCAGCATGGCTTAATTTTGGTCATCCTGCTAGCTAGATGCCTTTGCTCAGCCTGGATTTCTGAGTTCATCCTTCCAGGCCTTACTCATACTACTTAAAGGCAGATTAAATATGAGGCATCAATTATACATACCGTGGTTTAAGTTTGTGATTTCTGATTAACATTAATACTATTAGTAGCAAGCTACCTCTTGTGAATATGCTTGTAGAGCATGTTTTATCTTTTCCAGCTTTTGAGGACGTTCAAATGTCAGTTAGAAAATACACCAAAGTAGCAAAAATATAGAGCACATCATACAGCATATTTTCACAGGCCAACAGATTTGTGTTTGTTTCTCTTTCTTAGATCAATATACAGAAAGGAGACCACCTGTCAAGATCAGTAAAGGAAGTACAAGCTCGCCTGTGGTGTCAGATTCAAAGAAAAGAAGTGGAAAATGATGAATTAAAAGTAAAAATACAGGTCAAAAGATTTTTACTTGTGTTTCAGTTTATTGAAAAAAAATAGTAAAACCTTATTGTAGTCAGATTTGAAATCAAATTCTTGGCAAAAGAAAAATCCCAAACAGTAAAAATCATAAGTATTTATATTTTGCACAGTCTGACCATACTATTTTAATTGCAAAGTTGCTTTTGGTTTGGGCGGTTTTGGTTTGGGGGGGGGGGTTGGGGTTTTTTTTGGTGTTTTTTTTTGTTTGTTTGATTGGTTGGTTTTTATTTTTTCTCAACTTGCGCACACAAACAGTTCTGGTGAAGCAAAGTTAAATATAGAAGCATTTGCACTCTCTTGACTGTGCTATCTGGAAGACATGTATTGATCCTGAGGCAGTCTTGATGTAGTCAAGGGAAAGAGATAGGCAAGTTCCCACAATGAGTTTCTGTTCTAAGATAGGGGTGATGAACCACACCCTGTTTCTTCTTACCATCTGTGAAGGAATCAATACATCTCTTAATACCAACTGAAAGTGAAACACTAATGCCTATCCTCTTTGTTTAAGGTAAGTTAAATTATTTCCATTTTCTGTTCTAGAAAGCAAGAGTTAAATTTGTGCATTTGCATCAGTGGTGGCTTTAGAAAAAGACAAGGTCATATGTGAGAGGCTGGAGCTGTACATGGCCTCAGATTTCGGTATTTGAAAATTGACAAGAACATAGGCATGAATGAGAAAACATTGGCTGAAAATAATGTCTTTCTAATTTCCAAACTGGTTTTTTACTAGCATACATCCCCTATTATATGTATCATTTGAAGTTGTTAATCAACCTGTATCAATTCAATTTTAAGTCACGTATTTCCATTTCTGCATAAATACCTCATTTTCTTCTAAATAAAAATTACTTTCTTATTCCACCTGGTGGAATTATTGAATTCCAACAATGTTTTCATTAGAAAAAGTAACTTGATATACAACTGTATTTTCATTCAATCTCTATTTAAAGGTTTTATTTGCTTTCAGAAACTGCTGAAGTCAGTTTCTAGCTTAAATCCTGGTGACGATTTTGTTAATATCTAGACAAAGCTTGCAAAAGCTTAGTATTACCCTTAGGAAATTATTTCTCAATTTAAATCTACCTCAGTCACTAATACCCAATACGCACTTATTCTTAGCGTGATTGTGACCCCCTGTGGTTATAACAGGGGATAACATTTGTTTACTTTTACCAACAGTTAAAGAAATCGAGACTTAGACTCAGATTTTTTATTTGCTGTAATTCTTGAAGGTGTTCATCCACCACCGCCTCAAGTCACATCTTTGTTTATTAGATGCCCTGTAAGCATTTATATAGGAAAACTACTTCCTGCGTATTTGTGAGGGTTTTTATAATTTCATTTTTTAAAGTAGTACTTTCACTTTTTGGTGGATCCCAGTAACTGAGACCCTCTTTTAGTTGGAAATCCACATACATTTTGCATTGATTGTGTAAATGTTTTGAGGCCATTAGCAGGACCTGTACTGAGAGATACCCTCCTGTGCACAATGCGCATTATTTTATAGCAATTAGCAAAGTGTATCTTGAATAAGGTGGCACATAAATATAGTCAGTAACAAAGTAGTAGGTCTTTATTCCTGCAGAATATAATTTAGTGTCAGACCTAGACTACAATGAAGGAATGCAAATGTATTTTATTTCCTGAGTGCTGCAAAATCAAGCACTCAGGAAACTATATTTAGAAGATGCCCTTACAACATGTGATCTACCACTGTGGTTAAGCTTTATTGTAGCCTCTTTTAATTATCCTTAATTAATGCTGTCTGCTGTGGGCAAGGCAGTGCTAAATTTCTTCTTCTTGCATTTTCTGCTTCACTGTCTATAAGAAACAGTTTCTTTGCTACATAAATCTGTTTCATTAATAGATTGGGGCCATTTTGTGCATGGAAAAAATTCAGAAATCTTGCAAGAAAGTAGTATATTGTCATCTAATCACAGACCACATCATAATACATATATTCAAGAAAAGACCCCAGCCTATCCTACCTTCTTGACTTTAAAAAAACCAAATCTAAGATACTAGTTTTCATATTAAAATTTCATATGCAATCATACAGCCTATCTCGAGACCTGTAATGTGTGTGTCACTATAGATTCAGAGCACATACTCTAATACATCAGTGCATATCACTGGTAGCATCATTAAGGTGATACTCTTTACAGAAATCAGACTCTAGGGATGATGAAACCATTTTATTTTCCTCCTTATAAATGGGTTTAACATCCATGTCATGCCTCCTACATTGAAATTCTGCATTCATTTCCAAGAGCACACAGTGATGCTTAGATTGCTGTCTTTCCTCTGACTCTGCCGGCTTCTGCACATTTTCAGCTGCTTCCCTGGATCTTTGTAATGAATTTCCCAACAGGTATTTTTGCTTGTCTACTGTTGTATGTATCTCAGCTAGCTACTTGTGTTAACCACCACGTTTGAGATACAAAGATATTAGGGAAACAGATTATATAAACCACTGCTATTCCTGATTATTTCACAAAATTATCTGTAAGGTTTAGAATTTAAAGAGTTGATGTCTAATTATGTCACAGACTCTAGAAAAGAAATTAGCAGAGTGGAAACATCAAGTTGGTGAATACAAGCACCAGAAGTTAGCATTAAAGGAAACAAGTGAACAAATCAAGGCTGCTCTGAAAAAAGAAATCAGAACCCAGAAGCAAAGAGCTCAATGCTTTGAAGAAGCTGTGAAAAATTTAACCTCCAAAATTAGAGAACATGTGAGTGACTGTGCTGTAATGTTGTGCTGTACTGTTTTAAATTGAACAATTGGAAGACTTTCACCTGTGGAAAATAGAAAAAGTTGTTTGGTCATGCTGTGCTTGTATCTCTTTTAATTTGTTGCTCATTGACTAAGGAAAAGGTTGCTATAAATGACATGCAAACTGTTACTGTTCACTGCCTTTGTTTTGTTAAAATTTAGTGGTTGTCTTAAGTCATGAGGTTGTACATTTCAAACTGTAGTAAGAGGAGTCTCAGCAGCTTTTGGTTAGACCTCTCTTGGTCTTTCTGTTAGTCATAAGCACTGACTAACTCAAAAGAATCCATGACTGAGGTTTGAAGTCTTATTTTTCTTCTTTTATTAGTGTATGAAATCTCATATAGTTACTTATCTTTCTGTTTCTAAGCTGCTTGCTGTGAACCTTTTAAAAATCCAAGTACAAAACTTACTTTCTCCAAATTGTTCTATAGAATCTTGCTCTGCCTATCCATACAGTTTGTTCAAGAAGGCCAGATAGATCAGAACTGTGCTTATTGCCCTATACAGATTTCCTAATAAGTATATATTGTTATACTCCTAGATGTGTTGCAGTCATTTTGCATATGTCAGTATTAAAGATATATTTTTCCAGTTAGGGTACCAGGAGATGGTAAATAATGTTTTTTGCTTTCTTTGATCTTTGTGAGAATACAGTGGTGAATCTTTAAGGACAATAAGCAGTACAGAGGGACAGCAACTAACTCCTGAACTTTTGGTGCTTTATAGTCACATTGTTGGTATACTTTCAAGATAGCATGTATTGGTTAATTATCCATACTCCTTGGGGGAACTTTACCTAACCTTTCATTTCTTACCTAGCTAGTATTTTTTATTCTTAAAATATTTTGGCACAGTTTTATTTTTTAATTGATTTGTGTGATTTATATGTAGTTGAGATGTACTGGAGAAAAATTTTTCTTTGTATGAAAAGATTGTCATTCTCAATTTTGAAATATTGTTGTATTCTATAGTTGATATACAGTGCCAGTGTTTAACTGTGTCTGCCTTGAAAGTAAGTCTGTACTTAGACTTCAGTTTTTAAAAATACGGATAGTTTTGAGACAAGACAAAATTTACATTACTTTGTACAAGGGAGATCCAGTAAAGGCATCTTATATTAAATAGCTCTTGTGCTTAAAAAAAATTGTAGGATTAAATGGCATTCTTCAGTGGCATTCTTTTGTTATATAATTTGTAATTTCTACCTTCTCTAGGAAGTCAAACTGCGTGAGATATGGTCAGTTGCTGATGTCTTGAAAAACCAGCATGATAGAATGATTGAAGAAAAGACAGTGTTAGAAGTTCAAACAGAAGATCTTAAGAAGTAAGTTGGACTGTTGATCTATTTTCTTTTCGTTTCTGTAGTCACATAGTGTGATACTTAGTAGTGCAGTACTCAGTGTTGACAATGTAAATGAATTTATTAATATTCTAAAATTCTGAGCAGAATTTAGAAGCTGAAAACACAAACGATTTAAGATTTTTAGCCTTCTCTCTGCTGCATTTCCCTTCTTTTAAAGCTTTATTCCTCTTTATGAGTAAGGAACAGTCTTTCCCCTGCATACTTCTGATTAGCCTGAACTTGTAGAAGGTACTATGCTGCCTCTGCATAACCCCTGACTTAGTAAGTGATGCAACAGCTTGTTTCTACTACAGTATAGACAGTTCTTGAGATTCTAGTTTCTGCTTTAGACTGATGATGGCAAAATTATTTCATTTCCAGTAATGTCTCACCTCACTAGAGGATAGAGGTTTCCTCTCAGATGCCCCTTTGAACAGTTTATTCATGTAAGGAAAAGCAGCACAAAATTATTCAGCCTTATTCAAATCAGTTAAATCATAATGTACATGAAGAACATGCCATTTTGTTTGGTAGATAGTGACAAGTATTTTTTACCTTTTCTGTTGGTAGAAATATGGATTATAATTCAAACAAGCAAAAGAAACTGGTGTGTCTTTATTCTAGGTCTAAGACAATGTTTATTTTACCAAGAACTTGATTCATCCTCAAATATTTAACAGAGTGCAGGTAGACATTGTCAGTCCAGAAATTGTCTAGCCCACTGTTAGTCCAATGTATATAAGAAGGCATCTAGGAAAGAACATGGGAAGGGATGCATTTAGGATACTTCTCTCAAATGCTCATTCTGCTTCTAGCTGATTTTTGCTGGTTTTATTTCAGCTAAAAATATAGGTCTTTGCTTGAAATGTACCATTCTAATAGACTTGTTCTACTAAGCAGTGTATGACTGACTAAAGAGCAAAACAAATTTTGTTAATTTTATTAACATGAAAAGCAAAAAGTGAGGCTGTAAGACCCCAGCCACAAAATGACAAGCTCAACCAGGCATTTTACTTTTAAAAATATTCACAAGGCTCCAAAAGTACACCCACTGAACTTTGTAGAGCCTTCAGTTCTTTAATGCCTTGAAACAGCATAAAGAGAACGTTGCACATATTTTCTCAAGAGATACTTTTACTGATAAATATGAGAGAAAATAAGGATCTTGACAAGATTTTAAAAGGGGTAACATACAACCAAAACAAAGCATTCCACCAAAGCTATGACTTAGTACATGCTAACCCACATAATCCAGCAAAATCTAACCCACTGGTTTTAAGTGACCCAAAATATTAAGAAAGCAGTAAAGATAGAGTGAGAGAAGAAAAAGATATAAAGAAAGAGAGAGAGAAAAGAGATTAAGAGAAAAATAGCTACTGCCAGAGAGTCCTATGGACGTTCAGCTTCACATGGTGGAGGTCAGCCCCAGGAGAAAGCCAGAAATGGAGAGCACATCCTGCTGTATTTATGTGCTTTGGCCGTCTGTGGCTGACCCTCCCAGGCAGGGCTTCTGACTCACTGACCACGCTGGGGCTTCATACTGGAGTTGATTCCGACCCAATAATGACATAATAATCCAGTGCCTCACAGAGGCACAGCATAGTTTGTTGCTTTCAGTAATGGAGACCAACATTCCTACAATAGCTAGGGAATATTCTTACTAGGAAATTATATGATATATCCTATAAATTCAATTTAATTCCATTTTGTATGGTGTGTGTATACATAGTTCTCTTGGAAGTATGATTAGGTGTTCTAAGTAATGAATTCATAATTGAACTAGGACCACTTCCTTGGAGTAGAAACTGTCCTCTTTTGCAGAGTTTCTTATTTCAGTAGATGCTCTTTTCTTTGGATACTTAAATGTACTCATATGAGTTTATATATTTGTATATATCAAATAATGAAGGAGAATGTGTTAAAGTTCAAGTTAATTTTGACAGTGAGAGTTTTAGAAACACTGTATATTATACAAAAGTTCTTGCTTGTCTATCAAGTCAGATCACAAGCCTGTTGGAAAACCTGGAAAGAAGAAAGGAATGGAAAAAAAACTCAGAGGAAGAAATTCTTGGAAAGCTAAATTCTGGTAACTCTGAAAATGAAAAGATGTACCTTGAAAATGAAAAATTAAAGGTGAGACCATTATAAATAATTGTTGCATGGTTCTACATTTCTGATACATCATGAAATAACCATGTTCATTCTCTTTGGACCTTCTGTGTAGAGATCCCAAAGCTGTAGAATAAATTTTGTCATCCATTTTTTATAGTAGGAGTAAATGAGACATTGAAAATTTTTTCAGTGGTAATCTATGGCAAAGCTAGGAACAGGGTTGTCTGATGACCCATCTGCTTAACCAGGATGCTGTTTATTTTACTGTCAGTAGCTACACAATTGCTTAATTAGAAATTGTTCTTTTATGTTTGTAAAACTTTCTTTCATATTAAAGAACTGAGTTTACCTCAATTATTAATTTCAATTTTTAAAGAGTTTACAGGTTTTGTATTGTATTTATCCTCTGATATAAGTGATCTCATTAGCTGACAAATGAACTGTGGACTATCATTTTTGTTTGACAGGATAAATAACTGTGTCACTCTTTCTAATGCCTGCAGGTCACTTGCTAGAAATATCGTATTGTAGAATGTGTTATTTTAATAGCATTCTTAAAAATTTTATTTTTTTCTATGTTTTAATCAAGGCTTCAATTGCTACATTGGAGAAAAGAACTGTTTCTGTTGAACATGAGTTGTTACATCTGCAAGAAAAGGCAAAGCTGCAGGAAAATCTTGTTGAACAGCATAAAAATGAGGTGATCAGCATGTTTGAAATCTTCAAGGATGTTGTGTTTTTTTTTTAATTTGTAAGCAGTTTTGAGGAAAATATGAAGGTTTTGTTTGTAACAAACCAGATTTGTTGTCATGGTGATTGGGTTATTGTTGTAACATTGAGTACGATAGAAGAGAGTGCTATTCCAAACTGTATCAAAGAATAGTCTCCACACTGTTACGAGTATGCATAATCCTTGCTGAACTGTGTGAAGCCCAGTTGAAGGTCATTGAAGCCAACAGAGCTAATTGCATACTTGCTTAGAGAAGGTCTGCTTCCTAAAAAGCAGGTTAGCAACCCTATATAGTTAAAAAATTAAGTTTGAGTCTGATTTATTCAGTGGACACATCCAATGATATTTTGCCTCTACTTTGTCATATCTTTTTTTCTGTATTTCTAAGAACAGTATGCCAGTATTCAAGTAAGTTCAAGAAATTCAAATTCATTCAAGAAATATATATTATCATATGAATCTTTTTATTTAAATAGGTAAATCCACATTGAATATACCAGCAAAACAAGTAAACCAAACTTAAAATGGGCTTTTTATCAATTTCATTTTTTTCGTATTTAGCTTTATTCACAGAGAAATTTTAGAACATTAATTCAAATATGTATATATTTCAGACACCATTTCACTGACATTCTTCACTTTTTTCTCTTTTAAATCATTGACAAGAGAAAAGTCATGATGCAAAATCTAACTAGAGCCAGTGAACTTTGTCTGTGGAATGCATCATCATAATTAAAGTTGTTGCCAGCTTTAAGATAGATGTAGTTCCAGGTAACAGCCAGCCTTAAGTAGCAAGTGGAGTGAAATTCCTTAGCTCAAGCTGTAGTCACTCCAGATGGGAAGTGTGATGATACTTTTTATCTGGGGAGAGAAGTGTGAGTTATGCTGGCTTCTTCTGTAACACAAAGGTAGCTCCTTCTCCATTGATGCCAACACAATGTTGATACGGCAGTGCTCTTTACCTGGTTACCCTTTTATAATTGCTGTGGTGAATAGGATAATGAAGACAAATAACTTCAACTAATGACAAATGTTAAGATACTATTTAGAAATGGAAGCGTTTTCTTTATGTTTCGTACTAATGAGTCTATCTTTTCTATATTTAAAAGTAAGAACTTGCAAATATATGTGAAAAATATGTGTTGTCCTAGGCAAAAAAACTACAAATAGTAGTAGAAGAATTGAAATCCAGATATGAAAGAGTCTTAAATGAAAACAAAAAAATAACAGAAAACGAATGCTTGGAAGTCGATAAGGTAAGTTTTCCAGTAATAATTCATGTTTCCAAACAATTCTGTAGGACACTGATCTTTCCTACATTACTGTGATCCTCTTACTGGAAATCACAAGGTATTGTCTCTCGTTTTTAAACAAGAGAGTTTTACTAACTGCTATCTGGAGCTGGTGGTTTTTTGGATACCACACAATTGCAAACAAGTGAGAAATGGTTCCTAGAGCAGTGACTAAGTAGCTGGGCTGCTATTTTAGAATTACAGGATTCTTTTATCACTTTCAAAATGTGATATTGTTGTTGATGAGTTTGAAACTATACCTCTCAACAGAACAGCTGTAAAAATTGTGTATGGAAGCAAACCTACTGTAAGACTGCTGTTTTCTTTAACTAACAGTTAAAACTGAGAATCCATACCAAGATGAGCTATAAGTTTTTCAGCAGATGGAGCTAAATACTGGAACATAGCACACTCTTAAGCATCAGAAAAAAATACAAGATTGGTATGAAAATCACTTTCCCCAGTTCCATGACTCATCAAAATATATATTCTTTTAAGCAATCAAGCTGAGATGGGGACAGGCTTTGCCTGCAATGTTCTGTTTCAGGGAACAGAATTAGTCTTCAATGAGAAGCATCATAGGTGTTCATTTTGTTTCATACTAACTGTATCTTCCCATGACTAAGGTTTAGAATGCAGAAAAATATTTTCTCATCTCATAAATAATATTTGCACAGCATTGTATGTGGCTTCACATGGCATGAGGTGCTGCTCTCTTTTCAAATACTACAACAGTTGTATGGTCAGAATTTTTCTTATAAGCTACTTAGTGTGTCTGTATGCCGTCTCCCAAAATGTATTGCTATAAATATAAAATCAAAATTTGGGTATTGCATTATGAGCTACTAAGACTTGCGTAATTTTGTTCACTGTCAGTGTTACTGAGTCTTTAATGAAATGTAGTCAGAGAAGGGAATTTCTCCAATGGTTAACTTGTATCTTTGTCAGTATTCCATAAAATAGGTGATATTATGCAACTTGTGTAGTATTTCAGCGTTATTACTTACATGAAAATCCATTAAGTATTACAACAACTAATTTATGGTTTTTCACTTACGTTTTTCTCCTGTGATGCTACTATGCAGGTGAGGGACAAAACGGAGGCCAAGTTAAAGGAGTTAGAAAATGTTTGTGACTTACTGAAAGCAGCTAAAGAAAAGCAGCAAAAGCTTATGTTCTGGGAAAGGATCCATGCACAGATATGCAAAACCCTTACGGAGCTGCAGGTTCAGGTGGTTAGAACATGCTGATTTTTAAAGATAAATGATAAAGTATGAGGAAAAAAGTCTCTGGGACATTTTTTTCCTATTAGCATGTGTGACAGTTGGGTGGTTTCCTTTGTTATTTGCTTCATAAATCAAAAGCTTCTTCTAGAGAAATAGAGCAGTGCAAATAAAACTGTTGCCAGCTGTATTAATGTGAATTCATTATGTGACAGGAATAGTTACTTTGAGAGTTAGTATATTCTTGATCTTTTTGAATAGTCATGTCCTGAGATGCATTGAAGAATTCTGCTCTGGAAATCAATGTGCAAGTCTAGTTATTGTTTGTATCTAGCGGAATAATTTAATTCTCCATTGGTTTCAGTTTTAATAACTAATGTATAAACCATACAATATCTAATCAGATAAATTATAATCTTGATGATGTATAAGATTTTAATTATCATGTAATTTCCTTTGATTAAATATTTTTAAAATACGCTTTAGTAGGATAATTTCTAATTTTAGCTGTATTTAACACTAACACTTGTATTTTCTCTAAAGCCTGAGTATGAATTTTCCTCAACTTTTTTTTTCTGTGACATCAGTTTCAGTGGCAGGGTAAGTTTAGGGTTTTTTGCTATTCTCTTTTGTCTTTTTTTTTAAAATGAGCTTTTGATTTAGAAGAGGGGTGGGAAAGGGGCTTAACCTTCTTCCTGTTTCAGTGGGAAAACTTCAGCTGAAGCACAGTGAGCCTCTGTGCTCCTGTATACTTCATATATTTATAAAAATCATAGCTCTTAGTTTTGTTTTAAATTTCTTGTTAAGATGATCTTTATAAATCAACTTTGGTTCTTGTTGCCTCATTTTAAATAATTTTTCCAGGAATGCTCATAAATTCGTAAATCCATTGTTGCTTAGTGAAGTAATCAAACAGCAATTAATTTTGGGGTGCAAAATTATATACATTATGTAAAATGATGTATGTAATTTCAATCTAACTACATGCTTTCCTGAAAAGGTGTCAAAGAACCTCTTAGGTATAGTGATGTAATTGGGAATAAAATCACTAGTCTAGCGGAACAGCAGTTAAATTTCAGTATTAAGTCTTGGTGACGTCATTTATAGATTCTGACCTTTGACCCTATTACCAGAATTTAGGAAAGTTCCTTTTGAAGCAATTGCTCCATGTGCAGAAACCATCTTCTGGGTTTCAGGTGGACTAGTTTCTGCTACTACCAGTCTGGTAGCTGAACAGCCTGTACTTCACATAATTACAAAAACAATGTTGCCAGAAGGCGATTGATGTGGCTGTTTATTGCTAATCTGCTGTTGATCAGTGGTAGCAAGAGCAATAATCTCATCACTACTATTATGAGATTTAAAAGAGAACATGTAAAAGTTTAGCAATCTGGATGCTGGGCAAGGGAAGATGTTTTGTCTTCTTGCTTTCTTCAGCTTCTGCTGGTGATATACCTCTTTTCATGAACTTCGTTGTCTTTTTTGATATTCACTTCTTTCTAAAATTCTTTGCCAGTGCTGCATTGTTTTTCTGCAGTAACCATATATATATGCAGTATTATTTTTATGCTTCCTGTGACTGTAGTGTGAGGGAGCTTATTTTTGCTGGGAGGTAGATCTGACCAACTCCTAATACAAAAGGCTGCATGAGCCGCATATGGAGGTTTTTAGGACTTCATTTTGTTACATAGCAGGTTTTCAGTCTTAAAGTGTTCACACAAAATTTTAGTCTGCTACTTTGGCTGTATTTTATTTGTTTTAAATACAAGATCATGTTTACTTGAATATAATATGACATTTATCTGAATATAGTATAGCATTTATCTGAAATTACAGTTAAATTGTTTGATTGGATTTTAATAGGCAAGCCTTACTTTAGGTGAGCAAGATCTTGGACATAGGTCTCTTCAACTAGAAACAAATTGTCGTTTTCACAGAACAATAGTGTAACTTCTATGGGCAGTCTTTCCTTAGAAGATGAGAACTATAACATTCAGAGGAAATATGAGGATCTTAAAAGGTAAATTTTAAAAAATCTGATTGAAATCAATTCCTACACTTTTCTGCTATAGTGAATTATAATATATTAATCTGTTTTGCATAAAGGCAATTAGGAAAGATGGAATTTCAGAACGAAGAACTTGCTTGTCAGCTCAGAACACAAGATCAGTGTCTTCAGTGCCATAAATTGAAGCTTGAAGAGAAAATTGCAGAATATAATGCATTAACCAGACAACTTGAATCTGCTTTGAAGGAAGGGAGAAAAATGGTATTGGTGACTTAATACATCTCTCAGTCTTTTTTGTCACCTTCTATTTAAAAATAGCTTTAAAAACAAATGTGATGGGACAAGATTATTTTGCATGTAGGGAGCAATATTAAAAAGTTACAATGAATTTCTGCGTGTTTTAAATATAGATTACACAATTTAATTTTTTTCCGAATGGGAAGCCCACAAGAACTTTGGTGTTGGAATCCTTCTCTCTTTAGAGTAAGAGTTTGCACGCTTTCAATATTAAGCTGAATTTTGTCATTTGTAGAAAGGATGCAAATAGTAAATCAAATGCAAGAGGAAATATAGAAATTTAGATTGTAGTAAATTATTAGTTTAATACGAAAATACATATTAAGTTGTAATTTCAGATTAATCATGTTGAAATAAACTATCTGAATTTTTTTCAATATTGTTTGATGATATTTATTTGAGTTTGAAACAATTATGAGTTTGGCTTAACTTAAAAATGAGTTAAAAAATTGTTCCTCTCCCAATAATATTACTGTTTTTTTCTCTCCAAACTGAAACATCTTTCAAATTTAGCCAGAAACTTTCTCAAGTTTGTTTAATTTCTGTGCATGGGAAACAAGTAAAGTATAGATGGAAGAACAGGAAATAGAGCTATTAATGCTAGGATGTAAAAAAATAACTTGATTTGGGCTATAAGAAAGAGTAAATATGTATCATTTCTCTCTCAATAATTTTATAGGTAGCTGAAGAACAGGAAAAGATGTCATACAAAGAAAAAGCCTTTCAGACAAAACTGCTAGTTCTTGAAACTGAAGTGAGAGAGGGGGAAGAAGAAAAAAACCAACTCCTTTGCATATTTCACCATGTGAGTAAATAATACTGTTTTATGACTTAAGAAATTACTTACCATGTCACCATCTACAAAAAAAGCTCCTTTTACTGCCAACACACTGCTAACATACTTTGTACACTGACATCTCCCATCAACTTAACAGATGCCCAGTCTTACTAAATCACTTGAATAGTATTGAGTTTACATCTCTTACTCAAATCTAGTTTTCCCAGCAAAGCAAAAATAAAAAAATATTTCTGAAGTTGTAATTTCCCTCTGAGATCAATCATGTTCAGTAAGCATATCCAGATTGGAACAGACACATAACAATTCCATAATGGCATAGTGGTACCTTTTTTTTCCTTTCCTGAGTTGATTGCAGTAGTCTGATTTTACCAGAATTTGTGAAAAGCTTTCAGTTTATGCATTAGTATCAAAAGAGATACTCTGATTTTTCAGTGTCAAACCTTTAAATGCCCAGGTTGATACTTATTATGTTGATAGTTATTTATTCAGCAAAGCCACAGTTGAAGAAGGTATTTTGGATGATTAATGCACTCTGAAAACAAACAAAGATCTGATTTATTGTTTAATCCGTAAAATTTCAGCACATTTTCTATTAACAAAATGTCAGGCATAGCTCAACTGAAAACCAATATTCTGTATTCTGACTTGAAGCACTGAAGATTAAAGTCAAGCCAAGCTAAACACAAACTTTATTCAAGATATAAATAAGACATCAGCGATATGGTTCTGAATTCAATATGCTTTCATTCATTTTTGTCTTTATCAAGTGTACCTTAATGTCTGTGTTTACCCTAAGATAGAATTGTTCTTAAAACAAAATGAGGCATTGTTTAGGGCTTTATTCTACTTCAAATATTTATTCCTAGGAATTTCTTGTGATGTTAAAGTGAAATAGAAAATAAAGAAAATATTTTTGTCTTTTGTCACAGAAAAACTCACAGGTATGTTTTCAAATGGTTTCCATTTGAAGCTTACAGTAAAAATGTAAATGTGAAAGATACATATGTCTCAAAGAAGAACTGTTCTAAATTAATTATTTGCTTTTTATTCTAATTGCATTTACATATAACTGAGAATGCTTAATGGTCTTAATTCCTGTTGTTTTAGTGGAACTGAAAACAAAATAGAACTGTGAGAGTAACTTAGTATTCAGTTATTAATTCTAACCTGAATATTATTTTCTAAAGTTCAGTTTATATCTGGCAACCATAAGTTCATTTTTTAAAAATTGAATTTATTTTAAGCAACTAGCAGCTGTAATCTGTAATGTACATAAAAGGAATCACCTGAATATATGTAGCATTAATATAACAAATGATCTGTGATGTGCATTAAGTATGGAACTAATGGGCAGGTAATATTGCTACGAATCATCTTTTTATGTAAGGAACTATAAGCATCAAAAAATCCTCTTGCATCAGAGATCAACAACAGATGTTTCCTTGAAAAATCAACATGAGACTGAGTGTTAGGTCCATAATAGTTTTAAGCTGCTAGGAATCTTTCATGATAAAAATTTAGGTTAGTTTATAGGTTCCAAGGCCTTTTTTTTTATTATAAGCCTATTCAAATATATTCTGTTTGGTCTTTACTTAACATAAACAAAAGCTTCAATATTTTGAGGCCTTTTTTATCACCTTTGGTTTTGTGGAACCACTGAAAACCAAGTAAATAAGGCTATAAAAATTAGGTACTAGTCTTAGAGTATTTTTTTAATTTATTTATATTTTATTTCTAAGTTGCTTTGCATTTCTCTTTTTTCATCAGAATCAAAAGCAACATGAAGTACATTTGAAAGAGTTGGAGAACAGCTTGCAGAAGTCAGAGAACAAGAACCAGAGCATCCAGAATTATGTGCAGTTTTTGAAAGCCGCATATGTAACAATGTTTGGCTGAACTTTTTAATCTATCATAAAGTGAAGAAACTTTTCAAGATTTGGCTCTAAGTCCTCTTGGAGACAAAGCTATTAAGGTCTTACAGTATTTTGCAGGACTGAGTACTCTAATTTTAGTTCTTCCCTAGAAAAATGTCTGTTGTGGGCAGGAAGAAGCAGATCAGTCATTACTGTATATCCTACTGGCTGGTCACACATGCAAAGTGGAGCTGGTATTACTGATATAAACCATTATATTTTTCATGGCACAGAAGTAAAAAGGCAGACTGCATGAGAGTAGTGGCAGATGTGTAAGTGTGGGGTATGTACACAAAGTTATAAACTGGTCTGTGAATTTCCTATTGTGTGTTAGGTTCTGCACTGTAGAATCTTACATGAATGGTATGCAAAAGGTCATCATGAAAAACTTTTTACTTTTCATTAATACATGATGCAGTGATGTACAGTAACTTCAGCTTTTGCTGTTCAGGAAATTAGATAGTTTTTTCTGTTTAGTTTGTTCCGTTTGTTTTTATGGCTCTCCGTTACTCTTTTGTTTGTTTCTTCATTTGGGTATTGTTTTGGAGGGGTTTTACATGGTAGAAATAGGACTGCTAGTCACAAAGATCACTTGATTTTTTTCTCAGTTTCTTTCTGAACTGGTGTTAGCTGACCATGGTGTTTGTCCGCATTTTAAGAATCCTTAGCTCATTTAGAGACAGAAGTAATTGTGGGTTATTTCTTTTTAATAAAGAAAATGAAACTTCTCTTTTTTTAATAAAACTTTTTCTAGCTACCTAAGAATCTGGCATTTACTTTAGATTGCTTGTGTTTTTAGTAACTGTATAAAGTACAGCTAAAGTAGTTTTGCCTTGTTCATTTTACATTATAGGATGCTCTGGACCCCTGGTGAGTGCTGAGCTTTGTGCTGGCCAGGCAGGCATCAGCTGGGCAGGAAGAGTTGGGCTCCAGGAAACAGAGCCTGACCAATCTTAGGGCTACTAGTGACTTTCAAAAATGCATTTTAAAATGCAATTCACAGATGACACAATATTTAAAATCTATATGGTGCTCCTTGTCAGTGCAGGGTACACTGCTGCATGAATCTTGTAATGGAACAGGATTTCAGAGTTATAGGAAATGAAGTGCCTTGAGGTTGACAGATTCACTTTCTAGCCAGTACATTTCCATATTCAATTACAATTTCAGAGCTTTAATTACGTAAATTTGTAAGCGTGTAGAGTCCTGAAACTGGCAGCTCTTGAAGAGCTGACCTGGTCTCTCTACTCACTAGTGCAATCTGCAGTCTCCAATACACTTTAGATTTGTTAATGTATGGGAATACAGAATTTAAACTAAGAAGGATAAATCTTAGGGCTACTTGGTATCCTACCCCCTTTAATTCTGTCTGCCATATAGCTTATTAGTGGCGTAAGGTTGGTAGAAGAACTTTTCCTGTTTCCTATCTATGGCACAAAAACTGCTATAAATTCTACTGTAAGATGGAGTCTTTCCAGTCAGAGCACAGATACTCAATAATTTTGTGCTAGACATGTGCCTCCTTAGGGGATATCTTTATAGAAGATACACGGCGATCATTGAGCTCCATATGGATGACTCCTCAGTGATATGTGATAGGTTACTAGCACAGCATTCTTTTTGAGAAATTCTTTTGTCTATTTAATGATGAATGAAATCAACACTTGGATGTCTGGGAAAAGTTTAAGGAGGGACTGTTATCATGCAGCTCGAAATGTCTACTGCTAGAATCATGCCCAGTGTCCTGACTCAGAAAGCAGCCAGATTAGACTGTTTGTGACAAAATCACTTTGTTGGTCTTTTTCCCACAGGAAAGGGGACCTGTTTTACTCTGCTGACATAAACTGTTTAGCAGCATAACATCTGTGAGCAGCCCTTACTACACTGGGGAGCCGAGAACTGGCCAGCACAAGCAGGGATCAAAGCAGGGCCACACAGGAAAGCGTTGTGCAGGGTGTGAAGTAGATACAATGATTTCATAGGGATTCTGTTGTTGTCGTTGTTTTTTCCAATGAAAGTTTTCTGTTTATCACTTTAAGGCTGATACAGCTCAAGCATGTTTCTTAAGGCCAGAAATGTGACAGCACTGTTTTGATGTCTGCTCATTGGGAATTCAAGCAGTCAAAAACGTGAAATTATTGCACTCATGCAGGTCACCCTGTTATGCATCTGGGTTCAGAATATTTTCTTCTCTGTTTCTGGCTGAACAGCAATCATACAACAGCTGTCATTCAGTAGTAAAGCTTCCAAAAGTTTGAAGGTGGTGTGTGTTTTATACTGCCATCCACATCTATCTGCATCCTTCGCTTAGGATTTCTGATGTAATACTATTGGCTTACAACCTTTGGATAAGACTTTTATAGTTACTAATGGTCCAAAGGCAAATCATCCTAGTGATTAAGCATTCCCTGCCCTCACTACCCCCACCCCCTGCCCTAAGAAATGTAGTTCCTTTAAAATGCTGAGTTTATTGAAGACATTAATATTGTTTCTAGAAAGTAACTGCCTTTTTTTGTTTGAATGTTTGACAGACCAGATCAAATACCTGATTAACATATTGTAATTGTGGTGTATTAATCTACTTCATTTAAATGCAATAGGGAAAAAGATACTTTTATTTGTAGAGACTGCTGCAAGCTTACCTCACTCTTGAAGCAGAATAAACATAGTATTTTGTTCGCTGTAAAACTGTACCTTCCAATTTATTGACAACATAAATATTTGATGTGCCACTCTGCCTTTCAGTGGTGCTACTAAAAATTGAAACCAGGTCTTACTGCTTAAACTTTGCATGCCTTTCATCCAATTCAATCTTTCAAACAAATCTTTGATAACATCTAATTTCTAGAGCAGCTGTTACACATCCAACAACCATCTCCTGATCTTCCATCAACATTTCAGACAGGCTGAGCCCTTGTTCATTATCATCATGACCACATTCCTATTCTTAGCAAAGATTCTCCTTTGCAGAGTGGCAGCCTACTCTGCTGTGGCAGCAGTCCACTTACTAATTTACAACTCCACCCACTAAATGCCACCGTGAATTATAAACTACAGAAGTAAACCATATATTTTTAACAGCCTCAATTTTACCATCATGGTTGTTTATAAATGTCAAAGATATTTTTGAAGTGCAAAAATGCTAAGTTGGCATTTCAGGTTGTCCTCAGGACATTGGCTGTTCCTCCACAATAAGGTCTCCTCTTCTTCTTTCTCCTTGAGAAAATCAGTGTATTAATATGATGCAAAACCCAAACTGTTTTGTAGCAACATTTCATTCTCTCTCTCGAGGAAAAAATCTGAAGAAATCTGAAGAGCCAAACCTAGGAACTTTCAAGTATTTGTGCAAATCCTTTGCCAGAGTGCAAAATAATAACAAACCAGTTTCTCTCCATTTCAAATAAATTTCCTTTATTTGCTTAATTAAGAGTGTCATTTAGGAGAAATTTCACATGGATATTTCTGAAGAGATATAATCCTATAGAGTCTCTATAGACAAAAATGGAATTCAAGTTCTATGAGAGTTCAAGTATTGTTCTGATGTTTACTGATGTCATTCCAACCCTTAGTAACTCAAAGCAGTTATACTCAGGCTCTGACATATTATGGAGCATGTGTGATACAGAAACAGACATTTAAATATTTCTTTTATACTTGTATTCAATGGGAGATTTCCCCATACCAAAGCATTCAGAGGTGGCAATTTTGCTGATTTCTTTCAGTGTGCACATATAAAAATGGAGGGGAAATGCATTTGTCTTCTGATGACATGTTTCTAGTAGACCCATCATCCAAAGATCTGAAATAAAAAGAGACTCCACAGAATGAAATAAAACTCAGTACCAGAAACAAAAACTCCATGCTGCTGTGTAGCAGAAGATATCCTTTGAATCCTGCTAAGGGCTGCTTGTTGATGGCATTCTTGGCATGGTTCCACTCCCAAACTTAGTGTGTTTAAGCAGTACTCACATCTGTTATGGATACTGGGAACAGTGGTATCAGCTGCAATTCCTGTTTTTTATAAAATACTGCTTGCTAGCTTTCAGCTCTTCTCTTCAGTTACCAAACTAATGTCTGAAAATAGGACAAATTTTATACAGCTAGTTTCTTTCTAGCAGCCTAATCATTTCTCAGTTCTTGGCATTTATCTGGCTTTGAACGGCGAATATCAAGTTGTTAATTTCTCTCGTGTTTTCTCACTGTCTTTAATGAACTACAATTCTGTGTTAAAATAGGAAATTTGTTCCGCCCATCCAGTTTTGCCCGCTTTGGAGCACTTTTCAGTATCACATAATGCAAAATTAGTGTCTCTTTCTGTGTGATGCCTTAGGTTGTCTTTTGAATACTCAAAGTCGAAAATCTTTAAGTGCCCAAGCACGATTTCTCACAAACCCTCCTAAACATCCTTTCTTATTGTGCTTTTGAGCAATTACTTGGTCCAATCACTCTCCACAGTTTCTAAAGGACACCTTGGTCATATGGTTGTCCTTTCTTTGAACAATATTGAAACTCTTGAAGTGGCTTCTTTCCTTCAAACTTTTCCAGGCAGAAACAAAAGTAGTTTTTTATAATTTTCTAAAACCTATTTTGGAAGTCAGATCAGAGCTACATTGGAGATACATCTGCACACGTTAAGAACCTAATGCCTGAGTTTTCTATTCACTGCAGCTGCAACAGTCCAAGTGAAGATGTAATTTAGCCTCCAGACTTGTTGCTCATTTCCATTGTGACTTTGCTTTACATCTCGGTATTTACATTAGCAGTGGAAGTTTCAGAAACTCCAGATGATGTGCTTCACAAGGATTATACGACTCAAGAGTGAAGACTTTGTTTTGAATAACATTTTCATTTTGTTCGAAAATGGCGCATTGCAGTGACAGCTGTAATTTGGCCAATCAAGTACCAGAAACAAGGCAATCATGCCAAAAAGATGTCAGTGTGAACTCAGTAATTATTCTCTGGTGGTATTTTTCCTATTTGCCTCTAGCACAAGTAGCCCAAGTCTTACAGGAAGACTACAGCAGCAACTGCCCTTCCACAATCCATTGTCTACCAGTTTCCTTACTTATTCAGGAACATCCTTAATTTGCTGAGGTTTCCTTTTTTTTTTTTTTTCCCAAAAACTTATGTTTTGTTGTCTTATTAGTCTCACAGTATCATTTACTTAAATAGGGGAAAATTGTGCTGTATTATAATTATTACCTCCTGGCTAAATATCAGTTTATAGTAGTGAACCTCATCATTCATTTTGCATGTCAGACTTCACTTCCCAAAATATGGAGAAGCATCTAACACTACACATGGTCAAATTATTTAAAGGTATGTTCAAGGTTGTCAGGTTTAATTCCAGATTTCAGTGACGTGACATCGGCTTTGGTCTAAGATGATGCAATTTGAATAGGAGATCAAAATGAAGACTCATATACACTTGAAAAGTTGTGTGAAAGAGCATGTGGATTACAGAAATCCTTCCAAGATGAAGGCCCAACCAGTTTGTTTTGGACGGATGGCTAGTTGTGAAATAGATAGTTTTAGCTGCAATGTCTGACTGCACTGTCCAGTTGCTCCAAGAATGAGATTGTTTCTTTTATGATAGATGAGGCATCTGGTGGGGCATTTGAGATGTGATCAGACTTCCTGCATTATCTTACCATTTGATAGGTATTTGATTAGGCATGCAGAAGCTTGAGTTCTCAAATCTAAACATCTGGAATTAATTATCCTTACTTAACATTTATCACACTGGTACAGATTAATCATCCTTTGAACTAGATTGTTTCCATACCAATATATTACTCAAGATCAACTTGGAGTTATCAAAATTTTATTAAAAAAACCCACACAGGCAAACAATAGAGGCTTTCTGGGTCACTGCCAGTGTCAGACATTTCCTTCAAAGCAATAAATGCTATCAGTAAACTGCTCTGTTTATTCTGCCTCTTCCCTGGCTTTTGATGGTGTCCTGGTTGCTCATGGATGGTTCTTCCAGCCACCACAGGCAGAGAGTGTTTCCAGAACTTAGAGATGGAGGCACACATGGTGGCAATTTCCAGTCCCCCACTTGTATGAGAAATGTGCAGACGTGTGACGCATTCCAGTCATGCACACAAACTTGGAGCAAAGTGAGAGTGTGAATGTTCGTGGTTGCAGCCATTGTACCCTCATGTCAAAATCCACTCTTTTTGTTTGGCATGCCCTCTATTCCTGGCTAAATGAAATAATACTCTCATACAGAAATACCTTAGAACTCTTGGTTGGTTTTATTCCTCAACTTCCCCTCCCTTCCTTTTTTAAAAATAATGTTTGCACACTGTTTTGTGGGAAAAGAAACTCTATAGGAACTTCAGTATCTTTATTTAGAGTTCTACACAACTTCTTCCACACATTCTCAGACATGTTATTGTTCTTAGTTTAGAAGAAACAGAGACTAAAAGTTTTAATTCACCCAATGTGTTATATTAAATGCAGCAACTCTTAATTCTATGCTCAGTCCCTGTCTAATTCGTTTTTTGATATTATAATAGTACCTTTTAGAGTCAGTAGCCAGGGTGTTATTAAAACTCCATAGGAATTTTGCCATTGACATCATCATGTATTTTTCTACTCACTGTATGCAAAACAAAAGTCTGTAACTGGTTTCTGAAGCTGGAACGTGGTTTTATTCAGAACTATAACCAGTTGTGGATCTATTCAACCTGGCGATAAACAGAGGTGTCGCGCCACTTTAACAGTGACCCTGTTCAGTGATCCTTAGCTTGCCAGCTTCAAGATGTCTGTATTAAGCACTCACAGAGCCCATGGGACAAAAATAACTTCCATGCATTAAGCCACTTAAATCTGTCCAGCATGAGAAATTTTACCTGACATAATTCAATGCCTGAATTTGGCAATTTCAGTGACATACTGCACCACAAATCGTGTCCCTAATAATGTGAAATTCATAGTGTAAGGCACCTGGCAACCATCTGACAGTGTCAAGGCATTTGATATTAATTTTAGAGCTCTTACTGTTCCACTGTGTAAAATTTAGTATTGCCATCGTCATATTTAATGTGCATATGTTCTGGCAAATACAAAATCTATATTTGGACTGCACACCTGTCTGCGGGTGACTATTGACTATAGCTGTATTTTTTAAATTAGAAACAACAGATTTCGTGTTCATATGAACGCCTCTCAGAAGAACATATTGCTGACAGCTGTTTTATTCTCTATGTTCTAAAACATTAAGAGAAGCTATATTTGGATTCCATTAAATAAATAATCAGGGGGTTTGTAGCTCTTAACCTTAAACTCTGTGAAACCAAATAATAAGTTGTCGAGACCCTAATAGGTAAAGAAGGGGTGGCTCACTCTGCATGGAGGTAAAGCAAGAATAGCATTTATTGAAAGGTGCATCACACTTTTATAGGGTTGGTAGGGAAGGTTCTGGAACTTGGGCTGAGCTGGGGAGGAGCATGCAAATCCATTTACAGATAAGGAATAATGGGGTAGAAACATAACCAAACAAGGGACTCAGGGGAGGAGATGACCATATATGGGAAAACTCCACTGCGCCATTTTTCAGCCAATCAGTGGAGGAGGAGAACATGAGGGTGAATGAGGGAATCCATTTTGTATAATACAAGGGCATTTAACTTTTACATTTACAAATATATAAAACCATATAAAACTGGGAACTTATAACTCAACAAAGCAGTGTCTTCTTCTTTCCAGTCCAGGATAGCTCTTTTGTGTGGTTCTCCTTTATGCTTCAGTCTCAACAATCCTCTTCATTCTGCTTTTTCCATTTAGTATAGTTCTGTGCTCTCACAATAAGTTGGGGTTGACTCTTTGGAGCATTTGATCAAGGAAAAGGATTTTGAATAGCCTTTTAATTATATTGCACTCATTAGCTGAAACCCTTCTTCTTACTGAGTATAATGATCTTCTAAAAGAAAGTTGGTAGTCATTGAAATGGGTAAAATTAGATTAAAGTTTTACTCATGTGTCAAACAGTAAAACTTTACGTAAGGCACACAGAAAGTCCCAGATTCATGGCCAATACCCTGGAAGAAATTACCTTTTTTTAATTCTACTTTATTGTTCCTAAATACTCCCTGTACATCAGACTTTGCTTATTTGCCTCTATTTGCTTTGAGACTATCTATGGTTCACATGTTAGACAAAGAAACTCTTGTAAAATGCTTGCAGTGAACAGACCCTAATTTTAGTAAAATTGCATCTAATGCACCTTTCAATGTTAGTAGCTCAGGTGTATGCCATCTCCTGTGTCTTTCCTATCAAGGTATCAAATTGGGAAAAAAGGGACTACAGTGATGCAAAAATAACAGCAAATCCTGCAGAGAACCAAATGCCTGCTTGTCAAACTGCTGAAGTAGGTCCAGTAAAAGTGCTGATGAGAGACATGAATGCTTGTATTCCTGGTGAGCTCTGATTCACCCTTGAGAAACTGTCCTGTCACACCAAAAACATCCTCTGTGTTCCAGGCATAGCCAGCCATAGTAAAAAAAAAAGTCTTTCTCCCTGCCCTGAGAATCAAGAAGAGCTTGAACAAACTGAGCAGCCCTTTGCTTTCGTTTGGCACAGGATATTCTGACCCTTGCATCATCAGCAGTGGTTGGGAAGTTTTTCTCAAGGAAGGACAGTTTTCTTGAATCTGAAAAGCTTCTTTGCCTTCCTCACAGTTTCAAACAGTTTCAGAGCTGGAGTGTTTGTGAACTGGAGAAATACTAACAAAGTGGATGTATCTCTGTGCTGTTTTGTGGACAAGGTGTTCATTGCAGTCAGGGAGGCCAGGAATCAGCCCTCAAAAATAAATATCGAGCACCTGGCTAAACCTAGAAACCTGGCTTCCTTCTTCCCATCCACAAGAAACCCCAAATTTTGAGGCATTTTTACATTCCCCAATCACAGCCATGTGTTAGGTGCTCAGTGGACATGCAATGCACATACACAAGATAGAGTTTATACCTTGAAAAATGTCAATATAACTTTTCTTTTTTAAAAAAATAGATTTGTCATTCAGTACAACTTTGGGAATGGTTTGCATGCTCTCGTCACCTGTGCTCTTGTGCAAGTAGCTCTCTTTAAAATGTACCTCTAGTCATTCAAAAGCAGAAATACAGCAGAGTAGGAATAAATCTAAGTCCCTGTGGCTGCTTGTTTGTTACTCTCATGCCTAAATGTTTTGTTTGTCATGGATTTGCTCATTTAAGCTATTGCTTTCTACTCAGCTCTGCAGTCTGGCTCATCTACAGTCATTTCTCCTACAGAAATATTTGCAGCAGCAGAGTTATTTTAGAGGTGTGAAGAGCCTGTAGTCCCAGCAAGAATAATGAAACCAATCAGTTTCCCATAGAAGTATGACAGCAAAATACCTCCAAAGGGAAGTTGTTTGATTCAATTTCGGGAAAGTATTTATTATGTCTTTGGTCCACATATGTCTCATTTTTTCCACACAATAAGAGTTTACATGACTGTGATATGGTGGCTTATGCAGGAATGTTCTTGGAGGTATTGTTTTAGTAGTAGCACTGGAAATGGAGGAGGAAATGAAAAAGCACACCAGTATTTCTGTCTTTTAGCTGATTTAACTCTCAAATCAGGTTGATTCTGTTCAAATTTCTAAACACAGTTGCTCTCCTATGGGTATCATAATTAAACTCTCCATGCTGCTGTATCAAAGCATCCAATTAAATGAATTATAGATTCATATTATTAATAATTTGTAATAATAGTGGTACCAAAAATGGCCATAACAACTCTTAGCTGAAAACTTAGTGGAAAGTTTGTAAGCTGTAACATCAATTGAAAGGTCTTGAGGCAAATGGAAAAATTCCTGGTTATTCTCCATTCTGCATTACACTACGTATCAATAGGTTTTCTATAGTAAGTAAGAGCTCATTCAGGCTAGATGTGATTTGTGTCATATTCATTTAAACCAGATATTAATTTTAAAAAATGGTTTGCTTAACACCAGCAAATTGTTCCTATAGATTTTGTTTAACTATCATATGCAGTTATATATATATTTCATGTATGCATTTTTTTTCAGACCTCATTCACATTTTTCCAAACATAAAACAAAGAATGTATTGATGTAAAAACATTCCTCCCAAAAAGTCCAGAGAATTCAACCATATCAAGGAGTTCCTGAAGAAGTAGGCTCTCTATTTATGATTAGTATTCAAAGCAAGTGCTCACGTGTTATATTTTTAAGAGTTTTTACAAAATTCCTGCTACAAAACTGGCAAGCATTTTCAGCATTTCAGTTTTTGAAGACGTATGTAAGCAATTAAAAATATATTTTACACTAGATTAATTGGAAATAAACTACAGTCCTGACCAGCTCCTTATTATTTACTCATTTCTCTCAGATCTCAGAGTTTGAGCAGTGTGGCAGCAGGACCTTGGCCATGGGAGGTTTCTGCACTTGGAGTTAGCAGCCCATCAGGTTCTGTACAAGTGCTTTGCTTTGCTCCTGAATCCCCAGCTCCTCTCTGCAGGCAGCTTTTGCAGAGGTGTTTGACTGGAAATGCAGTCAACAATGGGCTTCTGTTGCTACCCCCAGCCAGTAGAGGCACATCCATCGACCTTTGGCAATCAGTTGGGGACAGTTGCACATCAGATGAAACTTTCATCTTTTTAAATTTCCTGAAATGTCTTGCTTCTTATTTTGTTTCTCACATTCCATAGTTAAATGCTGATTTTATTTCCACCAGTAGTAATGGTGCTCCAAGAAAAGCCTAGATATTTTTGTGACTGTATATGATTACTATACTTGCTTTTTTCTTCATGGATGCACTCTTGCAGAAATTATCATAACCCATAACCATATCTGATTGAATGATCTGTATTTAATCAAGTGATGACAATCAATTTCTCTCTAGTGTTAGCTTTGAACTTCCATCCGCCTATAAAATGTAATGAAGCACTGTGATCTCATTCTGATGGGGAAAGACTCCAGATCAAAAGAAACTCTTTTATGTTGTCTTCATTTTACTATTCACAGTTTTAATTGTATAGGTTGTGGCCCACCAGATGAAGAAGTTTAATTAACAGTTAGTGAGCTGTTTTGATTTCAGTGAAATCATTAAACAACTTACTTCAGAGACGCCAGATGTAATTTGTTTACAGCCAAATTAGAACCCTTGATCTATTTTTAGTGAAGATCCTCAAAAAATATATGTACATTTGCTAGACAAAGTTAAGAATAGGCTGTGAAAAAATTAAAAGGAGTGACAGGTATCAAGTTTGCTGCTCCACTGTGCTTTGAGCTGAGCACTGCTGACTCCATTTCGCCAGAGAGTGAAGGTGCTCTTTCTTGCCTGCTGATTATGGTCAGTGACATTACAAATAAAGCAATATCATTCCAAACAGTCTCCCATTTCTTTCTGAGTGAGAATTGTGCAAAGGGAGCAGGCTCTGCACAAAGACATGACATATAAACAGCAACACCAAATTCAGCAAAAAGGTAAGCATAAACACCAAACTGAGCATTATAAGTGTGGCTATTACGAGTGTCCCTTCTCTACTCACTGGATGAAAACCCATCATCAGGTGCAATGGTAAGAAGTAGAAGCTGTGTAGAAACTTTTATGACTGAGTAGCATCGATCCAGTGATCAATGCTACCCATAGAAGTAGCCTGAAAAACACTTCAGAAAAATAGCAGAGTATTCCCCCTAATTTACTCATGTTGATTTTTTCAAAGCTAATTGCTGCCCTGTTATTCCCTCCAGTGAACCAAAGGCTCAGCTTCCCTCTTACTCACCTATGGTTTTGAAAAGGCACAGAGCTAGAAAATTCTTGTGCTTTGCATCTAATAAAAATATTTTGCAGGGAAAACAGTAAATAAGAGAGCATATGGCACAAATTATACCATAAATGCTAAACAAATCTTAAACTGTAAACATCCTCTTGGGTTAGAGCTATTTAGCAACTTTCTGCTGTCTCTGGCATAAGCTGATGGCTCCAGTAAATGTTATTTTACTAAGAGAGTTTGTTTTGTTTAGAAGGTTTATGTAAGAAAAGTGACTCGGTTGCTGAGAGGTTCCTTGGCAGTGGCACTTCTTACATATCCCCAGTTTCTGTAGTGAAAGGCTTTGAGCAAATGGGTGATTGTAAGAGAACAGAAGATGCTTCAGCTCCAGCTCTGCTGGAAATAGTCAGCAGGAACTTGTCTTGAAGATGGAACTCATCTGTGTGTCAAATATGACTTTCTATGAAGATGGATTATGTCCCCCAGTGCAGAAGAATCTTTTCAAATCTTAAGCTTTTGCCAATTAACTGCAAATCTTATTCCTAACATATGTGGAGTTCTCAGCTGGACTCAGTCAAATAAAGGCACTCTCACAGTGGTTTTGGAGTCCTTTTGATTGATTAAGTGTATTCTATGGTAAGTAGAATAATTATCTGCACTGGGAATAATATCTAAATACATTCAATTTTCAGCAAAATTATAATTAAAATTTACTGTGCTCAGGGAACATTTTTCTGTGGAATCTTTGCAGATCATTTGGTATTAGTAACACCTAATAAACAGTGTAAAACAGCTACTGTTGATGTTCTTACTGACTTGAATGATTTAATTTAACTATTAGTGCACTTTTTTCTTTTTTTCAGCTATTATCTATTTTGAATAAAAATCTCATGCATGGCAAAATCTCTCTATATGATGTTCTGGAAATAAAAGACACATGTTCCCTGTATAAAAAAAAAACTTCACAGCAGAAGGAATTCCTTTAAGAGTTTTGTAGCCTGTAAAGATAGAGAAAAATTTCTGAGGTAGAAAAAACAAAAGTTTTTAAAAACCCTCTAAAATATTTAGATATTTAAAAACATGGTACTTAACAGACATTAATAACTGTAAATGTGCTGACTCCTCTGATATGGAGTATAAAGTTAATTTCACTAGACAGATAGTAAATAAAAAGAAATGTAAGACTGTGAGAAAACAAGTGGAAATTTCACATAGTTCATAGTGTTCATTAATAAATTCTGACACCATAATGGTGTATGAAATTACCATGAGAGTCTTGTGAAAACAAGAGAGCAATCTCTTCTTCACTTTGGTTAAAATGTTCATGTTGCTTCTATCTTCTCAATTGGACTTTTTAAATTTGCAGGGGCTTTAGTTCTAGGAGGCTGAATCCCAGAGGGCACAACCTGCAGTGAAATACGTCTTGGGGGTATCGTACTTAGGACAGATTCTCTCAAGTCCCAAAGAGGAGACCTAAAAATCCAAAGAGGGAGATCCACCCTTGACCATGTCTGGACACTGAGCTGCTTTCTCAGGGCCCCATGGGTAGGAGCCACCAGCACAAAAGCATCCTCAGAAACCCCTGGAGATGTAAAGGCAGGTTCTGACATAGGGCAGTTCATCCCCTCTCACACACATCTGGTCTGTATATATGTGCTCTAGAATGTGGAAAAATAAAAGTTACACATATGGACTTAACCCGTTTCATCTAAAGAGGTGAAAAGTGGGTGTTTAGGTATTATCAAGTCTTCAGCTGGCAGTCACATACACACTGTGTAAATCTCCCTGCACCGGAGGCACCTGCCTGGAAAGGCACCCTCTGAGAGCAGCCAGCACACACAGCAGATGCCGCACCCCGGGAGGGGGCGGCACGGGGAGGAGGACACAACCTGTGCGCGGTGAAGCCACTAACATCCCGGCATGAAACAGCCTTATGTTCTTTCAATGCACAAGTCCAAAAAGGTCCAGGAAAAAAGCCTGGGCACAGCTTTTTATGTACAGCGTGTTTCAGGCTTTACTGGGCACTGCACAGTGGGCTGTCAGGTCAGGAATCTCCTCAGTAAATTATGTTTTGGGTAAGACAAACCAGGGTTATCAACCAATTGTCCTATTTTGGCCCCAGACCTGGTTAAGCTAAGCAAATCCAGGCCAAGTAGCAGGACCTTTTTCACTGCCATTCAGAGCAGCAAAGTGTACTAAATTTAGAAGAAGCATTTTTTACTTTTGCAGGTCCCAGAAAACCACTGGTATCATAACATAGAACGTATTGGAACATATTGTGATAATGCCCAACACTGGATACAATTCTGAAGCTAGTTTGGAAGGTGTTATTTACAATGACCCATGTTCACCATTGGTACAGGGACTGTCTGTGGTATGGATTGACACTGAGCTGCATCTGCTTACACCAGTGTATTTATTCTTCTCTCTAAATAGCTGGCTTATTATCAGTGGTTGATTCTACTCTAAAAGCTGCTTAAGGGCAAATGGTTTTACCTTGTAAATCACTTTAGCATAAAGATGGATATGCTTTATGTAAAGGTGGAGTTTGTGCCTTCTTTTCTTTCTTACTTATATTAACAGGAATGTGTATGCAAATTTCCTATCCCCTAGCAGCTACAATAAATTCCTCTTGGGCACTTGAACTCCTTTCAGCTTGATTTAGAAGTTCAAAAGACATGTAAATATATCTGTTCTCCCCCTCAAAAAAAAAAAACCAACAAAAAAACCACCAAAAAACAAACTCAAAAACAGCTAGGGCAAGAAAAATTGACTGCTTAGGTAAAAGTTTTAACCCCATGTTAGCAGTTTTTGAAGGTGCTGTGGTTTTGATGACATAGGGCTGTGTTCTCTCTTTCACTTGTTTGTGGGCTTCTGTTCAAAAAGCCAGAAAAGTGTAAATAACACAAATATAAAGAAGACATAAACCACAGACTGATGATTAAGTACATTATGGCTTCCTACATGAGTCTCCAGCTGAGATGTATTGTCTCCAACTACAATGATTAGCCCCAGCAATCACCTGGTGTCCCTATATAATACACCTCTGGTCCTTCAGCAGCCTTCTTTGCAGTTGGGGGAAGTTGATGAAATATTCTCCTGCAGAACTGCTGCTCTTCAGCTGGGTGAGTACTGGTCCTGGACAGCTATTTTGGGTGTCTCTTTGAGAAGTAATGTGTGAATAAGGCAGTTATACTGTGTTGTGGCTAGAGTGCCATGCTTAGTATGTTTGAACAAAGTTGATTCATTGTAGAATGATGTTGGAGTTATTTCTGTCTTTCTGAGGAGAAATGGATGTGTTTCATCCTGCGTTCATTAATGTAATTTTATTCACTACCAAGATCATAAAATTTATTCTGCGAACTGCTAAAACATATTAATGAGCTTTTACAGAGGTTAACAGAAAACTAAGTATCATGTCCGGGTTTTAGAGCAGAAACTTCTCCAAGAGCAGCTGGTGAGAGTAAGGCATGCTGCAGACTATTTCCACCTTGTTTTATGCCACGTCCTTTGTGAAGTGGAAGACAGAACAACACCATGGCCTTTGTGAGGTAGATCCTCAGCTTTCTTTCATGCTGTTGCAGTAGAACAGCAATGGGCAGCATTTAATGGCAGATAATCAGGCTTGCCCTACTGAATCTGTGGGAGGTGAGTTAAAACACTGGCTTGTAGGTGCATTAAGGTAATTGTGCTCACCACTGGCAGCACTTCCATTCACTGAGCTGGTAATAAAAATTATCTCCCATGGTCTTGAAAAGGCAGGAGAAACAGTCAATGAAGAGCTGAAAAATATCTAATTCAATGACTCTGCAGTAGCAACATTGTTATTTCCACCCCCTGCCATTGAGAGAATAAAACAAGGCTGAATTTACTTTGTCCTCCTTTAAATCCATTTCTCAGCAAGAAACTCTATTGTAGGAAAGCATTCCCACTGTTTTGGCATGGCAGGGATATTGCTTGTTTGTTCTGGAAGTATCTTATGGCAACATAAGAAAAGAGGAGCGTGATCCTTGGAGAAAGAGGTACTTGAAGAGAAGGGGAGTGATCTTAAATGTTGTGTTTTTGTGAAAGGAGACTTTGTCCTAAATAACAATTTGCATCATAAGAAGTTCATTTTTTCAATAAGTAATGCATGCCTTCTACTGACTTCCTGCGAGGGTGTCCAAGCATGCTATTTCATTCTCCCCTGCAACATGGGGGATCGTGTAGGAATGAGCTGGTATTAGCTGTTGTGGGTGTGGGAAGAGATGAGCTAAATGGTGAGTTTCCAGCCCTGCTCTGGGCCTCCTTCTGTATCCAGCAGTGATGGTGTCTCAATAAAGGTGGGGCTGTGACCATGGAGACCAGGGGAGTGCAGGGAGAGGTGCAGAACCATCAGCATATGCTGAGGCAGCCCCGGGAGTGGGGAAGTTCTGGTGGCAGGAGGTGACGTTGCAGCGCAGGAACAGGTGTGAGCCACCTTAGGGTTGTTAGGCAGGGGAGAAATCCAGCTTTCCTTTGCTTTTGATTTAACTGCAACTCAAAATAAAGGGCTGCTTTAAAAGAAGCAAGGCTTTCAGGAAGAGGCAAAGTGATACAGAAGAGAACAAAAGGGTATTAAGTGTAATTGAGCTGTGTGCCTCCATCTCTATTTTCCCACACTGCTTTTTCACATCTAACCATGTTTAAAAATGCTTTGGGAGACAAATATCCCCATGTCCCCTGTGCTGTCAGTGGGTACGGATGGGCTCTTCCAGAAGTTCTGGTGTAGTAAGACCAGTATCCCATGGTGAAGTGGAACTGGCTAGTGTGTCACTTCGTGTTTGCTACCAGTGTTAGATTTACTCCTGAAACTGCCATGAATCATGGAGTAATGTGATAGCAATTTGTACTGTGGTGAAAGTGTATAGGTCAGTGGTCCCCCCTTTCCCCCCCAAACTACTGAATAAACGAGGGAAGCCTTGTTTTTGAACGAGCTGCAGAATCACAGAACCTGTCTGTGTTTGCCTCACTGTGAGCTTCTGGGAAGCTGTGAATACGACACTCCAGCAATACATGAGCCTCCAGTTACCCTCTCTAAATGCAGAAGGTGTTTCTTCCTGTCCTTCAACTCTTGCCAAGGGCACTTGAGTGAAGATATGCTCCAGGCAAAAAATATGGGGATACTGGGAGAACATGTCACTTGTGTAATGGGGGCATTGCAGGTGCAAGGCCCCTACATGATCTGTGGGCAGACATGCCATGCTTCCTCCTTCCTTCTATAAATGGTTTTCTTCTTGATTAGTGGTCTGTCTTACCACTTCTGCTTCAATGGCCTAATTTAGAGCTAGGCTACAAATTTGCATCCCTACAGCCAGCTCAATGTCCTTAATTATATGTGTCTTTATATGTCTAAGGAAAATTTCAGGTTTGAAAATGGATGGAGAGAGGAAAGATTTCTATCTTTGTAGCACTATGCATTTTTTCCTATGTAGTATTTCTTATAAAGACATCTGGTGTTGATTCTTGTTTATGGTAAAGCTGTTTTACATGAATGCAAAAGGGAGTTTGAAGCCTGAATGCTAAAGGAATGCTGGGGGACTGGCAGAGATAGAAGACCCACAAGAGTTCCAATGTCTGAGTGTAATGGCCCTGTTCTGAGATATGATCACTGGAACATCTCTGCTCTCCCTGTGTGGGATGCTCACATGTACTTCTCATCGAAGCCATGCTTGTAATAGTGAAGAATGCATCTCATTTATCTTGTTTCTTTTAGTGGGATGAAAGGGGACAACCTCCCCAAAACCACAAACTAGTAAAAATTCCTTCCTCTAAAGTGTTTGTTCATTTTCCATGATGGTGTTTGTTAAAGCTTCCTATTGTATCTGACTCTTTGAACAGTCTTTGACCATGCAAAAAAGTATCACAATAAGACGTGCTTAATCAAGTCATACCATGTTCTTCTGGAAATTGTCATTTTTCCTGTACTTACTTATAATACTTGCACAAATACTATTTTATTTTTAATGGTTTTTTCCATAAATAATGTATGCAAAGGAACAAACTGTTCCTGTTTCCAGAATATTTGTAATTATTGCCCATTTCAATAAGCTTCCTACAAGAAGGAGTTCGTCCTCATCTAGAATAAAGAGGAAACATGACAAAGCCTATGCAGCTTTTTCCTTTCTTTAATGCATCAACCACAGTCTTTTCCATTTCCTCTTCTATGGCAAGGCTGGAAAAGTCATCAAGGAGATGCATTCATTCATTTCAAAAAAGGTTGTTGAATCAGGAAATGAAATGGAAAATGAATTAATGCTCATTTTTACTATGCAACATTCTGAGAGATGGCTCCTCTGCTTTGTCACCAGTTCAGCTCTGTCCAAGTCTCAAGCCAGATGTCAATATTTAATATGCTTTATACATGTCAACCATTTTTGTTTGATCATTTATTACCCTTCTGTTATGGACATAACATCCTAGCAAATGATGAAAAGTACCTGCTGGCTAAATGAAAATGCCAGATATAAAGAATTTTTCTTCATTTACAAATGTATGGTAAAGAATGACAATATTTCCTTCAATTCTTCTTGCTAATGTCAGTTGTTGGCCGAAGAAGTGTTACTGAGTAAGTCTGTCACATGTCTTGTTACTAGATGAGCTTAAAAAAGGCCAAAACCAAAATAAAGATATCTTTCAGGGAATTCAGCAGGTCTAGTTTTTTCCTTCTTATTAGTGTAAATCTAGAATATCATCATGGAAATTGGTGTAGTTAGTGGAAAAAAAATTTAAGTGAGGACAGAATGGATGAGAAATGTAAGCAGCTGACCTGAGTAGAGACTGTATCCTCAGCTTTGTTTGCCTTGGACTCTGGTGCCCAAATTGTCCACTGCACACCTGGCTGCAGTGTCTGATGTACAGCAGGATTCAGTCCCACCTGGGACTCCCCTGCAGACCCAGAGGGGAGATCCTCACCCCAGGCAAGTGCACTGTCATGACTGAGAGAGACCCCAGTGCTACTGAAGCCCTGCCCAAGCCTGTTTTTTAGTGCTGCCTGTCTGGAGAAGAGCTGCTGAGAGTGATGCCCTGCTGCACAGGAGTCCAGGCTGCTTTGAGGCTGGCAGGCAGCCCAAGGGAGTTGCCATCCTTGCTGCACCTGGGATTCTTTAGCACTCAGCATGAGGAAGGTGTAATGGTGACCTGAAACTACTCTAAAGTTTTCTCCTCTTCTAGTGCTGGTATTTGTCACTTATCTAGAGGTAAATTATTTCCATATGATAACACTGACTAATCCTCTAAAATTCATGAAGTGATGGTGTGAATCCTAGTGCAATTATACTGGCAGTGCCTTTACCTGTAATGTAGCTGTTTGACCTCTCCCACAGGGCAAGGCATGAACTAGAATCCTTTGCCCAGCTGACTGTCCTGTTGCCCCTGCCCTGTTCATGTTAGCACAGCTCCCTGTCTTGGCCCTTCAGGCCTCTGCCATCAGGACTGATGTAGTGCCTGTGTGCTTACCCCATTTTGATGAAGTTAGAAACTAGCAGTAAAAATATGCTTCAGCACAGCTGCTTGGTGCTTGCATTGGTCAGATCAAATAAAGTATGTGTATTGGAGAAGATAACATGGCAGGGCATGTGCTGCTGAATTTGAAGAACTGCTGTCCCAGTGTTAGACCCCATCACAGTGTTGACCTCTGTTACCCTGATGATCACATGACATGATTCACCTGCAGACTGGCATTGTAAACACTGCACCACATCTGTTTCACCCCTATTAGCCCATGACACAGCAAGGTGTGCCAGGCTGATACCTCAAGTTTTCTCATTTCTACTGTTATGTCAGCTTGACACACTTCAGAGTCTTTAAAGACTGAGGTATTTTGGTCACTAGTGGAGGTTTTTTTCATGCTTTTTTCCATAAGCAGCTTTAATGTTCAGTGTTGGGAAGGTCCTGGTTCAGACCCAGCTCAGGTCAGAGGCTGCTGTGAGTATAGTTTATCTGTCTCTGGATCATCACAAAAGGCAGATGTAAAGCAGTCCTAACTACAAGCTCCTCAAAATAAACTGCCCATGTTTCTTTCTCCTTGAGAAAGCACAGTATCAGGTTCAGGGTGAGAAACCCTCCTTCTCCATTAAGAGATTGATGTCCTAACCTGCACTAAATACATGTGAGACTACAACCTCCATGTTAGGCATGCATTTTCCAGATTTAAGAGTTTTAAGATGTTTGTATGAAGCTATGAAATCTATAAACTAATCTCTCAAAGGTTTGGGGCAGGCATATTCTTACAATTTTACTTCTCTTGTGTGACAGGTCTGTAAAAAAAGGTCAAAAATGTTATTCTAGTACAGAGTAACACCTAACAGTGAAGTTAACAGTTCTCTAAAGCAATCATATTTAACCATAACATCCATAAAATCTTGTCTTGGTCCCTGAAAAATCAGAGAAGTATCTTTTCAGTAAATACTCATACTCAGATGATCTGAGATGTTCCCAAAGCAGCTGTTTAAGCAATATTTTCATGGTATTTTTCACCACATGGTTTTTCAGGGCTTTTTTCCTATTCCTCTAACAGGCACACAAATTGAATTGAAAAGTATCCTGGTGATATGCCTCTGCAGAAAACAAGTTAAAATCTGTCTCTCTGAAAAGAATATCATAGACTAATTTTTTCCTTAAATATTTGTATATTTAAAAGTAATAGGTAGCTTTTTTGCAGGTAGAAATACTGCTTTCCCAGCTTGATTTAACTTCAAGTAAAACAGGATAAAGAATTTCAGGTTCACTGCTTACAAGGAGCTGGAGCAGTAGCTTTACTGTCAGTCTAGGATGCTGGAATATTGATTGTATGCAGTATGAAACAGTGGACTCATGAATATATCATGCTTAGGCAAAAATGAAGATTTCTTAACCACTCTTGTTGAAAAGAAGACTTGCAAAGTATGAGCTGTGTTTCTGAGTATCATTCCAGACCATGGCTTGACTTGCTCTACTGACAGACTGAAACCAATCTCCTGCAACTTACTTATTTGCAACTACTTATTTTACTCCTTTACATATGAAACAGTATCTAAGTTGTCTAGTGGAAAATTTCTAGGTGATTTGCTATTCCTCTCTCACTGTGAATTCTTACTGTAGTATATTCAGGTCTGCTCAATTGCAAGGTAAATTAAAACTGAAAATAAGACAAAGGGAAGCAAACCAAAACAAAGCCCTGGTGTGAGACGTCATTACCTGTTGTTGGGAAAGCAATTCAGGACTTTCATACAATTGTCTATGACGTTTCCAGAATCAAATTATGCTGTCAGCAAACAATATAGGCTTTAACACATGTCAGAACACCTTGAAAAAAGGAGAAACACAACACATGAACACAAGGGTAGGATAAAGCTATTCTGTCATCTGTCATGAGAACCAGCAAATGGAGAGAGCTATTTCTAACACTTTGTGAAAGCATCTTGGGCAGCTATAATCTGGCTGGCTAAAATGGTTTAAATATGCTGGCTGGGGAAAGGGTGGGGGGGGGAAATATTTTTTTTTCTGATACTATCACTGGGCTGAACAGTTCCTGCAGGAGACTAAGCCACTGATTGGGATGAAACAAGTCTTAAAACCCATGGAGAAAACAATGTGCATGGAGTGTGTAAGTTCAGGATTGTTGCTGTTTAATGGACTACAGCCACACATTGCAGCATGTGTACATGTAATTGCCTCCTAAACTGGAGACTGAATCCTTAAAGGTTTCCTTGCTACATGTTACTTTGCCAAACAAGAGACAGCAATATAATACAGTATTACTAAAGTAGATGATTCATTCTGATATGCTACTTAAAACATGCCAAGGACATTAGGTACAGCTCAGCCAAAAACTCCATGCCTGAAAGAAACATTGATCTGATGGAGTTCTGCATTAATTTTTAAAACATAACAGCAGGGGGCAAGGAGGGACAGGATTTTTCACTGCAAACTAGTTGCTTACATGATAGAAATGAGGTACACTTTCAGTGCTAGCTGTTCTTTTTTCTAAATAATTCTTCCCAGAAACTAATTGCAATGGTGAAGTTCTTGAATGCCTGAATTTGAAGACTTTTAAAGCTCTTATTTCAGAACAATTCAGTTTTCAGTAAATAGTCTGGAAAATGCATCCTGCTTTGCACATTGTGCATAAGATTGCAGAAATGTATTTTTAGGGTCATGAGCTAAATAAACATCTGGCTCAATGGTTATTTCAGCTGTATTACAGGCACTTGATCTGATTGTAGCCCATTGCTTACCCCCCTCAGATTGTGCCGGGGCATTTCTCCCATATGCTTTTAGCATGCAACCTATCCCTAACATCTGATTAAACCTTGGATTTTCAGTCATCTGGCATACTTGTAAATTCACCACATTTTTTTATTGCTTTGCTTACAGCTAATTATTCTGGATACAGTATAGTCTATTTATATGCTTTGTAAACACTCTCTTCCAAATGCTTGGTGGTATCATTTTCTTCAATGTCTTTATGGAAGACTGTCAAATGAGGGAAGCAGCTGAACTGGAGAGGCATAGAAGAGAATGGAAAATAAATCCCCTAACATTAACAAGGAAGTAATTGTCAGTGTTGACAACTATTTGCCCAATAGCTATTCTATTAAATTATTTGTAAATCTGAAGCAATATGTTACCTGTTGCTATGCAAAATGAAGATTAGGTTTTCTTTTTCTTGTCAGAGTTCTAAGTGAAGCAACTTTAGTGCACAAAATCCAAGTGTTATCTGATAAAATTCTGTGCTTGGTGAAAGACCTGATCTTTTACTTTCCTGCAACAGTAGTTCTCGCTTACGTATCTAATCAATTTTAAATAACTGAAGACAGGATCAAAATTTCAGCTCTAAAAATAAGGTAATGAAATAGCCTGTTAAAAATACTATGCTATATTGGTGGTACAGCTGTAAGGGATTTACAAAAATTAATTATATTACTATTGTAAAAATATCAGTCTTGAAGTTAGTGCCAATGTATTTTAGTCTTCAATTCCACATATTCATCTGTCTGGTATTTTCAGAAAAAGCAATCAACTTAAAATCTCTTCCTCTATAGAAATTTTTTTTCCTGCCATTATACATGCCTGATGCAAAATTCTGAATTTGGAAATTAAATGTTCATCATACAAAAATACCTTGTTGTACTTGACAATACTTTTGGCTTTCTTAATCCAGAGATTGCAAAAAAACCCCAAAAAACAACAATCCAATTTTTTTTTGTTTATTGGGAGCTAAAAAGTACTAAAGGAATGTGATGGTGGCTTACTCATGTGAGAGGAGAAAAAGGTGGGAAATAGGACAATTTGTTTTCATTAACTGTCTGGGAATAGTCTGAAAACTCCTGTTTCGCTAAACATCATTAGCAATTGTTGTCAATTTTAAATTACTCCATTGTTCAGCACAATTTGAGTAGGCTGTGTGCTAAAAGGCGCAGGATATTTAAAAACCACTACAGAGAATTGGTGGGAAGTTGGAGGAAACTCTCTGACATACCAAAACAATCATTTATTGTTAATGGTTGAAACTGGTAAAATTATTTATGCTTTCATGATTAAACTTCTCCTTCAGAAGATGGAGTTCACAACTATTCATAGTATAGTATTATTTCTCTCTCTTTCAAAATTTGAGCAGGGAAAATAAACTTCTTGTGGCTGTCTCAAACAATTGTATTTTGCAGGTATAAACAGGAGTCTCATGGAATTTTCTTTTATAATTGTGGAGAAGATTCTAATAATTTTAATGTGAGAACGAGTCCTCTTACTCTAAGGCAGAGACTTAAGGTGATGTTAGCCACTAAGCATCAGTATCTCACATCTCATCAGGTGAGAAAGCAGATGCCCAAGGCTTTTGTGAGTTCCCCTTGCTGCTGCCAGAAACTAATTTTGCAGAAACAAGCTAAAACTGTACTTTTAGTTATTGCAGAAGGAACACATATTTTTGGTGGCAGGGCAGCAGTGTGAGAACCTCTACAGCTCCAGGGCTGGAAGTAGAGATGATCAGGAAAGACTTTTCTAGGACTAATGAACTGCGGAATGAAGCATCTCCCACAGTTGCTGAGAAAAGAAAGGCAATGTCTTCAAAAAGGGCTGGCCTGATGCAGAGCTCTCTGTGGCTTGGGAATGAAGTAATTCTCAGATGACTGTGCTGGTTCTTCCAGATGTGTGAGCAATTTTTAGTGTTGATGATATTTTGTTAGCAGGCTAAGAGCACCATATGAGTGTAGATGGTTTCACTCCAAACGAGCTCCATTTTTATGCTTTTACAGAGAATGGTTTTCAGGAAATACCTGTGTGTTTTATCCTGCTGAAAGATGTCCTATAAGATATCTCAAGGTTTTTTGACCCATACGTGAAAGGGTGATATAGAGCACAACCAAGGAGGTTAAGCAAGCATCCTTGTGTGCTATGAGCTTGTGTTTTTTCCATGTAAACCAATCCCAGATTTTCATTCTTTTGCTTCCTCTTACAAATGGAGGCAGAGCAAGTTTTATACAATGATAGAGAACTGGGATCTTTGGGGAAGGCTCCTGCTATGGGAAGACCTGCTGTGGAAGTCCTGAACCTTGGCAGGTAACCCTGCCAAAGTTTCTGAATGTCCATGGCAAGAGGTTACAGCCACTGTGCTGGTGTGAGAATGCTCCTTTAACACACCTACTGAGGCTTGTCTTGTTCTGTGTGTCTAAGCACACAACAGCAGGGATTGTAGGAATCAGACTCTTAGTCATATTTATGGACTTTGCCTGCAAGGGGTTTTTCAGTTCAATGAGTATCCCAGAAAATACCTCATGTTTAATACATCTTTGTGCCTGTAGGAGTGGGTGTCTCCCCTTCCTGCCTGGATGGCAAAACACTCAATGCAATCGATGATGCGATAAAAATTAACCAAAAAATGAAAGTCATAGAGTTTTCTCTAACTCTTCCTGTTTTTAGTTTCACCAGTTGTTCTCAGGCTCCAGAGCCCCTCTTTGGGATGGAAACTTACTGTGCTTCTCTCTTGGTAATTTGGCCTATTTGGTAATTAGAGTCTTCTTGTTTGGTGAGCTCTTCCTGTGATCCCTTAGTTGCACTCATTCTTGCTCTTGTATTTTCTGTTCCTTACTACTTTCTTAATAACTGCTTCTCAGGCTTCTCTCTTCCTTTAATATTTTCTTGTGTGTTTGGCTAGGCTTCTCTGCATTCTTGGTATGGCATATGATGTGCCATCACTGGAACAAGATGTCACAGCTTTTCAGCAGCTGGGTGTGGGATTATTTCTCTAGAAGGCTCTGCTTCAATTGCCTGTTTCAGCTCTCTCCACGTGATTTTTTTACTCTGCTTCATGGTGGGTTTGTGCTTACAGCAGTGAATTTCCAAAATGGTTAATACCTGGACTTGCAAGCAATTACAAGTATCTTGGCTTTAGTGAGCCACCTTTCCCAGTAGGAGCCACTGGAATCTTGTGGTCTGGAGTCTCTACTCTGTCTTGTGGTTCACTGAGACTCGCTTCGGTTTCTTGCTCCCAGCTGCATATATTCCCTTGTTTGTTTTAACTGAGTATCTTAAGGAATTCCACTAGTCTATATGGTCATTTGTGGCTTGGCATTTTTTTCAGTCCTCACTCTATCATGCCATTTTTTTATCTATGTCTGCCAGGACCTCTTAAGTTTGGTCCCCTGTACCTACAGCATCTCTCCTTCCTCATTCTTTCCCCTCACAAGTTTTTGTGTGTTGGTGTTGTAGGGTAGAAAAGTCCTGTCCACTCTGAGTGCTTCAGAATGTAAATTGATGTTAATTTTCTCTTTAGTACCCTAGTTGAAAATTAGAAGGGAGAGGATTAATCCAAATAGTCATCATCTGTTCTCTTTAAAGGCATTTCCAGATTTTTGGCATATTCAGACCTGTCAAAAGGTAACAGGCATACCTAGAGAGAGAAGACAAATGCTGGTCATTACAGTTTCTGTCATTTTCTACAATGAATAGGCATGTTTAATGGTTTCAGAGCTGAAGTCCCCCTTTCTACAATTTTAGCTGATTGCTTTCAAAGATATGCTGTAATCCTTTCCATTTCTTGTATTTCTTAATCACATTTGATAGCTTGGTAACTTTTTTTAACCAGAGCAATGTGTTACACTTTTTTTTTGGCTGCCACAGAGAATTCTAAATAATTTTGCTGAACTAGGTTCCAGCAGTTTTGGTATGCAGCCTAACACCATATACTGTGGTGTGTAGAGAAAAATCAGTTCTCCAAAGGGAAATCAATAGCAGCATGGACCTTCTGCCAAAAATTCCTAGTTCTGGGACAGAACCAGGAAACTGTGTGGGTCCCATTCTGCTCCTGCTGAAGTCAAAGTCAAAACTCTTCCCAGTTGCAGAGGGATAAAGTTCAGGCTCCAACACTCAGTACTCACATTCCCATTTCACACATTTTCCTTCAAATTCTTTTTTTTTCCCCTTTATTTTTAGGGTCTGGCAATATATTAGCCATTGCTCTTTTATATTTTCTGGAAGGCGAATCACAGATAGGAACCATTTTCCTTGTCTCTTACACTGTTTAGGAGTAGCTCCTGTTTTGTACCCCAAAGCACAGCTGGAACTCAGCAGTGGTAATCTGGAGTGATAGATGAGCAAGTCAGATCATGAAAGGAAGAAAAAACTGCTGGAAAAGGAGCAAACAAACAGAAGAAAAGCTTGTAAGCATGTCAGAAAGACAAGTAGTGATATCTTGAAAAAATTAGTTTATTTCACTAATTCTGGCATTTACTTGGAAAGACAAGAAATCAGGGATAGGCTGTGGACAAGCAGGAGATAGCAGATGTGGAAAGATGGGGTCTTGGGACGTTTGCCACAGGAAATGAAACTCCAGCATCACTGTGTTGCAATAAGTGCTAATAGGTTTGGAGCTTGACCATGTCCTACGTGTGTGTGTGTGTGTGAGTATACAGACTGCTATATATAGTTCTGGAAGTAAACACACGTAATCTGATAGCTATAAACATAGTCAGTTTTCTTATTAGACTGTGTAGGAACACTTGGAAGAGGCAAGTGTAAGAATAGAACTGATACTGATTTTTGCCATGATGCTTAGAAGAGATATGTAGTTAATCTTAAACATAGGGTGATGGACAACAAGTTGGGGACTGCTAGACTGTTTCCAACAGTGCCACACAATCGCTGTCTGACATCAGGGAAAAAATTTCGTTTCCTTTTGCTTTTTCATTTGTTTTATTCATCTGCATTAGATAGTGCTAATTTCTTCTGTTAGGAGCTTCAGCAGCTCTGAAGGGTATTAATATGGAAGGAAAGCAACTGAGCTGCTAAGTAGCAGTCATTTCTCAAAAAAAAAGACAGCACAAGAGTTTTCAGGTGGAGAGACCTGAAGGGAAGGGAAGAAGGAGCATTCCTTGCACACTTCTGACCTGTTTGTAGATATATAACTCGGAGACACACCAGCTGTGTGCTGTGAGGAAATGGGAGAGCCCAGATAACCCTTCTTTCCCCTGGTCTGTGCCTTCCCGTGGCCAGACCAGCCCCCCAGGGTTCCTCACATGAGCACAGCCAAGGACCCTGCCTGAACAGCCTAAAGGCTGCATTCAACCCCAGCAAGGGCTGTAAAAAGGATGTAAGGAGCAAAGTGCCGATAGAGTCAAGAGTCCTACTTTGTGAACTCAATTTTGTAGTTTTGAATATAGAAAACTGAGCAACCAATGCTAATTTTTAAACTTTACACTGTTTTAAGTAACTGTGTAATCAGGGTCAGCAAAGCTTTATTTACATCCTGCATGTGCAGCTGTCAAGAATTTCAAGTTGTGCCTTCTGTAGTGCAAATGCTGCTGGAAAGGGAGATACCTGCATGTAATGTCCCCAGCCCACCTCACTGTGTGTTGCAGGTTGGCTCCTGTACTTGTCAGTGTGCAATGAAACAAGGGCAGGATTTATCCAGGGTCACTCTCAGGGCAGAATTCTCTCCATAATATCCCTAATGCTGATGGGTTAAGAAAACTATGTCTACTGCATACATGATATATTATTTAAGAGATTGATAGATTTTTAGGCAGTAGCACCAACCCAATCAGTAATGTACATGTGTTAGTTCATCTTAATGCTAGTAAACAAAACCTAAATGAAATATAATACTTCTGTTGTTGGAAGTCATTCAAGTGTGATTTAAATCAGAAGGCTGAGAAATGCTTTATTGGAGCAATGTCCAGTCTCTCCCTGGATGGGCACCATGTTCTCTTCAGTGAAAACATACATTTTTCACAATTGGCTCTCTGTTTGTTTAATGTAAGGTACTTGGACAGGAAACTAAAATGTCAGGTTTTACCTTTGGCGTTCAAAAAGTGAAGTAAATAGGAAATCCTGTAGCAAATGAGACTATATAGATTCTGAATGATTCAAGGTATTGAAAATTAATTTGAATGTGAAATCAAACGCATTCTTGCATTGCCTGAGAGTATTTTTTTCCCCTGTAACTTTTGTTGCTTACCACCACCAAAATTCAGTGGCTTAGGTTTGTTCTTGGTTCCCTCACAATTTTCCCCTTCATCTTTTTGCCAGTTCCCAACTACCTGGATCACCCAGAAGAGTACTTTTCAGCTGAGTGGGGCATCCTCAGTGGTAACAATATAAAATTCTTGTCTTTGACACCATTTCTCAGTGTCTTGTCAGTTCTCTTATGTTCTGTTGTTTGGGAATATGTTTGGTCTTATTTTATGATGTCTTTCTCCAACTTCCCTACAACTAGAAGGTATCTGTTGCATGTTTGTTTCTGTAGCACCCAGCAAGAGCCAAGCACCATAACTCTAACTCGCATCCATTTCTGCTGAGCTCCATGGAAGGTTTTCCTAAGTAAGGCTGCAGGATTTGACCACGGGTTTGCTGTGCCGTGTGTGGTTCAACCTCTGGTACTGTTTAACTCTACCGTATTTGTTTTTCATGAGAGTGTATAAAGTTGTTTTACGGGATAAAGTTACAATAGGGTGTGCTACAGGGACAAGGTAAGAAACCTGGAAACTTAAGCTAAAAAGACCTCTGTCGCTCTAGGAAGACAGTGAAAGGTGTTGTATTTCTTTTGGTGTTCTAATGCTATTAAATTACATATGCTCTTCAAACATTTTTCAGGATGTTTCTGGACCCAACTCCAATTATGCGCGAAATACAAACCCTCCAACGCACTCAGCTTTTTCTCTTCATATCGTTACACCATCGCCCCCCCGCCGGTCCCCACATTTTAATTTAACTTGCAGCCTCTTGCCGACTCTCGCCAGCTGGAGCCCGTCGGCAGCCGAAGGCTCTTCTGGCCCTGCGGATGGACTAAGGCATCACCTGTCCCAGCGCTGCGCTGGGGCGGCCCGCACCTGGCCCGGGCTGGGCTGGGCTGGGCTCCGCTGCCGGGTGCGGGGCGGTGCGGGGATCCCGCAGCATGCGGGGCCGGGGCCCGGCCCGCCCCGGAGCCCGCGTGTGCTGATGTAATCGCCAGGCAGCCAGCGCTGAAATTCAACACCGCAGCCCCTCCGGCCCGGGGCAGGCGGAGCAGCGCCGCTCTCCGCGGGCAGCCCCG
>JAWWMP010000005.1:14521852-14584610 GCA_035047865.1 Dendrocincla tyrannina | reverse complement strand
CCGTACGCGGGCCGGGCCGCCCCCGGGCGTGCGCGGAGCTCGGCGGAGACCTCGGGGCCGCCGGGGTTCCATGGACAGGAGCTGACCCTGCGGCCGCGCGGCGCTCGGCTTTCCGTCGGAGCTCCGCTGCCCGGGCAAATGCATACAAATGCATTTGGGAGCCGAGAGGACAAGGCGAGGACGCATCTCTCCCGCGGCACAAACGTAAGCGGGAGCCGGGGAGGCGTGACGGCGGCGACGGGGCGCACCGCACCTCACCGCCACCCCGCCGAGGGGCCGGCAGGGCACGGGGGCTGCGGCTCGGCTCCCCGCCGGGGCAGGGCGCGGTGACCCCGGCTGGCTGTGTCCCCAGCCGTAACCCCGGCCGGGTCCCCAGTGCCCCCGGCGGACCGACGGTGTGCTGGCTCCCCTCACGGAGACAGTCCCTGCCGCTCACTGTGCCTGCGTCCCCTCCGCACTCTCCCAGGTCGTCCTGGACGTGCCTCGTCCTGTCCCTGGTGTCGCCCTTCCCCTGCCCGATCCCACGGCAGGCAGCCTGGCTCTGGGATCTCCGGCACCCCCGGGAGCGGGGACAGCCTGACCCGCGAAACAGAGCCCCCCGATCCCCCAGGGGAACGAGGGTCCCGGCGGACAGCGTCCCGCAGTGCCCACAAGTAACCTGGCAGCTCGTGAGCCCTTTTGGTACCTGGCTCTTAAAACACAGCGAACAAACAAAACCTGTAGAGTTTACGTGTAAGAGCTGAGGTTACTTACTGTCTTAACAGAGATTGCCACATGAGGTGCTTTGTATTTACATGCTTCTACAAGGGGCTGAGGTGTTTCTAATGCATCCTCATCTGTGGTGCAAAGGTGGAGCTCGTCTCTCTATGGTTTGCCTAAAAGCAAACCTAGGCAAGATGACTGTGAATTTATGGAAGTTGTAATGGTATTAGAGAGATTACCAGGATGTCTCTCTTCGTAAAGTGCTTATTTTGTTCTGGTCATGTCTTACACTATATTTACTGAGTTCTCTAAGCGGGACAGAAGGATTTGTTCTGTGTGTAGTGAGGATTATGCTGCCAAAGTGTGCCTGGTGTGTAACTGGGTGCACTAGAAAGCTTGTGAGCAGTTACGTGGCTGCCTGAAGGTGGCCTTCCCAGGAGATCCGTGTGTTTAATGGATGCATCTGTGGGACTTGTTCAGGAATTGTCTGATGCAATTTAAAAAAGGGTTTTATTTGGTAACTGTAAAGATGTGTTACTGATGGAGAAACATAACTTGTATTACAGGAAAGACAGGCAGTACCAGAGATGCAGTTTACTCAAGTTCAAAATCTGAGATAGCTTCAGAATATATATCTATATGCTTCTATATTGTTTACCTAATTTCCTGGTCTAGAGAGAAAGTAATCTGGTTGATTGTCCATGTGAAGAAACCGGAATTCCTTGCAAAAGGATCAGGTTTCCTTAGCATCTGTCAAACCAGTAAATCCCTTGCAACCTTGACCATCCTTTTTTTTTTTTTGAAATGCCATTAAGTTGGGCCTGTATAGGGGTGTCTCCACAGGTTAAAAAAATAAAACAGCTGCATGATTTCTAAATCTCTCACCATGTTTATTGACAGAATATTTAATTTTAAAATATGAACAGTGTTGTGTCACCTGTGTTTCTAGCAAGTGCTGAGTTGTAGAACATTTGGAGAATGATCTACAAAATGTAGAGACAAACCACGTGATGGAAGAGAGTATTTCACATGAGAATTTGAGTTGCATGCTTTTGCCTTAATATAGAGGATAATGGTGTACACTATATAGATAAGAGATCTAGTGAGAGAAATCAGACTTACAAAATTCTAAAATCATGTCTTTTTCCTGATTTTTTTTTTTCTTTCCTTTCAAAGATACTAGCAGAGTTGACTGTTCTTCTAGATGTGGTCATTCTCTTTTTAAGTCAGATGCTGTCCAGAGAACATCTCTGCCAGCAGGCAGGGAGTTTGCTTTCTCTGAACCACAGCTCTGTTGTAGAACTCCTCTTAGGCCACTGCTCCTCTACCTTTCACCTTATCTTGTATTTTTTCCATCTCCCAGTTGTTCAGATTATGAAGTTTGGCTAAGGGTTCAGAAGCTTTCCCCCTTTCCAACTAGTTGTGCGGTGCCATCTGTACCTAAAGGGCTTGTGACTGTCACCCTGGATAGGCTGTTTTGTCCCCAGGCCACGTTGAAGGTGGGTCTTTTAAAGTCTAAGCAGCAGCATGGGGCCTGCTGGCTAATCTCATTATTGCAGCAAAGAAAGTTATGTTTCCTTTCACTTCTTGAAGGATAAGGTGTATAACAGCTTGAGGTTTTTGAGAAGTCCATGTCATCTCTGTCCACAAGGTGCTGCGATCTTTCCCAAAGCCTTTCTCAGGCTTGATGGACCCAAACTGGGCCATTCTCCTCAGCAGACCCCAGAGATGACCCCGTGAAGCCATGCAGCTGGGACAGGTGCTGATATTTAAACCATCATTGCTGATGAGTGCAGGGTTGAATGCATCTGTGGCAGTTACATAGGAACAGGTTCTTCTGTCTTCTCCAGCAGTCAGCTAGTGGTATTTCTTCCTTTAAACTTTAGATTTGGGAAACTAGGCTGGAATGAAGAGGATAATTTTCGCCACTGACCAAACCTGAGCTCTGTATTCTGCTGAATAGTCTTCAGAGGATGGAATTTTTCATTGTTGCTTGCCAAACTTGCTTTGAAGCGTGTCAGTTTCCTCATTCATCTGTCACCCTTAGTGCAAAAAAACCTCCATGGGTAGTTGCTGTCACACTGTATGAAGAGGTGAACAGCCACAAGATGTCAAAGATTATCAAAAAGACAAACTCAGTGTTAAGTGATGGAATAGCTCAACCATATTTGATAGTGTCTTCCTGCAAAAGATTATATAGTGACCCTCAGCTTGTGCTTGCGTGTAAAATAGAGAAGATGAAAAGGTAGAAAAAGAGGAAGAAACTCAAGAGATAGTTAGGTTTTAGGACAGGACATGGCCACGGTGTATTGAAACAGCTTCAAGTGTGATTTTTTTAACTGGGGTAAAAGCAGCCAGCATTTGAGTCAGCTGGAGTCTTCTTTGCCACATGGCTTTGCATTCTTCTATTGTTGTGTCCCAACAGGGCAGGTCTCCCCAAGATCTGTGGGCTCAGTTAAGGCATGGAGCTAAGTTCCTTGCAGCTGTGGCAGATGATGGATCAAACCACATACGTGTGCAGCAGGGAGCCTGAGGTCTTAGTGGCTATTCTGGTGTGAGAGTGGAGACCGAGAACTGACTGTTCTGCAGCTTACAATTTGCACGTGTAAAAAGTAGTGGTCATGATCAAGAAGAGAGGGTTTGCACTAATGGTTTCTCTCAAAAAGAACTTCATTGTTTGATTTTCAGCCATGGATGGCTCCTTATGTACAACTTCATTTTAGGTTGTACATGGTTTCATTTACAAAAAATTTTACTTGTGGAAAAAGAAGGAAGACTTAACTTTTCCCACACATTAGAGGACCTCTAGCCATGTGTGGTTGTCTTCGGTCCCTGTTTTTTCTCTTAGCTGATCACTCATCTGTTCTTGACGTTAGCTGGAGAGCAGTGGAAAGCCAGGCATGTGTCTTTACCTCTCACTAAATGTTTCTGTATATCCAGTTACATCTGTGTAATTTGCAGCCCTGGGATTTCTTGCTTTCCTACAGTCTGTGCTGGGAGGTGACAGAGACAGATACCTGACACACACAGCTTTGTACCTGTTGTAAAAGAAGTTATTGTAACGTTAAGAGGAGTCATCTTTATGTTTTGGGCTCTGGGGTTCTTTGAGCCATCCTTATTTTGGCGATAGCTAAAATGTCTTGTGTGATTTTTAGTTGCAAATCCATTTTGTACCTTTGAAAGTCAAATAAAGAGTTGTCCTGAGTTTTAGCTGATAACAGTGCAGTGCATGGACTTTGACACAGCTATCTCCTGTCCCTGGGCTTCTCATTAGATCAAAAGATGATGCACTGTGTGATGCAGAAACTAACAACTTGAATTCTGGTCTTCAGAACTGAAGAAACTGAAGTGAGCATCCTGTAGCTGACATGCTGTTTGGACAGCAGTCAGTGTTAGGTCTTTTGTAGGAGTGGCAGAACTGCCCCGTAGACATTTCATGGCTGTAGCAGGAGAAAGCATAAAGGGAGGAATAACTAGGGACTGCAGTGGTGGTTAATTAAAAAACATGCCCTTGCAGGCATATTGGGTTTTGTATGGTGTACTTTCCACCCTTCTCCCCTTCTGTAATCAGAACTGAAGCACTGATATGTATTTTTTAATATCCTCTGCGTTCTGTCCATTTTTTTCTAAAGACATGATGTATCTACCGTATTAAAGTGGCAATGATGACTATCATTTCTTACTCTTCCTTAAATTATTCATTTGCTTTGATTGCCAAAATTTAAGCTCTCACAATATGCAAATCCACATGATAAAACCAAGTTTTTGTTCTGTGGTTTTCATGCACTTGGATGTTTCTGGAATGTTTGAATTGCAAACCCTTGAAAGGAAGAGTAACATATTTCACTAAATACTGGTATATATGTGCATGTGTGCATTTATATCCATCAAGGACCTTGTCTCTGAACCTTACATTCCTGTATAACGTGGTAGGGCATGGTGGTTTCTCCCTTTTTTTTTTTGTCAGCTAATTAGTCAGATTTTTGCACAAAAGTTACATCACATGAAATTACAGGTGTTTAGTTGCAACTATGTTACTTTCAAATAGTTTTATTTCCCATACTCAAGTACTGTCTGGCATGGTCCAGCACTTTCAGTCACTCCAGCATTTAATATTATGAAAAATCAATGATGTTATGTACATTAATGAGCAAGAGGGTTGAGCTGAGGCTTGAGCGTGAGTTGTATGAGAACTATATTTATGATTTTTTGAAATATTTCTACTTAGAACTAAGTAGATACAGGCTACTATAATTGTTACATATATCTGCGCAACATTAACCGAGAATATATTTCTCATTTGTTAAAAGATTCAGTCACTCATAAGAGTGTGATTAGATATTAATCTGGCTAATATGATAATAGCCAAACAGCACAGTCTGTTCTTAATCATGGTAAAAGTATGCTCTTTGTACAACAGTCAACACTTCTAAAGCAAATTTTCCACACACAATCTGTATCAACCTTATATATGTTTTTTGGAACCACTAAAACATCAGTGTGCTATCAATGTTATTCTCATACTAAATCCAAAACACAGCACTCCACCAGCTAAGAAGAAAATTAACTCTCTCCCAGGCAAAACCAGGACAGTGAGCCTATGATACCTGTCACCACTGTGTTTTCCTATCTGAGCATGGAGTTTTAAGACAATGTGATGGGATTTCTTTTTTTTTAATATAATATTGTCAAGAGCTTGTCTGTCTTGTAATATGACAAAATTTTATAATACATGCATTTTCATTTATGGTAAGATGATGTGATATAATGAAAAGCCTGATAGCAGGTCAAAAGTATCTGATGATCTCTATAGGCATTAACTTGTCATTTATTTCATGATTCCTTTACATTAACATTTTTTCTTTCCAGGAAGAAATTTACTACAAAGCAGCATTCATATTTGAAAGCTGCTACAAGAAAATATAAAGCAGATGCTGTGACTTTATTAATAAAAGCCAATGCAAAATGTATGTACTATATAAGCTGTACAATGTGATGGCTTTGATTCAGCACTTGCTGAAGTCAGTGGTATCCTGTCATAGACTTTGGATGTTGAATCAAGCTTTTGATTCCTTGGATTTCTGAAACTGTAGATGTTTTCTCACATGTTTTTTTTCTTTCTTTCCCGTTTAGGAAAGCTCTCTTTTTTATTGCAATATGTATAGCTGTGGGTGTTGCACAAGTACCCAAACAAGGTGAGAATGCTTTGTTTGTAATAGGACATTTGTATAATCTGTTCCTAGATAAAAAGAGCAAATGGTTGTTGTTACTGGTGACCTTAGGTTTGGTTCTTTAACTTGTATGGCTTAATGAAAATACCATTTACAGTATAGTGAGAGCAAAGGTTTAAAGCAACCAGTTTGGAAAAGATGACCTTTTGAAAATTACTCAGATTTTCTGTCTATGAAATTGCTTACATATTTAAGCAAGTGCTTCATAAAAAAGAAGCCTTGTACAGTGAAAAGGCTTTGATTGTGTCTTCTCTGCAAGTGGGTGTCCTTGGGGGTGGCAAGCTATGACTGAGTTACCTTTGCACTTAAGGCTGGCAAACCACTGCATATAATAAAGGCTTAGTCTAGGCTGGCATCACTAAAACAAAATGTGAAATTTGGTATTCATTTGGCTTTGCATTCAGATGCAGATGTTAGTGAGGAAATAGGGTTGCCTTGTTTTTAGTTTCTTTTTTAATCTGCCAGCTGTTATAACAGCACCAGATGTGCATCTTGCTCTGGAGACTGCAGTGGGAATAATAGCATCCTGAAGTGGTAGAGGCTAAAATGCCATTTAGTCACTTCTTATTTGCAGTGAGAGTGGCAGCATCAGTTCTCTGCTGTGTTTCTTCACTGTACAGGTGAAACAAGAAACAGGTCATTCTCAGTTGGTATGTTAACTGCAAATACTCATCTGAATACCAACAGCTGGGTTGTGTGGTTAAGACAAGACTCATTCCTGATAATGTTTTGTTAGAGCCCTTTGGGATATCTCAACAGCCTCCCACTATTATTCTCACCAATGCCTTTTTCCAGCTCCTCATTTCTGGCAACTGGCAAAGCTTGGGTTTTCTTTCAGTTGTGGTTTTTTGTTTTGCTTTTCCTGCTGTTGTCTTTATAGTTTTGCCTTCCATTAGGTGCCCATTGTTTGCCTGGTAGGATTGGTTGTTGATTTTTCACATCCAGCCCAATGGGGGCCATATACTTTCATGATGGTGGGATTTCCCCATATTTTTCTAATAGCTGAGCCAAGTTCTCATCAGAGGAGGGGCAACACTCTTAGATGTGTGTGGCCTGACCTGTTCCAGGCCTGTGGGGATGGAAAAGAAAGAGGTTGTTTTAGGGAGGCAGTTTGCAGTTTCCTGGTGTAGTGGGAGCAGGTGAGGGATGCCAGAGGCAGGTGTGCAGCGATGGTTTGAGTGTCTTCATGCCTCCAGCCCACCCTCCTCCTTTGCAAAGACATAAACCATTTCTTTCATGTGCCTCAGCCTGAAAATTGTTTTTCTACTGAAACTTCAGGCAAAGACTGTGAAGGCTACAGGACTGGGGGCACAGTGACACAGGCCAGTGGGTGCAGTCTGAGGCTTGCTTCTTGGCTGAGAATACCTCCATGCACAGAGCTTTGCAGAAATGGGGTAAAGCCTCCAGTCTTGGCATGCTTATATGGAATTATTTTTTTATTTTGTCACCATCGGATGAAGGAGCTTTTTTTAAAAAAATTTTGTTGTTCTTGTTGTTGTTATTCAATAACATTTCTAGATAGCCATATGAGGAGTCTTACTGAAAGGAAACTCCCCAGGGGTGAATTTGGTCCCTCTTTCACTATATTTTTACAGTGTGTAAAAGAGATTGCAAAAAGCAATTCAGAGAACAGCAGACTGAGGAAACTTTATCTGAAAAAAAAGGGCAGCTCAAGTATATCCTTCAGTCTCAGTTTATAAGCTGCAGAGCTAGCAGCATTGCATTTGCAGTGCTTAGTGTTCAGGAAGAGGATTGCCTGCCCATTAGGAACATATTAATTCTTTGTTTTTTTTTAAACTTTCTTGGTAGATGTATTTTGGAAAAAAGTATTTTGCCAAATACAAAGATGCTAGCTAATGAACATGCCTCTTCCCTGTGGCAGCCTCTGCATGCTTTACCTGAGAAACTATGGTAGGCTGCTATGAATTGTGTTCAGTGAAATATATGTAAAGGTACAGTCTCAATCTTTAGGAATAATACTTTGAGTGTGGCTCAAGGGCATGCGAAATTAATGTATTTTGTTGGCTTTCCTATGACAACCACTTGATCCAGGAGAGCATTTGTTGCAGCCAGGTATCTTAATTTACCCAACTGAAGATGCATCATCACTTAGAAAATGGGCTGCCTGATGAGTAATTACTCTCAGTTCTGATGGAGCTGACTGATGAATGGCTCTTGTCTTTCCCTTACCCATACTGGTTGAAGGGGAAGGGAGAAATGTGTGTACTAGGATTGCTGAAATAGAGGGACCATCTCAGAGATCCTGCCTTCAGAGTAGTCATGAGTCTGGAAGAATGTGGGAAGTGACCAAAGGGTACTGAATGAAATATGGGTGCAAAACAATCAAATAGCAAATCCACTCATTCCTCCCCTGTTCCTCTGTGATTTTTTTTTTTTTTTTGGGGCCATAGGCCCCTCATGATGCAGTAAGGTTGTGAATTTTTCAAGTCTTCCCAGAAGGTGGAGGAAAAGCACTGGATACCAAGAAAACAAAACAACTTTCCCTTCAAGAAGTTGAGCTGTTACAATTTGGGGGACTAATGGGTTGAGTAAACAGTTAAGTGAAGACAGATGTTTTTCAGACATGGGTAAACATAGAAAACTGACAACTGATAGGTAAAGAAAATAGTGGTTGTCATGCTGGGAGGAAGAATGAGAGTTGCCTGCTGCCAAGAGCTTCTGAAAGCCTTAAAATAAAATAAAAATATGTATTGGACCAGAAATGAAGTGACTGGCCAAAAAAATTTGGAACAGCCTTTTGGCTTGACAGTGGGTTAACAGACAAAAAGTCAGCAAGGAATAATTTGTTTATACTTTTTTGATGTAATTTTTCATATAACATTTATTTGTGTATAGTTCTCTCAGGGCCTGTCATTGTTTGCAGAAGTCTATTTGCAGGATGTGGAGAATGTTTTATTCCTCATTATGCTCTCTGACAATTTTCCTTTTTTTAGTAACTTTTAAACTATGCGCTATTTTAAAATCAGAACTGACAAAAATTTGGCAATTTTGCTTTCAGTTTGAGATAGTAGTAGTAGGCTTGAATGTAATTTTTAAACTATTTTAAACCAGTTTAAGGTTTTTATTTTATACCTCAATTTATAATACTTTGGACAGATCACATGCTTTGTTATTTTTAAATTTAAATGTATAATTAAAAAATTTTAAAAATACAAGTGCTTGCCAAATATTTCAGGTTAGGATGTGACATTTAGGCACAGCGTTATGTTAGATTACAAGCTATTGTCTGTGCAGTCATCTGGCCCAGCCAGCACACTAAAGGGCTGGAGCAGTGTGTTCAGCCTTAGGGAGTATTTGCATGTGTAAGATGCATTGCGCAGAGCACAGGACCTGTTTCTTTCTAGCTTCCCTTCACAAGGGCAGTGGAAGGACAGCTTTCTCCTCCACAGCTACAGGCAGACCAAGGTCCTGGGAAAGTGTGGTGGTTCATTAGCAGATGCATTGTGCTTGAAGCTCTGCTATAACCTGACCTCTATTATCAGTCTGACAGATAAAAATACAGCCATAGTAAATTAATTGCTCTGAGGCAAAACATCTTGAGAAATTGGCGTACACATGACTTTCTGCAAAGATATGCTTTCTCCATACCTCTCTCTGTGCTGGCTACTGGCCAGGTTAATCTTTGCCTGTCCGTGAATCTCAAACATGACTAGAAACTCTACAAGGTGTGTAATTAATTTTCAAGATGTACAGTGCATTCAAGTTGATGCTTTTGCTTCCAATTTATAAACTACTCTCAAGGAAATCTCAGGCACTTTTTGTAATTTACCACTGAAACTAAGCCAACATCTGTCTATTCTTAAAGTTTGCTATGAATACATTCAGTAAACAGAGAAAGGAAAACTGGGAAAGGAGAACTTTTTTCCACTAAAAGAGTAAATACACATTTGTTTCAGTTGATCTTTTCTATTAATATAGCAGAGAATCCCTAAGTTTTCTTGTTTACTGCAGATTTTTGTTGTGCCATTTAATAGCTTTGTTTACTTAGTATAAGCACAACATCCATAGTAAAAGTACCCTCAGCTAAATGCTTTAGAAAGTGACAGTGTCTGCCCTGTCAGGCTGATTTGATCAGTGGAACTATTAGATACTACAGGTAATTTTTAGGATAGGTGTTTCACTGAAATTATTACAGTGGGAAAAGGATGGAAGATATTGTATGCTTCTGTGCAATGCCGTTTATGAAAACTAGTGTTCAGTTTCCCCTTTTGCAAAAAAAGTTGGAGACACTGTAAGGTCCAGGCTAAGGAAGAGGTTAAAGTACAAAGCTCACGTTGTGTGAGACACTAGAGTATCCAACAGTGAAAACATTACTGCCCATTATACTGTGCAGGAAGATCTCTCCAGACTTCTATATGCCAAAGCCAAATGTATAAGACGTAAATCAGTAGGACAGCTGGCTCCTCTGTGTCCTTAATGTCTTCTGCTGTGGAGTGCGCTCTTAATTCAATGTTCTGTCAGGGTGGCTGCAGCCTTGTGTGCTTTAGGAGGACAGATGAGCCAGAGGATGGGACCACTGCCCCTTGGGTCCTGACAATTCCCCTCTTTCCTTGCTCCTCACTGCTCCCACTGCTGCAGAGTTCACCTCAATCAGTACAAGTAAACAAATGTGGAGGCAAAGGAGGCAGTGGTGCACTCTGTTGCATCTTCCCTTTGAAAGGTCTTTGCTTTGTTTTAGTTTAACTGGCACAGATGTATACAGTCACCCCACTGGGAAACCGATTCCCTTGAAGCCAGCTGTGTCATGGCACAGGGCCTTACTTGGCAGGCAGAGAGCTCCCTGGTGGAAGCACAGCAATTCTTCCCAGGTTGAATTACCTCTGCAGCAAATAGTAGCTCTTTGGCAAGGCCTACCTTTGTATTTTGCTTTGAGCTGCTGACTGTCTTTTTGTGCTCTATTGAGGTCGTTACTGTGTTATGAATAGCTTGTCCCTTCTTGTAAACAAAGCAGCTCTTCCCTCAGATGCTGTTGTTCAAATTTTTTAGATAAAGTGAAAAGCCTGGTTTTATTGCAAAAGGTTCTTTGCAGAAGAAGTAGTAAGAAAAAAACCCCAGCAATTCTTGGCTCAAAGAATAGACAGGATTATCCAAATAAATAAGAAATTAACCAAAGTGTGTTCATTGATGACTATGAAAGTTTGAAGAGAGCAAATGGGGATTTTTCACTTCCATAAGTGAATTAACCTACAATGGGCATTGTGTGGGCCTTTCTGTGTTTTTAGTTGATTCTTTAAGATGGAAATTTTGTTCTTGCTTTAATTATTTGTTTGATTTATGTGAAAAATGAATGTACCTTGCCTTAGGATTTTGCTGGCCTTGCTGTGTGCAGTATATATGCCCTGGAGATACATATTTAAGATGATGTGTGTGTTTGTTTATATGGATCTCAATTTATGAACAATATGCCTTTATTTCTTTTTACAGTGATAGATGTTCTTCATCAACTAGGCCTTGTGAAAGATGCTCAAGAGCCCTCAGAGACAACAGTCCCCTCAACATCATCTCTGTTACCTCAGGGTGTTCGTCTAACTGTATCAGGAGTTGTACTAACTAGTGATGCACACATTGAGTCCCCCATCACTCAAGTCATACCATCAAATCTAGGGCATCAGTTCACCATATTGGTTGGGTTGTACTCTTACAGAGGCAATAATGCTTTCCTTTTCAGTATTAGGAGCAAAAGTAGACTGCAGTTTGGTGTCCAGCTGCTACCGAGAAAGGTAGCAGTGTACACTGGAGGGAAGCAGTCTGTATACTTCAATTATAGTGTTCATAATGAACAATGGCATTTGTTTGCCATTGGCATTGGAGACAAAGCTGTCTCAATATTTGCTGAGTGTGGAAAGAAGTACTATAGCAGTGAAGTACTTTCTGAAGTGGAGACATTTGATTCGGATGGTGTATTTACCCTGGGAAGAATGAACTCTCAGTCTGTCAGCTTTGAAGGAGTTATATGTCAACTAGATATTATTCCTGCTGCAGAAGCCTCTGCAAACTATTGTAAATATGTGAAACAGCAGTGTCGCCAGGCTGAAACGTATCGATCTCAGCTGGGAGCTCCACTCGTGTCAGATGGGCTGGATGTTTTTTCGAAGATGATCACTGATGAGGAAAACCAGGAAGATATATCAGCTTACAGATGGAAGGAAGCATCGAATATGCCTGTTACCAAGGTTTCTCAGATTCACTTTCTAACAGACCACTTTGAGTTCAGAAATGCCTCTGCATTGAAGTTTGCAGAGACCAAACCTCTGTTGCTGGAAACTTGGCCTGAAACAGAACTCCAGGAGAATATCAATCTGCCTCTTCAGCAGCAGGAGATGAGCAAAAAAAGAAACATCACTAAAACTCTTGCAGGATCATATCCAGATAGTTCAGCTAATACCACAGAAGATATAGTTGCACAAAGTGAGCCTTCTATGATCTCCCCTGTAAAACAGAATAAAACTAAAAGCAAGGGAATGGAAAAAGCAAAGCAGCATTTAGATGAACCAAGCAAAAAGCAGCAAATCTTCAACACAACCCTGTACAGTTTGCCTGCTGAGCTCCCTCTGGATAATCAACTCAGTGCAGGGCAGGAAGGTGCACTTGATGCTGATGGAGCTTATCACACAGAAAACAGTTATGAAATTGGTATTAATAATTATGCTTATGACTATGAAGATCTTGGCAAAATGTTTGAAATGGGAAGTGTCAGAGGTCCAAAGGGGGAAACCGGACCTCCTGTAAGTTATGTTTATTAAGTTTATTAAGTTATTAAATTATGTTTATTAAGTTATTATTATTACTCTTCTTACTGTAATGCAGCAACATACATTTAACAGAGGATTTGAAAAAAACCTCTCAAAGCATGCCAGAGCTGTGACTGCAACTTCTCCTGGCTGTACTGTACAAATGTTTGTCTGCCTTAAATATGTCTCTTTCTCGCATGTAATTGTGGTGTGTCATATACTTTTATTTACTGGAACAATATAAAGGCCATCAAGACATTCACGTTCTGGTGAAGTGGTAGGCAATTCAGGCTTGTCTAAAATTGGAATGCAGACAGATGTTTGTAACTGCTAATTACGGAGACTGCTCACTTAATAAAATTACAGGCTAAATTCATACAGTTCACAAATAGAGATGTTGATCCATGAAGAGAGCAACCAGTCTACTTGGAACACTGACAGTTTTCTTAATTGAGTAATGCTATCCAAATTTATAGTACTAGAGAGAACAGCTGCAGAACTTAGTCTGGTAAAACCATTCATAACCCAGGGTTATGGGGTCAAGCAATCCTGCATGCAAAATGTTTTTTAGAACTGCCTTTTGAGGTTTTACAGTGTTTTTCAGTTCATAGGGTAAGTGACTCTTGATACAACTGCAAATGCACAGTAGTGTTTCTAATAGAAACCCGTTTATCCTTTCTTATTGTGTGCACAAGGCTTGTAAACTTTTTAATACATCAGAATGTGGGCAATATGTATGAAGCTACAGACCAGAAAGAAAAGCAGTTCTGCTTAGCCTGGGAAATATGAGAGATTGTTCTTCGTGCTTGTGTGAGCTTTTGGTTAAAGTTTTTAAACCACAGCATGGAGTAAATAATTTCACTTTTATTTTGCTTTGTTTTTATTTGTGTAAGTGTTCATATCTGTGGTTATTACTGGAATGCAATTTATTATGTGTTAAGCAGTTCCTAGTATATATTTGAATATGCCCATAAACTTATTGTTTATTCTTTCACAGGAAAATATTTTTTTTAAAATTAGTCAATAACTAAGAACCTATTCAGAAACTCAGTTTTTACTCTAAACAGGATCCAGGCAAAAAGAGATTGTTACATAATTGAAAAAAGTGTTAACAAGTAATTTACAGTAGTTTAGAGGTGCTCTTGCTTAATCTTTTTTGACCATGAAGTCAGTATTTTTTTCTCTTTTTGTCCCTTACAGTAGTATTTATGGTGACATATCAGTAAGTATTTAGCTGCCATCAACATGAGGTTCATTTCTGATTTTGGAGCTTAAGACATTTAGTGACTGCTAATGGAAACTTTTACTTTTATCGCATAGCTTGCTCATTTTAATTTCAATCAGTCATGGCCAAGAAAGCTATTTCTGTTCTTTTACATGGCACAGAAATGGCTGCTGATAATGCTGTTGGTCGTTTGCATTACAAAAAAACCCCTTCAAATGCTCTGGTTTTTTGTTGGGTTTTTTTTTTTTCTTACATACAGGCACTATACATACAGTGGTGAAGATGACAGCTGATTTTGGATAGTTCAAAGATCTTCTGTGCCTGTGCTATAGATGGGAGATGGATGCAGGTGTCAGTCTCACCTAGAAGCACAGACTGTAGTCTGTAGCAGTGAATATGGTGCATTTGTGCTGAGGTGTTTTGCTGGATCAGGACTTAGGCAACATGCCCAAGGTCTTAAAGATGAGAGCTGAGAAGTTAATCTACACTTTTGTGGGCACTGGGTTGGCTGAAGGGGCCAGCAGCACCCACTGTAACAAAGGCCAAGCGAAAACCCTGTGCTGTGAGACAGGCTGATACCAAAGGTAGGAGAGGTCTTTGCTGGAAACAGAGCTGTGCTCAGTGGACAGTCTGTGGTGCAGTACCTGACACTGTTGTTGGCCTCAGACTTGAAGAGGTGGTCTTGGTTTGCTTTCTCAGTCTAGTACTCATGTGTAAAGACTAGAGATAATACAGCTTTCATATGTGTGGCTCTAGCACTTTAATATATAAGTATTCATAGAATCTTTTCAAGGAGGAACCTAAAAAAGCAACACTGAGGAACCTGAGAACTTCCCTTGCAGCAAAAAATCCTGATGAGGCATGAAACCCATTTCTTTTTACTTCTTTCACTATGTTGTGATTGATTTGAATCTTCTTTCAAGATCTGAACACGGGATTAATGTTCATTCTATTGGAATTGACAGGCAAGAACTAGCTTTTGTGGTTCTTAAACTACTCATCTTCTTTTTAGCTTTTAATCATCTACCAGAACTGATTCTTGCCTTATATAATTAGGCCCCTTGTATTCCATGTTCCTACAGCTGTGGAATTCACCCACTGATGCAAAGCAGAACTCCAGAATTCAGACTTTCATTTATGGATAGCATAGAAAAAGGGGCACCTATTTCTTCAAAACTGTTAAGACCCAGATCAAAATTCTAGGTGTTGATATTTCCCTAGAAAAATGAGTGAGTTTAAAGCAGAACAGTGTGATCTCCTGAAACACTACTTTCAGCAAATGCTCTGTTCATCTGAAGAGCCACTCCTTTTTGTGTTGCAGAGGGTGTTTGCACTGTGTGAAGGTTACAGAAATAAACGTGGTGTGTGTTTTTAACTATTTAACTTTCGAGCTGATATTTTTCATTGCACAATCCCAAAGCAGTTTGCAGTAACATGATACATAGTGCCACACTGGTAAAAGGAGGCGCTGGTGTGAGCTGAAGAGCTGATTTAGGTTGCTTGCTGGTAGGTGATTGCATCTTCAGGCCTACCCGCACAGGATGCAGTCTTCCAAGAGAAATGAGCTGGGAATTAGTTTCCTGTATTGGGAAAGCATTGTGGATTTTGAAGACACTCAGCCAGGAGGAGAAATGTAGAAGACCAGTGGTGGTGTTCCTTCTAGTTGGTAAGAAGCAGCAGTCTGGAGATGTTGCCTAGAGGAATGGGAGATGGTAAGCTCTGCCTTAAGCAGAATTGAGTTCTGGATGAGATGCTCTTACTGCAACCAAGTGGTGTGAGAGTGAGAATGCTGAGAGGGCAGTTCGAAGATCCTAAATAAACAGCAGTAAGGGTAGCATCAGCTACACTTTCACTCTTAGCTGATTTCACTTATTTTACTCCTTAGCTAATCTTTCATACTTTTGCTTATTTCACTCTTAGCTTATTTCTCAGGTGAACAAAATTGCTTGCTGAGACTCTCCCTGACCACAGGTCGTTTAATCATTTTATGCATTTTAGTTTTGCAGGTAACAATGTTTCCCTGCCCAGGCTGAGAAATCTCAGTATCTGCTGATTCACATGAAAACTAGCTTCTTGCTGGGTTATTCTCAGTAGCAGAAAGATAATCTTAAATATTCAAACATTTAATTTAATTCCATTAAAACTGATGCAGTTTCCCTATTTTCTGCACAACAATATTGAAAACATTTAATCCATAACCCAAAGCCATATACATATTCCTCAGCTTTGGCTGTTGTAGAAATTCTTGGCAGAGAAAGGGAAAGACTTCCACAGCTGTAAAGAAAGGAGGTTAATCATCCAAAAGTGACTGCCTGCTCTAGGGCATTTGGAAAGAGAAGTGTGCAGGTTTTATCGTTTCCAGTGAAATGCAAATGAGACAAGAAGAAAAAAAGGCTGAATGTTCAAATTTAATAGGATCCTTGCTCAATAATTAAATTAATATCTGTATGAAATGCTTAAAGCAGGTAGATAATATGCTTACAGAAGGTAGACAAAGCATGTTAGAAGCACAAAGAAGAATTCTGAGTGATTGAATCAGAATTCCAGATGGCCTAAAACTGATGGGATGAAACTTAGTGGAATAGTACAGAAATTAAAAGTACAAATAGAGGATGGGGAAGTGATTGGTTTGATAGTCGCATGAGGATCATGGAATGGTATCATACTGCAGTAGAGAATAAATGCATGTTACTGCTGTGATGCTTGATTCATTAGCAGGCATGGTGAGTGTCAGACAGGCTACTTTTTCTATTGGTTTGGATATGAGGACATTTTAGTTTGGGGAAGTGTCCTCAGTTATGGATGAAGAGCTTTAAAAAGGTATAGACAAACTGTAAGGATTGCAAAAGATTGCAATAATAGTGATGTAGTTATAGAAAATATGATGCTGAGCAAAGTAATACAAAGTGTGTTTAGTAATAAAAGTAAGAAGCCAATGTTATAGTTCTGCGAAGAGCTAGTTAATAAAGATACTTTTTGACTCTTCATAAGAGAGTATGGAAAGACAAAGTAGGAAATTTTAGGTGGAATATAAGGAAGCCATAACTTATCAGAGCGATACCTGAACAATAGAAAAAATAAAGTTAGTGTTAGAAGTGAAATTTCCTTTTATGGAGAGGTTGTAGAATAGATTTGAAGCCTGATGCATCTGTTTACTTCCCTGCTGTACTGCAGCTATTTTGGTTATGTGCAGAAAGCTTCATGAGGTTTTTTATTTTGCTGAAAGACTACCTGCCTTAGACATTTGATGGCTCAAGCGTTAAACTGCTATGTTTCTTTAATGTAGTCTTTTAAAAAAAATAAGTGAGATGAGGTGAGTTTGAATGGTTGGGATGTAGTCAAGTGTGTCTTAAAGAGAAACTTCAGTGAATGGTGTTTAGATATTGAATGGCAACAGGATCAGCATATGCCTGTGCATAAGTTTTAACTAATGCAGGGACTATTTGAAAAGTAGTGAATATTTTTTAAGACTAGCATCTATTTTTCTTGTTTCATGATGAAGCAGTGATTATTTGGAACTTTACCTCCTCCTCCATAGCTAAATTAAATTTTTGCAGTTCCTAAAGACAATGTTGTAATACCTCCCTTAAGGTACAGAGGATCTTTTTGAGCAAACTGATCTTATTAAAGAAATTAATTTTAAATTTGCACCTGAAATATTTATACAAAGTCACTTTTTTTTGTGGTGGTGGTTAAAATGTCAAAAGCTGAAACTCACATTAATATTGCTAATTGCTTCAGGTTTGTTTAATTATTGTTTCCAGTAGTTGGGGGAAAAGCTATTCAAACAAATGACTTATTCCTTGGTTTAAGAGAGATTGGCTCACTCTCAGATGTTGATTTCTGTGGCTTACATGGATGCCTAAAAGGCTTAAGTAGCTTCCTAGCTAGTATAAAAATGGTCATGCTGATTTTGAAGTTGTAGTTGCTTTCACAGATTGTAGAAATACATAGGATGGAATAACTTCTTACAGCTAGCTGGAAAAGTATTTCCAGGAAGAGTTACTTGTGTTCTACTGAAGTCTGCTCTTCAGCAGACATGTTGCTTGGGTTGCAGGGAGGAGTCTGTGCTGCAGGCTGAAGAGTAATATGCTTAAGGAGAGTCCTTGTTAATACTTTAGTCAAACACCTGGATTGCTGAGGCTGGTTGTTTATTCCTGTTAACCAGAGACTTCATCTACAACTGTTGACTTTATTTTAGAATGCCTCGAGAAAGCACTATTAATCTCTGTCTACATAGTTCAAAATGTATTTCACTGCTTCTTTTAGGGGTTTTTGAGAACTTGGTTAGGATTAGATTTTCTTCATTTTGTGATGTTCTTTTAGTGTGAAAAGGGATAATTACTTACAATTTAGTGTAATCAAAGTGAACATGGGTTGGATTTGGTTTTTGTTTTTCTTTTACAAAGGAAGCAGATACTATTTTAAAAAAAATTGGAAGCCACATAGGGAAAAATGTTCTCACTACCCTCATTCAGTAAATGAGCAGCAAAGATCAGGGACCTTAATATTTAATAAGATTTCTATTAGGAAAATGTTGGGGTTGGACTATTAATGTATTTTTAAGGAAATGTAGAAAGCATTTGAAACAGGGATATAGCAAACCTTTGTACCACTAATTGCCTAAGAATAGACGCTAGTTTCAACTATTTTATTTAATAAAAATAAGTTTTCTTTTGTAGTCCCAGGACAATTTTCTAATCAACGTGCAAACTTAAAATTTGAGAGGAGATATTACAAAACATGCTACTTCAGCAGAGCAGAGTGGAAGCTTTGTGCCCTTTTGAGTGCATTTTTGAGCCTGGACAAGAATGCCAGGTCAAGAGTTTTCTATGTCTGCTACGTTTCTCGTACTATTAAACATGGGGTCTTTTACCTTCAGAAAAATGTGGGGATGCTGGAGAGAATTTATACAACCATGGTGAATAGCGAACCTCCTGTGCCAAAAGTATGACATGTTATGGTTTGATTTTAAGACTAGGGCAGTTAACAGATTTTTGTCTTCTAAATTGCAGAGAGGGAAGTGCAGGTATGGGTTTCAGCATGACTTAATGTAGTGTGTACAGACATACAAATATTCCCAACTACAATTAGACTTCTAAGATAATTACAATTAATGGACAAGGAAGTTATTTGTCTTTAATTCCTCACAACAGTGGTTTTCTCAGAATTGTCCACAAGTGATCTGTGTTTTGGATAAATGAATGTAATTAGCTTGACAGTGCCTAAAGTCTGTCATCAGCACAGTCTTCTCTGCCAGTGACATTAGCTTTCTAAGAAAAAAAGAAGTATTCCTTACACAAAACTGGAGGTTTTTAAAAATGCAACTTTTGTCTTAATGAAATGACTTGTTGGTTGCTAATAAACCCCCAAAAGGTGTTTGTGTTTTTTCTTTCTCTTTTTCTGTTCCTTTTTTTTTTTTTGGCAAAACCTTTGAGTTGGCCATTGCAGCCACCATAATTGCCTTTCTGATTTTCCTGGTATCCCTGCCATCTTTCAGCACTGTTGTTTTTGATGATGGGCAGTGTGACACTCAGTGTTCTGCCCAGTGTCTCAGCTAAGAGGCTGTTGTACATAGAGAGCACAGGAGCACAAGGAAGTCTGAGTGAAAGAACAAGTTGAATCCCTTCCTGGTATTATCAGCTGACCTTCTTAGTGAGGTCTGACTGTCTTCATGTCCATCTTCCCTTGCAGAAAGTACACAGTTTCTATTAAAGCTAGGGCTTGCTGTGTAAGCATTTGAATGGGAGCTGAATTCACCCTTAAGAACAGTCCATTACTTTGTAGGACTCTAATTTGATAGATGAAATATGATAAAAAGTAGTGCAGATTTGAGTCTACAGCTCTCATTTCTATTTGAGTACAATGAAGTATATCCTTGGGTTTTGAATCTGAACAGCAAGTCACATACAGAAAAAAGGTTTCTATGGTGAAAACAACTGGATATGCAACGGATGGTACACTAATATGTTGACTAATAATCTAATTGATTTGCAAAAGGTACTTCTGATTACACACTAGCATTTAAAAAAAAAATCTGCATTATCCCTAAAGAGAATGATATTCATTATATACAAGGGCAAATGGGCTACCAGTTACTCTTATTAGAAGCTTTTACCAGGAAACTGAATAGTCATTTGTCCAATTTTATTTTCGTCTATTTCTTGTCTGTCTTTTCTGTGAGGTGGTACCTTATTTTTTCAGTTACTCCGACTTTTCTAAAGTGTTTGGCATGCCAGCATGCTTATTAAAAAGGCTTAATTATTCTCTATTATTTGTTTAGCAATATTTGCACTGGTTTGCTTCACCTGATCTTTTCTTCCCTTAATACCAATACACATATGTAAAAGTTACTATCCAGATTTTTAGCTCCAATTTCTCCGGTGTAAGATACTTTCCAAACAGGAATCTGATTTGGAGTCAGATTAAAAAAAACACACCTGCTTGTATTTTGTGAATTTCTTTTCAAATTGAGAAGGTCTGCACGCACAGAAGGTCATCAGTTAGAGGAACTGTTCTCATTCAGACTTGTGGTACTGCCCTCCTATCAGGTTTTAGGCTCAACTGCTTTGATTTTCTATCACCAGGGTCCTCCAGGTCCTCCAGGTTTACCTGGTCCTTCAGGAAAGAGAGGTCCTCGGGTGAGTAAAACAACTATGTTCTTCTGCACCTCTAGGCAGGTCACCAATAATCAAATTGGAATTTGCATTATATTGTTTTTCTCAACTTTATTCATGTGCTTAGTGATTAAGAAAGTGTATGATTGTTAATATTTGGCAGATAGGTTAAAGTAAGGCGAAGCAAAGCGCTTCTTCTGCTGTGAGCCTCCAGCGTAGTTAATTTTGTGTATGCAAGCATACACTGAGCATTGTTATATTTGTACCTAGCTTTTGCTGCTCACAATATTAACTTGTGGTTTTAACATGCTGCTCCCATCTGCTGCAATCTAAGGTCACATTCGTTTTTGGAATGAGGTGGAGTGAGCAATGCAGGCCATAGCCACAGAGGAGCAGGCAGTGGCTATAGAATTAACCACTGCAAGGCAGAGTCGGGGGGGGGGGAAACTCCTCCCAAAAATGTGTTTAAGTCTCTTGGGCTATGGCAACTTGATTATAGCTTGATAGATGTCCGGGCACTTCTCCAAAGCACTGAGCTACAGTAGCAATTATTTATTTAGTGTGACTGGGTGCACCCCAACATGAGTAGGGCCAGCAGCCCTGCAATGTGTCAGGGAACAGGGCATGGGCTTTGTCATGGTGAGCAAAAACCTGCTCCCCAGCTGCCATGAACATGGGAAAAGCCTGTGCCACTGCACAGACTAGTTGACGAGGCAAAAGAGGGTGAATCTGTTTGCACAACCGAGTACAAAAGAAATATCCTTAAGGAGTTCCTGAGGTCGTGGTTGATTCTAGGAGCTTCAGGGGAAGTGCAACTGGAAGGAACAGATGAAGATTTGTTGTGTAGGTGATTTCGGTCCATGGTATATGGGGTTGTAAATGGTTGTGGCAAGAGTGCCCTCATCTATGGAAATCAAAAGTGGGGGATACTGGAGTAGTTTATAGGCAGGCTCAGAAGACATGTGGGAGGAGTTTTGACTCAGCCTTTGAGGAACATTTAAACAAGCTGCTGCTCAATAGCATGTTGAAAGCCAGCAAAGCACAGGCTGTTCTGAACTTGGCCTGACTGGGCAGGAAAGCGCACTGGTCAAAGAGGATGACAATAAAACTAATGCTTTAGCAGTCGGAGGCAAGGGAGTAGAAGAGACACATTTAGAAGTGTAAAATGGAAAGCATTCCTTCAAATCTATCTCTTCGTGACTTCTTGGATCATTTTTTCAAGTTAGCCTACTACCTACTACAGGCTGACAATTCTTACAACTCAGTTTTTTATGTTGCATACTGCCTCTGTCAAGGATACGTCTGGCATCAGAGGCAGGATCCCACATACCCAAGTAGAGTCTCACAATTGGGAAGTTGTCTTTATTTTAGAGGCAGCTGTGCTTATATTTAAAGCCATACCTGTTGGTGAGATTGCTCTTGCTCAGTTGTTATTTGTTTGAGCTTTTTTTTTTCCTACAGGTCTATTTTTATAGGTATAGAGTACTTAAAAGCACAGTGCTCTACCGTGTGAATTTTCTGGATTAATTATTGTGTAGGACATGCTTTCCAGTGTGAAGAGACAGCTAACAGTAGGGCACCTGGAAAATATAAAAATGGCTGAAGTGAATATTTACTAGTAGTTCTGAGTTTAAAATGTATTTATATGGGCCAAGAAAGTCTATAAAACAAATCAATCAAAAATAAATGATTTTGAAATGTTGGCACTCTTTAATTTGTACAACACTGATAAATTCGAGCAGGTATGGCTAGTGAAGATATATGGTGTGGCAGAAGTGTTGTGAGCCACAGAGCCTGTGAAAACCTTGTTGGCACAAAGTTCATTTCCTCATCTACCAGCCTGTCCTGTGACTTCTGTCTTCCTTCACATGAGCCGCCATTTGTTATCCTGAAATGTGACCTGAGGTGTCAAAGGGAAAGAGCAGAGTGCAGAGGGGCATTGCCTGGGCCTTCATCAGGGTCTCTTGAGTGCGTGTCCAAACCAGATACTGACAGAGATTCATGTGGTTTGGAAACTGTGGGAATGTGTGATTAATTATTAGAGATTTCCATTAAAAACTGATTTTTGATCCCTGTAATTCTATGGTAAAGAAGTCCATATCTGACAGTTAAGTTTTTCTCAGTGTCTTGGCTAGCTCTGAGTTTCTCTATAATGAAATTTCAGCAATTTCAGAATTAATGATGATGTGAAACTCTTCTGTTGCCTTTATTCCATGAGAATGCCTTTGCACTTTTTTATTGTGGTACTATGCCCTGAGACAGTAACGTTGCAAGCCACCAAAGTAGGAGCCACTGCAGCTATGTTGGCGCTTTCTATTTGTTTCCTTTCTCCCAAATCCCTGAGAGTGCCTCCAAAGTTGCCAGTGTGCAAATTAATCTCTCAAACAGCACATGGGATTAGCATTTCTGTGGAGTTATGTCAACACTGTCATTACTGAGAGGGAGCACGAACAGATACAGCTTTCAGTGTTACTGCAAGGTATAAGTGGTAAATTCAGGCTTGTGTGATGGAAGGAGAAACATTGAGTTTATCTGTTGTTAGACCACTGAATATACAGGAAAATTGAGAAGTATTCTTATTATTTGGACTGTTTGGATGGAATTTTGGCCTTAGTGAATTCAATAGAAGCTTTGTTGCCCACTTACTAGGAACAGGTTCTCACCAGTTTGGTCCTTCAGTGTTTGGAAGATGAGTAGCTGTTGACAGCCATTGAAACGAGTAATTTCCCTGATGTGCAGTTTTTCAAGGAGTGAGAATTGCTGAATGTGTGGCAGGAACAGACACTTATACTGAAAGTGTAGGTAGTCTTGATAGCTTATTCTGTTCCTGGAATGGTTTAAGTTGAATGCTTTTAGTAACAAGCTGGTTTTCTACAGTAGCAGTGGGACAATCAGGAAATCTGTGATTTGTTTAAAGAAGGTGGAATGCATTGCTTTGAGCCATCTTTTAAGTCACTGAGAACTCATCTGCTTCCTTGTTTTTGCAGTGTATAAATGGGTACCTCAACATGCGATTTTACTGTTTCTTCTCCCATGCCTCCAGGTGTTGTAGCTGGAGTGCAGTATTGCAGTGACTGCATGCCAAATACCTGTTAAGAATTACCTGGGAAGACAATAGACACTGAGATTTTTAAAAGAAAAGGAAGTACTCCACTTTAACTTTTTAGGAAGATATTCATGTTTTATGTCTTGTGAATCCTTTGAAAACCCTAACCAGTGCTTCTAAAAGTAGCAAACATGCAGTAAAATTATGCTCTGCAAACTTTTCACATGTGTTCAGTGGAGTACTGAGTAATCCCACTCCTTGTTCTTTTTTGTTTGTTTGTTTTAATAGGGTATTCCAGGACCACATGGTAACCCAGGTTTGCCAGGATTGCCAGGTCCCAAGGTGAGTTAATTTATCCACATTGCCATGTAAATACATGAACTTTTTAATGAGTTTTTGGAAGGTCCAGAACAGTTTCCTGTAATAGAAGTAATTGGCTTTCTTTGGTTTACAGAGGCAGAGTGCTGCTATAAACATTTTAATTAAATGTAATCTATCAAATTGAACTTCATATCAAAACAAAATAGCAGATTATTCAGTGGAAAGACACCTGAGTGTGTGCAGAATGATGACTCAGAAACTGTTATTCATCCCAGTAGTCTGTACTTCCCTAAAGAGTTTCTGTAAATCAGCTCAGACTCTTTGATAAACTGAAGTTTAAATGAGAATAAACACTTAATTGCTGTAACCTCTTAGTTTGCCTTAAAAAAAGAGAAAAAATACTGTTATTCTCTATAAATTGCTATTTTATTGTCTATGTCCAACCTTTTATATTGAAATATTCTGATATTTCAGATATTAGTATTCAGATATTGTTATTAATATGCTTGAATAATCTTTTGCAGATTTATGAATGTGATATTTAAAATCAAAGACAAAATACTGGACTGGAAGCTCAAATAACACCTTCAAACTTGTGTAACATAGGCTCTTTAAATAGATTTGACAGATTTGTGCAGTTGCAGAATGCCTTCAACTCGTATTTAGTTTGAATGATTTGATAGATATGTTAGGAAAAAAGCAGCACCGTGATTTGTTTCGTACAATTCCTAATTGCAGGAATCTGACTTGTCATGACAGGTGTTAAAATTTGCTTGAGGACATAAAAAGAATTTTAATAAAGCTTTCAGTGCCAAATGCTGTAAACCCAAGTGATTCTATTTTTGGTGTGTGTTTGTGTTCTTATGTAGTTCTATAGGAACAATTAAACTTAGAGATTCATAATTAATTTTTACCATATTTATTCTGGATGTATAATAGAATATATTGCTAGGAAAATAATTGTAACCAATTACGCCAAGGCTTTGTTTTGTAATGTATTTCCCCCCTACACTGGATGATAATTCTGATCAGTTCTGTAGCTCTCTCCATGATTTTAAGAATAGAAGGAATGGTACATGTGTGTATGCAAGTGTATGTATTTTTCGTCATAAAAACATGTGTTACTAGGTCCTTAGTGATCTCTTTAATTTCTTAGACTATAAATTATCTCTTTAAAATATACAAGTATATTTTGAGATGGTTTTCTTTAAATAAAAATTAGCCAGGTGCTCACAAAGTTTTTGCTATGAAGATCCAGTTGACCCACAACGAGTATGTAAACTGAAACAAACTTTTGTTTGATCTTGAAATATCACAGAGGACTTGCAACAATTTTCTGGCAGTAAATGAATGGAGAATTTTATTTTGTCTTTAAGATGCTCAAGGATCCTTTATGCACCTGAACGGAAACACGAGCAACATTAACTAGTACCTTTACAGTATAGTATCCTGCTGATAGTTCCAACCAGCAGTTCCAACCAATAGCTGATCTCTTCAGGATTTGATTTCTGATAAACAGTTGAGGGGTGTTTTTAAAGTAATTTGAAGGTATCCAAGAGGTTTGATTTTATTCCTGGCTCTCTGAAAAATATATCAGTTAAGAAAATCTAGTTTGTGGATTCTATCACTGTTTTAACTACACTGTAGTATTACATATATTAAATAATGAAGTGCTTTTATTTTATACTCGCATCTTCACTTGTGGTGAAGCGTTATTAATCTACAACTGAAAGCCACACATAGCAGTGGCTGTTTGGGCTTTAGATATAAGTACAATTATTTCTGTATTATTTTAAAAGGGAAAGGTGATAGGTAAGTTATCAGAAGACCTGTGTTTTAACTAGCTGAGATCTGATCACAATTTTCTTACAACTCTTAGTCTAACTTGCCTGCATTGGAAAATGGAAGCAAAATATGGATTGGAATATAACTCTTCCAAAATTGGAATATAACTCTTCCAAAATTTCAGTCAACTGGAAAATACTTGGATAACTCCAGCCGTGCTGAAGAACTATGTTCTCTGTGACCTGACACATCGATTTAATACAACAGGTTCATTTTGCCACATTTTCAGTCTTTATTTAGTATTCAATAAGCTTAGTTTCTCAAGCAGCCTCACATACACAGATCTGAGCCACAGAAGGGAGGACAGCCCTTGATCCGCAGGAGGGGGAACACGCCCTGGGGCACTTGCAGTGAAAGCCCTGTGTGTTGCTGGTGGGAAATGTCTTGCTGTCAGGAAGCCTCCCATGGCTTCTCCTCTACCTCCAGTGCTGCACTGCAGAGTCGAGCTGTGCTGGCAATATCCAAACAGCTCTTTGTCCCAGTGTAACCCTTTCACTGAAGGGCCCATGTCATCTTTAATCTAGCACTGCTGTGGGATAACTTTAATAGTACCCTTCGGTTCAGTGGCTGCATAAGACATATTTTTGAGTGAAGAGAGATCTCAATGCTCGTGAATAACTCTGGGCCTTGTAAGGCGACAGCCATGAAGTCAAGAGCACTGTCATACCCTCTTGTGAACAGATCAATTAAATGTTCCTGTGCCTTTTTCATGCAGCTTTTGGGGTATGAAGTAGACCAAGGAATTCCCTATTTCTTCCTCAGTTAAGGTATTTTCAGTTTTTGGCGCATGAATATGGTTTCAGCTTCCAGCTCTGGGAACTTCTGATGAGAGTGCTTGGTTAGCACAGGACTGTTTGCCCTGGGCGGTCTTGGGAGGTGCCATTGGCTGGTGGCTCCTGTTTTAGGGGCAGTGACTGTGACCCTGAGGGTGCGGGTTTGTGGTGGCAGAGCCCACCCAGCCCTGGCTGCCTCTGTGGCACCATGGCTCTGTGGCATGCTGTCTGCAGTGCCTGGCCCTTTGTGTGACAATGGGCTCAGGCAGTGGGGATTTGAAATGGGAGAGGCTGGTGTGGCAGTGTCCTTCCCGTTTGCTGCCTGGTCCTGGATGTTGGTAATTCCCAGCCAGGAATGCTCATCTCTCTCAGCTGCTAGGCACAAATTCCTAATGGAACAGAGGCCTTTTCTGCGTTCACAGCTCTGTCCTTCCCAGCATGATGTCTGGGCCTGAGGAAACCTGGACAAGGTGATGGTCCATGCAGTAATGCAGCCCAATAATCCTGCACAGTGCTTGAGGAACAGCTGGTGTCCTGAAGTGTTGGAAATACAGACAGAGCAATTTGACTGGGGTGTCTGTAATTCTGCTTAGATTTACCAATAAATCTACTTTTCAAGTTTGCGACATGAAATTTGGAAAATACAAATCTCATTTCAGTGTGAACTTATACTGTTGTATGCTTTGTAGTTCTTTACTGAAACAATTATGAGAAGAATATCTGTAATAACAAGTACATTCTATATGAAGATTCCTCCTCCTCTTGCTGTTGAGTTGAGAATACTTGTTTTCACATATATTACTAAAAACTCTCTTCCCTGATGGTATTAATGAGCTTATTTTCTCTGCAACAGGGCCCTAAAGGGGACCCAGGATTCTCTCCAGGACGGGGAAAACGTGGAGAAAAGGTATTATTTTCTTAATTATAGAAAAATGCTTTGTCTGTCCCATTTTTTTGTGAAGCCTTGTTTAATATGCAGACAAATTATGACATCATCATGCTTTGTATTTGCTTTGACACTGGTGTATTTTAACAAGTATGTTACTGACCAGTGTAGTCACAAGTGATGTAATGCGCTAAAGGGAAATTAAAAAAAGATATTAAAAGCTGAAACTTAAATTATATATTTGATTTAATTTATAAAAATAAAAGGGAAGTACTTTTAGAACAATGAAATTGGATTAGTTTCACACTGATATAACAAGGTACAGTTGAGAGTTTTCTTTAGTACTTTGATTAGTCCAGAGGGTTGTGTAAAACAGAATGTGGTGATGACAGGGGCACATGTTATTGCATGTGGTATTTAACCACTTTTTTTTAAAATGGACTCTTGATGCTATAGTTTGTCCTTTCACTTCAGAGTTTTTCCTGTTAGTCCCTGCTGAGCCACTTTAGCCAAATGAGCAGTTGCTCTCTCTGCCTAAAATAGTTGAGTATAAATATTCAAATATTCTATTCTTCATGAAAATTGTGAGCTTGAAAGTGTGATTATTTCATTTTTACATTGCAAATGTACCGAATATGTATGAAACTTTAGAGTCAATGTGATAATACTATAATTGGATGTTTGCATTCTAATGTGTTAGTCTCTGCTATATGTTTTAGAATATCTTGTCTTTATGCTAAATTTCATTAACAGCATTTGCTAGTAGGTAAATTATGGAATATTTGTGCTAAGTGGAAAACACTGTAAGAATCCATGACCACTCTCTGTAATGAAGATGGCACTGGCAAATAACTATTATTTAGTAGCTGCTGATGTGTACATAAAATAACTTAATTTTTAATGCATACATGCTGTCAAACTGTAGAATTCACAAAAACATATTGTAAATGTTAAAGGACTGCTGAGAAGAAATTCAGAAATGTGTCTGTTGATTCACTAATGAGAAATTGAAGTGCAGCTTTTGTGGAAATAACATTATTTTAATCAAACCAGCTTTTGCTTTTGGCAATCTCATAATAGTGTGGTTAGCTGTACGTGTCTGTCTGAGCCTCAAGCTATACTCTTTGGCATAAACCCAAGCAGCCACACAACAGTCTAAAGCCCACCCATATATTTGTACAACACGTGGAATGCATCTATAATGAAAAAACATGGGATTGATATGCATTTTTATAGTTCTCACTATTTTGCATTCTTAATTTTTTCTCCCAATTCAAATTTGCTTGCTCTAATTAATGAACTTAAATTTACTTGGATACTAACTCACTTCCAGGATCCATTCCTTGACTCATTGAGTTTGAACTTGGGTGTTAATCCTGAAAGAGTGAATCTCTTCACTGTCATTCCTGAGTAAGAAATAAAAGGGCTGGAACAACCTTCCCTCCATCCCTGTTTGCAACAACCATAAAAATTTGCATCTTTTTCCCTCTCCCTAGCATTTGAGATGCTCTAATTCTTATTCCCATATGCTGTCATGTGGTTGTGAAGTTCAGAGAACCCAATGGGAATAGCTGTATTTCTCTCTGTATGCATCTTTCAAGGCGCCTTTTCCACAGGTTAGATTTATGCAGTGTTGTACACAGTGCATACCATAATGGTGTCCTGGTTCTTGGCTGAGGATTATTGGCATAACAGTAATGCAAACAATAAATGGTAATAGATAAATATATATATATATATTACTTTGAGGAAAGGGTTACCTCAAGAACTGTGTAGCTTCTTCACTCCCATTTATGTTAGTTAAAAGTAAATGTTGTGAGGTTGTGAACTAAGTCTGTTCCAGCCATGATTGGGCCATGTTGCAGGAGCAGGCATGCTGTACCTGGTGGTTGCACTTGAGGAACTGTTGGCTTTTCTGTTTCTTCCAGTAAAAATCTGTGCCTAATCAAACAACATTAGCTGCTTCTTTACACTAAATATCCCAAGAATGAAGAGAAGATCTGAAGTCCTACATGTTTATAGGTCTATGTCATGTTCAGTGAAACATATTGATTCTGGATGTTTTTGTTGTACAGGGCAATCCAGGCCCCACAGGCTCTCCAGGCCCCCCTGGGATCAAAGGCCAGAAGGTAAGATTCTGTTTCCATTTTCGTGTGACTTACCCTGGCCCAAGTGGCTGTCAGATGGATGTCTGGTGGTCAAGAGGCAATAAAATAGCTTTAGGCTTGCTCTTATCATTGTGCTTGCAAATCATCTACTGTGCTTGTCATCTACTGTGCAAAACCTTCCCTTGCAAGTACATTGAGTGAGATCATCATAATGTGATGTCAGTCACAGCTGCTTAGGTTGGTGTTCAGAAGGTATGGTGAAGAGCTACTAGGGAAGGTAGGCTTGTCTGTCAAATGCAGCCATTTTAAATAAATTTCATTCAATTTCAGTACAGTTATATGCTGTAACACAGCATGTAATAGGGGTTTTCATTTATTTTTCTATACTGTGTATTTTGTAGTATAGAAGAAGCTCTGTAGAATTATAAGCTTAGTATTTCTGCACTTGAATTATTTTCCTTTTGCCAAAACTATGAAAGAATTGATAAAATAGATCCCAGGTGAAATAAGTTCTGATTCTGGATATTACCTAATGCAGTATTTTTTAATATGTATACAGGAAAGTATAAGGTAGACAGGGAGTTGTGGGAAGGGAAGGATGAAGGATGTTGATAAAGGAAATGAGCACAGTGAACTGAGAGTGAATATAGTTTATATGGAAGGAGAGTTCACCTGACATAAATCCAGCAGGCTGCTCTGATTAGTCAGATGGTGACAAACTGGTGACAAAAATCAGCAAGAAGGCTGAGAGGAAACTGCTTTTAAACATTGTCTTTGCAGCAGATAGTCCAGTGTTGCAAGTGTAATAGGAAAGCATGGAGTATGGATATTACAGCAGAAGAAGATGGTTGGGCACTGAGCAGGATCCCTGGGGAAGTGGTCACAGCACCCCAAGCCTGACAGAGCTCAAGAAGCACTGGGACAACGCTCTCAGGCACATGGTGTGACTCTTGGAGGTGGTCATGTGCAGCTCTGGGTGCTGGACTCAGTGATCCTTGTGGGTCCCCTCCTCATCAGTGCTTGCCTGCTATTGAAACTAAAGAAGAATAACATTGCAACAATGTTTATAATCAGTGTTATGTTTTAGGATGTCTTCATTAAACATTATCTCAAAGTGTATGGCAATTTTTTGGTTTTAATGTCTAGTCATTAATTTATAGAATTGACCAAAACAATAAAAGTGTGACCAGAAAAGGAAGTTACCATGAGCACCAGGAGGAGTGTGGAAATTTATTTTGTTGAACATGTGGCCACTGTTTTATGAACTGAGACAATGTACAGCTGTGACAAGAACTGGTGTTACCTCTGTTCAGAGTTAACCTACAGCCCTGGACAGTGGTACGTTTTGTCACTGCAGATCTCAGGAAACCTTAAAATTCTGCACGTACAGCGTTTTTCTTTAATCAGGTTTATAGTTTTGCTTTGAAAATGAAGTATTTTATGTTTAAAACTTTTTAGATGGGAGGCAGCTGTCACTTATTCTGGATTGAGACAGACATTTGCGGGCAAGGAAATTAAAATCTTATGGTGGTCATACTTTCTTCCTGCCACAGGAATTTGCTCCTTGTCTGATGGTTAGGTTCTGTGGAGAATTGTGCTCAGCTGATCACTGGAAATTTTACTCTTTATTTCCATTGTACACATCAGACACTAACTAGAACCATGTTTGAGGTAACTTCTGCTTGACCCAGTTTGTGAGAATACTGGCTTTTGAACAGCACTACACCTATAAACAGTTAAAAACATTTTACACATTTTTTTTCTGATGACAAGGCCAAAAGTTATTGTGTTCTAAATAATTGATTTTTAGTTATTGCTTTTTGGTATGTGTAAGCAGATAAACATGCTGTTAGCTCAGTGTGATCTCAGAAACTATTTTCAAAGGATTGAGAACAAAGTAGCTGTGAAGTAAACCAGCTACAAGAAAAAACTGCAGAAGAATCCAGGCCTTCCTTCTTGCTTTGTACCCCAGCACTATTGAGTGATATATATTAAATTGTATTATGCTATAATATTATAAAATTAATTATACAATTGCATAAGTAAATATATATTATTAGAGATGTAATGATATGGAATCATTATATGGTATAATAGATATTATTATATTTTTATATACTATCTATATATATAACATAATGTATTTCCCATATTGTTTCTCATCTAGGTAAGAACGAAAAGTCCTACATATGAATGGTGTCCCAAATTTTTTTTTACCATATTTAAAACAGGACTTGAAACTGTCCCTTTCCTTATGTCAGTTTGGGGATCTCACAGAGCAGACGGCTGCTCTTTGCCCCTCCCCTAAATGGGCCTATTTCACTGTACAGAGGGTGAGTGTTACTGCCAGCCTGGTATTGCAGGTGGGTTGTCAGCCAAAGGACAGCACTCCTGGGCGTTCCCTTGCCAATACTTTAGAATGACTTCAGTAGCTGTGTGGTTGGAGGTACTTTGCAATGACATTGGAAAAGATTTTTACAAAGATTGCCTACCTTTTTTGGGCTAGCTTTATTCACTATCTGATCTGTGAGTAACAGTAAATCATGATAATTTGGGTCTATAAAATCCTGATCAAATTCACATTCTAAAGTAGAGCCTGGTAAGAAATGTTGAAGGAAAAAACTTTTTTGCAACCTGAGAAGGGCTCCATATATCATTTTGTCTTTACTTTTACATCCTGTCAAGAGTGAGGCAGATCAATAAATTTCAAAGTATGCCTGGTAGTATCAGCATTATGCTACCAAGTGTTAGCATTATGTTACTGAGTATATCCCACTGCTTCTTGTACAGAGTGCAATTTTCCTTGAGCAGAAAGAAGAGTTCTGTGAGAGGAGAGTGATATTTCCATTCCTTAGGATATTTGGACAGAGTTGCTAAGTGAAATCTTATCTGTGGAATAAACATCAGCAAATAAGGTGGAATGGAACTATGAAAAAACCACAAAACAAAACTGTTTGCTGATGAAGTTTTTCAAAACTGGAGGCAGTATGGTGACACCATGGAGCTGATAAGGAAGCATTGCAAAGGCTCACGTGACAGCACATGGGAGTCCATTTATTTGCTAGACTTACTCCATGTTCAGCAAACTTTTTAGCTGATACTTTTCAAAGACTACTATCTCTATTTCTGATAGTCATAGCATGTCATAACACCTCACCTACTGATTTTTACAGGTAACAGAAATTTCGTGGCTCTCTAGAGTAATTGACAATGTTGTGCTAGATATATTTTAATAGGAAATGCATAGAAATTGTAGTAAAACACAGTGGGTAGCAGTAAGATGGAAAGACATGGCCTGAATTGTCCTTGCAGTCATACATACAGACCAGACTGTCTGTCATTCAGACTACTCAGTCTGAGTCCCACTGTGCTGCACATGGTAGAAGTCAGACACTGAAACTTACTACATTTTAGTTGGCAGTAAATATTTTTTCTCTCATGCAGACTGAAGTATTCTTACAACTTGCTATGTTTTTGAAATGTGTTTGAAGTCTGTGTTGCTGTAATTGGAAGCTTCAAACTGTTCTCTTCCACATTGTGCTTTTGAGTCAATCTTCATTAGAAATTGGAAGGTAATTAATTTTTCAAACTAGTGCATGTGAACTTTTATTCTTATTTATTTTCATCTTAGCTCAGAGTAAACCACATCTAATTTATATGGGTACACTCAAGAATACAAACTCAAGCTAATAAAAATCTAAGAATTTTAAGAGGATTAGCCAAGTCATAGGAAAAGAAACCCCTGTGTGAAAACTGTCTCATTGGAATGATGTAAATTTTAACATGGTCTAGCTTCATTCCCAACCAACATTAAACAAGTTAGACTGAATCAAGGCCATGCTAACTCTGAATAAGGATATGGGCTTACTACTCTAACATATGAGTTCAGAGCAGTTCTGCTCTGACAGAAGTAAGATGCTGTTGTGTAGAAACATGCACACCAGTAATCAGTCCTTCATCTCAGTTGCTCGTGTGCCTTCTTTTGAGACTGTGCATGCAGGTGTTAATCAGCTAAACTTGGAAACTCACTTGGAAACTAAAGTGATAAATTTTTCTTCAAGTTCTGTGTGTAGCAGTATTTGCTTTCCTTTTTTCCTATGACAAAAATAAGACACTACCAAGAGTTCTCTTCTAGCAACACCTGCTTTAGTTGATTAATTAAGCATAGTGAGAGGATAACATTCTGTAATGGATAAAATTCATGAAATACAGAGCTGGCTGGGACTATAAAAAATTGCAGTTTTCTGAAAGCTAAAGAGGAGTTACTGGCTTATTCCAAAATTGTCACCAAGCAAAATAATTTTATCATTTAATCTCATATATGATATAAACTTAATTTCATGCACAAAATACTGTCCTGGTCATGCAGAAGCTCATCCAAAAATTTGTATTACGTGATCTGCTGAAATAAGTTGCAGAATTTCTTATTACAGTGAGTCTCAAGTCTCTACTGAGTGATGAGTATCATCCTGCCGCAAGGCAGCCAGATGTTTAACATCAGCCAAGACACTCCTGCTGTTCAGTCAATGTCTTTGAGTCCAATTTTATGTTAGATTTCTATCCAGAATAAGGATTGTTTTGGTATTTCTCTTTAAAGCTGTAGCATTTGGACATGGGTATTTCCAGTACCTCTTGAAAAGGATGTGGAGGCCAGAAACTTGACTTTTGCATAAATCATGCAACTGTTTGAGCTTTCCTTTTAGGCCAGCTTGTCTGGGTATGTTTAGTACGGTGTAAAGACATCTGAGAAGAAGGTTCCCCTTTTAAGTATACTGATGCAGATGACAGATTCCAGCTCTACTTCTAATTTTTTTTTTCTTTAAGAGCTAAAATATACTTGAAATGGTCAACATGCAGGGTTTTGACAGTTTTGTGATTCTGGCACCACAGGGAAGATTTCTGGGATGAGTCTGTTTTCCCTACCAATATAAATTCCATAGTATAAGAGCTGAAATTTGTTCTATGTTAATTTAAAAAGAGTTGTCATGTGTCCTAGAAGGGCTTTCTTTCCTGAGTGTGTCCTGGAATAATCTGAGGTGACTGTCTACTTTTACCTCTCCTCCCAACTATTTGTTCAGAAGAGGCGTTGTGACAAGGATTTGGAATGGGGAAAAGAACTGTACAGAATCTAGTTCTTAGGTTTCAGCAATAATTGGTGTCAGCATCCCATGTACTCATTTGTTGAAAAGAGAACAAGTCTGGAACTGTCTGAAAGCGTGCTGATATCTTGAAATTGTCTAAACTGCCAAGAAGATTTCTTACTGCTTTTCTCTAACTCAGCTTTCATAGGAGCTGCTAAACGTAAACCACTTCTGCAAGCAGATGAGTCGCTATAATTTTTTTCCTTAATAAAGAGGGAATGGAGTAGGAAAAGAAGATCCATTTTGTCTGTCTAACTGTATTTATTACATCTCTTTCTCTATCTGCAGGGTCTTAAGGGTTATCCAGGACTGCAAGGGCCACGGGGAGAGCAGGTGAGTGATGGCAGCACAGTACACTGTACTCTGCAGATGAAAAATTGTCAGTAGACAAATGTATGACCCATTGTGAGTGTTCAGTGTAAGCTGTCAGCGTAAATTACTGACTGCATAAGGAAATACTGCCCTGTTCTTGACCAAGAATTCAGATCGTTTAGAGGTCAGTGTGGTAAAAAAATGATCTAAATGAAGTGGATAAAACCAGCTTGTTTTTCAGCTCCCACACCAGCTTAGCAGATGATGGTGTAAAATTCTTATAAAAGGCACATTGTGGATTCTCCTAAACCTCTACTGATTTAATGCATTTTAAATCTCCTAAGATGTAGAAAATGCAATAGTTATTGAGTGCTTTTTTTCGTTTCCATGTCAGTACAAGAAGCAATCTGAACCTAAGTTTCAAAGACATCCAATTGCTGATGTCTTTTATTAGCATTAATGAAGCTCCTAATGGCAGAGTAGGTGGAAGAACGAGTCTCCTTTTGGATGATCCTGAAAAGGAAATGGTGATAAAGGAAATGGTGATCTCCCTGAAGGGAGATGAAAACTCAAGAGCCAGTTTCAAGAGTTTTACACACAAATCTTAATGAAATGAGTAGTGATTTTTTTTTTAATGGGTTAACAGGAATTTTTCTGTGATAATTATAATATAGCAGTGAGATAGAGAGCCAGTGGGGAAAAAAGGTGATTAACGTCAGGAGAAGAAGATAAAGAGAAGTTCTATGCATTGATGATTAATCTAGTGCTATATTGACTTGATTCTGGAAGAAACAAAACAAATAAAAATTGACTTTTTTAAGGACACAAGGATTCTTCTTTAATGAAAAATTTAATGTATTTGTTCAAATACAGCTATGACCTGTGTGGTTACTTCATTATAAGGACCTGTCTCCTATAGCCCTCCTCCATTATTTTTTTACAAATAACATCTATGTTATTACTGTGAAAATAAGGGGTGCATTGTTGTATTTCACCAAATCTTAGAGTTTTCAAAGGATGTGTAACTGAAATTGGTTATTTATGATGAGTAAATTTTACAGTATTACCGTGTATCTTGCTTAAAAAAAGGTAATTTTTACATGAGCTTAAGCTGTATCATATGACTCGATGTTAAAAGAGACAGAAATGATAAAACAAACTTCAAACCATGACATTAAATGTGTTTGCTGTTTCTTTTTTTTCTTCCTTTCCTCCCTCCTCCCCACCCCTTTTTTCCACTTAGGGAATACCAGGAATGGCTGGCAGTACTGGGGCCATTGGTTACCCTGGCAGGCAGGTGCAGTAACTATACGAATGTCTTGGGGGGGGTGTTTTTCTTTTTTCTCATTTATTCTTTTCAGAAGTACCATATCTAACTCTTTGAAATACTAATCATAGAAATGTGTTTGTTTACATCTTGTCATTTAGCTTTGACCCAAACCTCTTTCTCTGGTAGTGCCCGTGAGGGACTACTGAGGCTTTTAAATTTTGATGGGTTAGTTGCAGTAATGCTCTTCCTTTATAGAATATATAAATGATATTACCAAAGTACTGAATGTCTAAATACTGAATATTTAAACACTTTACACTCCTCCATAAACCTCATGTTGTTCTATGTGTTTTATCTCCATCGTGTTTCAAGTCCAGAAGCAGTGGGAAACTGTCTGTTTACTGCCCATGTTTACTTCACTGCTGAAATGATTTCTTCAGCCCTTTAGAGAAACAGAACTTTAAAAGATTTATTTTTTTTTCCCATTGAGATATTTTAGGAGAGCAAATAAAGCCAGAAAGCAGGTATTTTTTTTAAACACAAGCACTTATGTACATATTGATTTTGAGTGTTTATATTTACATGTTAGGTAACAAATACCTCAGTGCAGTAATACAAATAAGAAATAAAGTAGGAATAATCATTACTGTCCCCATATAAAGGTATATGAGACAAATTGACAATAGTTGACTTTGTGGTTTTCTGTTTGCTTAAAGGGTGAATTTGGCCAATAGTTCACTGTTTTATTGGATTAGGTCTGTAATGGCTATATATTTTAAAATTCCTTTACAATATTTTATAGATTAATAGATAAAATTTTTGTGTAGACTCATGTAAAATGTTTAGGGCATTTGGACTACATTTGCTATTCTGACATTAACTTGAAAATAATTGGAAGTGTTTCCAAATATAGAAGCTCATGAAAAATCCTGTGAAATTATGTCACTGTAATGCCAGATCACTGGCTCTGGAAAAAAAATATCCTCCTGGAAGAAATAATTTTAATGTAGTGGAAATTTCAGTCATTGTCTATGTTTCAGCCATGTATTACCGGGAGACCTTTCTGAAAATGGTTCCAGGGGACTACTTGATGACACAGTCTTCAATCCTAGTCATTTCAAGAATGTGTTGCCAGTTTATAGTTAATGAATGATGTTGCAGTTCTTTTACATTGATCACGTCTGGCTGTTTAAAATTAATTACAACTCATGTATTTTTGTAATAGGGCTTAGCTGGACCAGAAGGTAACCCAGGTCCTAAAGGTGTAAGAGTAAGTAAGCATTTTAAGTATTTTGGTATGCATGTCTGTTTTTGCCCATACAGTACATAAAAAAGGGGATGAGGAATTGAATTCAGCTCTGCTAGTTATATGCGTGCTGAATCACTCTGCCTTTACAGAACCTACAAATTAGAAAACATAGTGTGTCTTTCAAGATACATGTAAGAGGTTTGAGGTTTTCCCATGGTGAGCTGCACAGAGCAGCCTTCCATTGCTGCCCTTCCTCTCACTTGCATGCAGGCAAGAGAAGAAAGCAATTCTGAGTGTGTGAGAGCTGGGAGTGAAGAGGAGTGGACGTTTCCTGCCTGAAGCATTATTTCCATAATGGAAGTTGCCAATGCCACATGTCTCCCTTCTTGACAATCTGTAACAGCTACAGAAGTTGATAAAGGGAAACAGTCTTGTCACATAAAATTCTTGAGAGTGATCTTGAGATTTTAGAATTATTCAATTTTAGTTAGATATATCCCAGGGACTGAAGGCTCCTAGTTCTCTGCATGTTCGTGGTTTGTTTTTGATGATTTTTGGAAGTAAAATAGTTTGGGGTTTTTTTTCTATACATGCTGGTGCATGTATAAATATTTTTTCAAACTTACTCTCCCCGTCCAGCAGTAGACACAGGTTTCCAGAAAACTGCATATTGTTGGTTTCCTCTAGGATCTGAAGGAGGCTTTTGCTTGGTGTTTTCAGGCCCTCAGCTCACATGCACTTTGCTGAGCAGTGTGCTGTGTTCTCAAGTATCTATTAAGATAACCTTATTGCGTTGCAAGATTTGCTTTTGTCCTTTAATGCAGTTACTAAAAGCCTTTACCTGCAGCACATTTTTATACATTTGTCTGGGTTTTTTTGGGGTGTTTTTTTGTTAATGTCAGTTTTCATTACAGTGATGGGAAAAATTAGTTTGTCGGGATCAAGTGCCAACAGATATTGCACCCTCAGGGATTGTTTCTTTTAGGTTTCTTCAGTTTATTTTTGCTCAGATTCTCAAGCATTTTGTCTTGTTCTCCCTTCAACCAACAAGACATTAAGTGATCCCAGTCACTTCCTGAAAAGTTACTGCTGCTCTGTTTACACAAAGCCAAAAATGGCCAGTGCATGAGTAATTTTAGGGGAAAACACCTGCCATGCCTTTAGGCTAAGTCCTGTATATGAATTCTAAAAACAACTCCCAGTAAAAGTGATGACACAGCCCTCTTGAGACATATTGCCATGGAGCAACATGATGTGAAGCATCTTTAGAGCTTTATGTTTAAAACATTCCTGTAATCAAACTGTGCTCTGCCTCTCAGCCATTTTAAGAAACTGTAGAAAATAGAAGTGCCTTTGTTTTCATTACTCTCATTAGGTCTGGATGACAAAAAATGCACTATCTTTCATAATTTTAAAAAAATAGTCAACCTCCAAGAAATGAAATAATTACAGTTGAAGGACTGGAGAGAGATATGAAAGCCAGGATATTTTTTTTAGTAAGTAAGAATATTTTTGTTCTGGTCTTGGGTTGAATCTGGTAGTGCAGAACCCATCTCTCCAGGCAGCTGAGGAACGATGGCAGAGAAATGCATTGTGACTGAACTTTTATGTGTTCTTCTTATATTAAGATGAACTGTTGTCTTGTAAGAGCTCTTACATATAGCAGTGATCACATCATTATTAAAGATGAGAGCATCTTTTTTGATGTATTTCCTGAATAAGGTTAACATAAGAAAAAAATTGCTAATTTCATCTGTTGTAATAAATAAGGCATCTGCTGCAATCTTGTCTTATCGGACCACTTTCTTAGTACTTTTTTAACTGATTTTCTACCCTTGTAACAGGAAATTGGTTTTGCTGTTGGTTGGAAAGTAAATCCTAGTCACATTTAAATGGCTAGAGCTTCACTGGTAGTTTCAAATGAACCTGAATTTAATCCCTGTATCATGAACCCGTAGCTGGCCAATGCTGAAGGACAGGCAGTGTTGGTGGAAAAACATTCACCAAATGTTCTTGTGTTTTCAGGGTTTTATTGGACCTCCAGGCGTGGCAGGACAACCAGGACCTGAAGGAGAAAGGGTAGGCTTAATGGAATATTAATGAAATGTTTGTGTGGTCATTCAGTATATGTTGGAATGAGGAAAACTGTACAAGGTATAAGGATTCATTTAAGTATTTTTTACTAAAAGCAAAACTAATGTGAAGAAAATTAGATAAATAGGTCATATCTAATTGGTGTAATCAATGAAATGCACTGGTGCTAAAGTTAAATGGGGAGCAGCTGTACATTATTTTACTCTAAAGCTGCAAAGATTAGGGTTATTTTTTTTTCTTACCAACAAGGCCCTTAATGAACATTTTTCGTTGAAGCAATTGCATGCAGTCATTCATTAATATTTATCTCTTGTCAGATGATCTTTGCAGTAGAACCAGCCATGGAAGTCTCTGTCACTTTGTGTTTGACCTTTTTCTGATTTCTCTTGGCTGTCTGGCCATGTACTCTGATGGAAGTAGGACATGGCACTTTTTCATAGTTGTTCTGATATGGCCACAGTAAAGACAAGCCAAGTTTGTGTCTCTGCTATAGGACAATGTATCTGTGATTCTTTGCTCAAATATTTTTTCTTTTTTCTCCTTTTGTTTTCTAATTTTTATTTAATCATGGTGCTTCTGACACTGTCTTTTTTTCAATCAAATAATCAAATGCAGGTTTAATTATTTGAATTTAGTATTGAAGAAAAGAAAGCTTACTTTTGATGGGTTATTTGCTTTTCAGGGCATCCCAGGCTTTCGTGGAAAAAGAGGTCCTAAAGGGAGACAGGTAAAGCTTCTAATACTTGTTACAGTTCCTCCTGCCTATGTAAATCCACCTAAAATTCAACCTGTAACTTTAATCAGCTGAAAAAGATAGGTTTTTTTTTTTTTTCATAGATGACTTTCTATTGTTTTCAGTTAGTACTTTGCAGAAGTGTAAATTGTTTGCAGGTTATAACTCCTAAACATTCTCAAGTGTTGAAGGCTTACCATAAGGAGCCTTGTGGCATGTTACTGATAGCTGTGAGAAGAGTTAAAAGGTGACAGAAGCACATAAATATATGCTATACAATTGGTGTTAGCACAAGGTGCACATGTGATGCAAGCTTTGTAAATCTGATTTTGGTGTTGGTTTGGATGAAGATCAGCGATTTCTAATGTCTGGTATTTCTGGACTATGGTAAATTAAAGCTGTCCTCAACATATATTTCTACAGCTGAGAATAAACACAGATCTGCCAAGTACACATTATCAAGGTCTACATGTTTCCTGTGGTATATCTTCGATGCCAAATGTTTTGTTCTCTGCTGCAACCATATTATTTTAGGTCTTTGAAGCTATCCAGGAGTTTCTAATTTTAACTTTCTTGTGGTTAGAGATTGGAAACCACAATAGTGTTCTCCAGTTGTGCAGTCAGCTGCACTCAGCAGTTCAAATGGCTTTCATCTAGCTTGTTGAACAAGCTTGTTCAGCAGTAGTAGTATGATTGTTATCATTTGACTCTTGAGGTATGTGAAGAAAGTTGTGGAGGATTCTGTTTAATTGTTCTGTTTTCTGTGTGATCTAACACCAGCCAAAAACGTCACTAGCCTTCAAGAGTTGCTTTGATGTAAAGAAAGACAAGCAAAGTGCCCTTAAGTTGATAGACTGCTTTCTGAAGCTGCAATCAAATTGTTGAGGTATAAAATCAAAGGAGGAATCTGGATTTTAATTTTTTTTGCTAGAAGGACAGGGTGCTCCTATGCTTGTTGGCCATATTGTTGTTTGCTTATAATTTGAATCAAATGCTATGTTGTGCATCTGAGTGTTGGGCAAGAAGGGCTCTGTGCCATCAACACCTTGCAGTAGTTGGCAGTGTCTTGGGCTGGTAAGTCACGTGTGGCATTTAAGAAGGAGAACCTGGATGAAAATCAAAGGCTTGTGCTGAGTGTGGAACCAGGAAGAGGAGATGGCAGCAGAGTACACTAAAAACATGTTTTGCATTATACTGTCATTCTCCATGGCTTCTCCTTGCCAGCATAGTTCCAGTCCATAGCAGTTAGCTGGTGCCTTGCGTGCTGTGGTGAGCAGTTATTTTTCCATTTACAATCAGACTGCAGTGCCAGGCTAAGTTCTGACAAGGAATTTTATTTATATAAAACAGTTCAGATACCATTCACATAGGTGACAGAGCACCAAAAGCACCTCTGCACAGTGTCTGTGATTATCTTAATTCAATACTGATTTCTTTGTGATGTTGTAATTCCTCAATGCAAGGTTCATTCCAGATCCTTTCTATGATCTATTAAGTACTTATTTGACTAAAGGCTTCGAATGTAGGGACCAAATCAGGAAAGCAATCACATGGGAACCTGGCTTGAAGTACTTTGCTGGATCACAATCTTAGAGAATTTGTGTAATTTTAACCCTAAACAATGATAGCTGTAATGGCAGGGCCTTTTGGCACAGTACCCTAGAGACAGCAACACTGGTACTTAGGGGCAGAGCACTGTCACTAAAGGAAATTTGGCATGGGAGTTCTGTAGTGCCTGAAGTCAGGCTCCTCACCTTTTGTACTAGAGTGCAGCCTATTTCTTTGACTATCAGGGATCTTCATGAAGGAAAACAGATCCCAAATATAATTTCCTTTTTGGAAAGTAATTTTAAAGTATAAGTGAAGTGGATCATACAAGGGATTGTACACTTATAATTCACAAAATGCTGCTACTAAGCAGGTTTATCGAATGGTTGTTTGTAGCATTTTTGGCATATTTGAAATGGAACAAAATATTTTGTTTTCTTATTAGCTTCATATGGCTCTTCCAGTAAAATAGTGAGATCTGGCTAACAGTAATAAACTGATAAAATTCAATGAAAGGAAAAAAAAAAACCCAAACAAAACATCAGTTCACTTTTTCCCAGAAATTCACGTGCTTCAACAGTGGGTAACATCTGAAAGAAGTAAAACAATTTTCAAAACCCTTAGAGAAAGGAAGGAAGAAAGATTAGAGCCAGTAAAGTGATGGAGTTTCATTTCATTTTGTTTCTCAAGAAAAAAGTGGAAATTCTGTTTCAATCTTCAATGCTTGACTTGGTAAATCAGATTTCTTTCCATTCCTGATAATCTAGTATCTGAAGTCAAAACTCTCATAAAATCCATGAGGTTTTACCATGTCTGGAGTTATTGTTTCAGTCTCTAGATGCATACTGAGGCAAGTGTTCTTGTTGGTAAGGATAATGTGCCAGAAAGATGAAAAATTTGGTTTCTAATTAACATGTGTCATACTGAGACAGCAGCCATTAATATTTGGGGATGAGATAAGGAGAGCAGGACAGATGTTTTAGTGAATGTTGCAGGTAAGAGGGGGAAAAAAAAATTGAGGTAAAAAGACTAAAATTGGAAAATAGACTCCAAGGAACTGGACTCATATGATTTTGTCATATGCTTACATCGTGTACAGTTGTATAATTTTTGGTTTTAATTTTAGAAGACAAACAGGCATCACTATTCTATTCAACTGAACTGTGCAGCTGAAACTTTCTGCTTTTCCCATTCCTTCATCACCCTTCCTGAATCTACTTGCTGGTATCTTAATTTCTCATACCTGTAGGAATTCTGACCACCCTTCATGCCTTGGATAATGAAGAACAGCTATTTTCTCTTCTGCTTTAGGGTTTTCCAGGTGACTTTGGAAATAGAGGCCCACCTGGTCCAGATGGAAGTCCTGTAAGTATTGAATTCTGTGTTGAATAACATGATAAAATTTGTGCTATTCAGTATTAACTCCTCTCCTAAATAGAAATGAGACTTTTGCCTCAAAAGAAATGTCTTGATGTCCACAGGACTGTTAAATTTTCCAGGACATTGCTAGGACAATACTGTAATAAGTATAAAAAAGAGCAATAAAAGATTCAGAAAGCTGTCGAAAGAACGCAGTTTCCACTGCTACATGTGCTGACTACCTTGAGAATCAGACCTCTTGCTGTCCTCATTGCATTACTGGTGAATGTTCTGTCTTCAAAAATTCTTGCATCGGATCTGATTTTGTGTTGTTTATTTAAACTATTATTTTAAGGTCACCTTAACAAAATAGGATTCTGCCTACGTGTAAAACCCTAGCTTTTGTATGCTTTTGCTGTTGATAGTTGATTTCATTCTTTGAACTGTTACTGAAAACAATTATGTTAGGATGTCATTTAGTGCATTGTAATCAGTATGATAACAGCTTTGTCCTTGGCAGCGTGTGCAGGCTAAAGTGCTCTTGTAGCATGCTATTCAAACTGTGGCACAGTCACGTCACTTCACTTCACTGGCTGCCCTCAAAGGAGCTTTGCTATCTCGCTGTATTTGTAGGGAAACTCTGGCTGCAGACTCCAAACTCAGGTTTCCTTTGGTATCAGAAACCAGTGGAAGGCTCTGGGCAAGACAACGGAACAGCAATAAGCCCTGGGTAAAAGAGCAGCTGATTTAAATCATCCTGTATCGTTGGATGCTCCTTTGGGAACTGCTTTCAGTCTGCATCTAAAGATTTTTCTGATATGGACCAGAGTCAGCAACTGGGCAGAGATTGTTTCCTTTTTGAAGCCGTGCCCTGACACCCATCTTAGAGATTTGTTTTAGAAAAGCTTACATGAATTTTGCTGGTGAGATATCAATGTTTGGTGTCAACATTGTGGAAATAAGGAAAAAAAAATATTTTTGCATTTCTGCTCCCTGAGGCAAAGTTTCCCTTGTTGGAATGTCAGGTGATGTCAGTACAGTGCTTTTCATCTTGAAAACCCTCTGAGGGTTTGTGAGCATCACCAGCTGCTTTGCAAATGATATTAAAATGTTAGTTCTTCCTTCCCCTCTCAGTACTCCTGCGGCTTCTTCCATTCCTGATAAAGCAGATATTGTCTTTCCACCAGATCTACAGAACAGTACTTTAACAGAAACAAACTCAGAAAGGCTGGATCTGAAATTACAGACTTGCACTTTACAAAGAAGCCTGTTTTAATGCAAACATTTGCAAACAAGTTCCATCTAATCTGCCAAGACAGCTGCTGATCTTTCTGCCTTCTTAGACAGGCAGCAACCCCTCTTCCCTCCTCCCCTAAAACTCACCTTGCAGGGCTTGTTCAGGCAAGGGGCCAGAGCTGCAGCTGCAGGGGGCTGCAGTGCTCATGGGATCTTTGCAGAGCCTGTTGGTGAGCTGGCAGTGGAGAGCAGGGGCTGCCTGGGAGGCCTGTGGTGGCAGGAACGTGAAGGGAAGACATTTCTTCCCGTGTGCTGACTTGACACTAATGGCACTTGTCTCCATGCCTGGTTTCTTCTGCTTAACTGCCTGATGTCATCTGTCATTTCCACAACACCCTCCCCATTCTGAGGGTGTCAGTCTGCCTTGGAGGATGTTGCTGGAGCATTCAGCTTCACCTCTGGTTAGTTTGGAGCAGACTCGAGAAAGTGCATAGGCAGCAGAGGAGGGAGGAGAGCACAAAGGTACGCTCTGGGCCATGTCCAAGTCATACCCACTTGGATACCTTCAGAATGGGCTTGGATTTGCTTGCATAAAACTTCCCCTCCACCATGGGTGCCAACAGGCTGTGGTGAACCCTGTGTGTGACACTGAGTAGCAGATCCCAGGTGTTGGACACACTGCATGAGTCACGATGATCTGGAGGGCTGCAATGCTGGCTTCATGTAGGGCAAAGAGACTTGGTAACTGTTTTCTGCAGTGTTTTAACTTCTTTGGAGTTCAACTTGAGTGTGACAGAGGCAGTACTAGAGTACTGTTGAATTTGTAACTTCTTTATAAAGTACAAATTCTGTAGTTTTTATCAAAAATAAGTTTTTCGTAGAGAGTGTAAATTTTGCAGAAATCTTTCTATGAACTGAGCTGGGGTTCTATTTATCTTTCAAAGAAATTTAATAAATTTGGGTTTCACCCTCATAACCAATTTTTTTCTTCCATTTCAAATATTACGGTAAAAAAATAAAAATTTCATATTTCTGCATTTACAGCAGGAATGATTTCATATGCAAGTATCTGGAGATTGAATGGCACAATCCAGGGATTTTAATAACTATATTCCTCTATACAGTGATAAAGTGTCTGTCTTTGGGAACTCTCTAAAAATCCCAAATGACTTCATTTGGAGGTCACTCTTGTTAATCTTATCCCTTGGATTTTTTTCAAATGGTAAAATTCAGATAATCTAAAATTAATTTTCTTTGAAGGGAATTGTTGGTGGTGTTGGTCCTGCTGGATTTCCAGGACTAAGAGTGAGTACACTTTATTACTTACTTTGATATGGTTTCATTAGAATATTTGTCTTGTGTGTTTGTGAAATAACAAAATTATTATGAAAATCCAAGGATTTAACAGATTTTGTTTTAGGTAGCCATGATTTTAATTAAAATCACTCTACAAAATGGCTGTCATGTTGCCAGCATGGAATACTCTATACTTGGTGTGGATTTGTATGCTTGTTGCTCATCCAGTCAGTCTGGGTTTTTAATGTGAAATAACCAAGTTTGCTAGTTTATAGCACTGAAGCCAGTGGTACTTTTCCAAAAAGTGCAATAGTCTCAAACACTTTAATAGCCACAGCCCTCATTCATTCCTGAATATAGCTACCAAATTCAAAGCAGAATTAATTTCCAAGCAAAATTACTTTAGCTTGTACACAACATTATATTGATTTTTACTTTTTTAAAATAAATATTCATAGAATAAGGTTGCGGTGCTCAGTGTGGAGTTGCACGCTGTAGTTGTATCAACACAGTTGTGCCAGAGAAGCTCTGTGACATCAGTGAGTCCTACAGGAGGTGGGAAAGAGTGGTACTTTCATCCAGTGTAGTCGTACTCACTTCTTTTTGAGTAATTCATGTATTTACTCGTAGAGAACCTCTGTTTGATTCTTGACGTTGTCTCTATCATGCCTTGCTACGCAACCATATTCATAACATGGGAGAAATGGCATGTTTACTTTTGAATTAAAAAAGCCATGATTGTCTCCAGTCTTTGCTTTGTGGGTTTCTTTTCCTATCTGCAGATCTGAAACATTCCTGTTAAGTTTGTTACTTCACACTGATGGTCATCTAACTTTTCCTTTGAAGTATGAAAGCTGAGTTCAATTATTATTAGACTTTTAATGACATGTTTATAACAAAAAATATTCCTATAAATCATCCCTTGCTGCCTGATTGGGATTGTTATGGCATTGCTATAGTGAAAACACAAGTTGGTCAAGAAACCTCTGTGGCCTCCAGCCTTCATCATGCAAACATGACTTACTGTGTTCTTGTCAGTTGATGTATTCGAGCCAGTTAAAGCACTCATGCTAATAGAGGTTGCACTCTTGAGAGTTTGCTTTTCTTTCTTACGTGACTGTCTGGCATTTTGTCAGACTTTGTTAATTGTACTAATGTATCTAGGTTTTTTAAAAAGCCTACCATATATCACTTCTAAAAAGATATTGTCACTGATTATTTTGTCTAAAACTTAGTAGTTCTGCCCTTCCTAGAAATCACAAGCATAAATGTTTATGGGGTCAAAGCTCCATTTGCTTTCTTGCTGAGTTGCAGTCATTTACAGAGAGATTGGATGTCAATAATATATTGTGAAATAGAGAAATAATTTTCAAACATCAGTCCAAAGCTTTTACCGCTTGTACATAGATGAAATAGAACCATAATGAGAGCTTTTTCTTGAGAAAAAAATCGATGGCATATTTAGGTTTTGAACAGCAGGCATGAAATCAACAATTGATTTGTGACTCAGGTCTATTTGAGTTGCCTGCCTTCTCTCAGTTATACATGGGAGTCTTTTACATGGTTCCAGCAACATCATATTGGTTATTCTGGTTTCCTCTTTCCCAGTCAAATAATTGGAAGAGCTGTGCTTTGCTCCAGAGTTTCTTTATGAGGAACCATTTTGCTCTTTAAACCGTAGCAGAATTTCACTGAGACCCTGGGGGAGTTTCAGGTGAACCCCCTGTTTCCACGTACAGCTTGGGTGGTGCTGCCCCGTTCCTTGAGCACACCTGCTCTCCAAATGGGTTTGTGCTCCCTCACTTCAGGTCACGTGGCTTGTATTCAGGCAGATACCAGTGGTCATCCAAAACTGAGTAAAGAACTACAGTCCTCAGTGTTTGTTATAATTGCCTAAGTATTTTAAAACACATTATACTATTACAAGATGCAATATTGAGCATGAGATTAAATATATTTTTCTGGCAGAAACCAACAGCATTAATTCAAGTAGCTTGTCCAGCCCAACTGTGTGCAATGCAAAGAGGTAGTTGTATTTTTATCTTTATCCATGAGAACAGTGGCAAAATGAGAAGCCGTCAGCAAGCTGAGTTCAATATTTCCTTCATTCCCTGATTTTTTTTCAAAATACAAAGCTGTTGCCAAGTTCAGAGTTTTGGCTGGCTGAGCAGTCTCTCAAGACTTAGCAAGGGCTATGAGTGTTAGTAAGATAAAGAGTTTCAGAAAATTTACTGCTACAGTTATCAGAAATTGGTTTTTAGAATTTTTTTCCTTAATATTTTCCTAGTATTAGGTGTTTTTTTTTAATTTTCCTTTTCTGCTATCTTATCTTTTTGACAGTCAAAAGCAATTTGGTCACTTATCACACAGAAATGGTGGGAAAGGTATACTTTATGTAGCTGGAGAAATTTTTGGGTTTTATATACAAGCAAATTTGAACCAAACTGATAAGCATGTGCTAACATCTGGCAAGGCTGTTGTAGGTGGAGAATGATTAAAAGACCTGATAGACTTACTAATTTAACGCTTTTCTTATCAGTGAGATAATTTTTCAGTTTTATTTCTGTGTAGTTCCAGTTCTTTGCTGTTACTCCACGTATCTGGAGACGGTGACAGGAGTTTAATGAAACTGGATGTTCTAAAGGTGTATTGGAACTTCCTCACATTGCTTTTGTGAGCTAAATTTCCCAGCTCAGTATCCCTCTGTGATTTTTCAATCAATGCTGTTTTTGCCATAACTGTGTGTTTCAGCATACAGTATTTTTAATACAGAATTGCCTTGCTGAACTAGAATATGTAGCCCAAGTGAAAGACAGCAATGTAAACAATTTATCTTGATCATCTAGCATGACAGAATATATAATTTAAGCAGTCATGGAAAGCTAAAACAATGTTGTGTGGCAGTTTTCTTGGAAGCTCTACCAAGTGCCAGTGAGAAGTGATCAGTCTTCCTTTTTCTTCAGTGAGCCATGAGTCTGATGATGGCTGCAGAAGAATGTTATTGCTAACATTGCTGAAAGAGTCTCCAGAGAATAATGGATGTGTGTTGAGCTGCAAATGCATAGATGCCCATCTTGCCTTTTCCATGTTACATTCTGCAAGTGGCAAAAGATTCCTGCATTAATATGTGTGGATAAATTCTTGCATCGTCAGAGATATAACATTGGCTTGCTGTTTTGGTTTGGTTTTTTCCTCCAGCAGTAAAATAGGCAGGAAATAGATAGACTTTCCCCTTTGTAATGTAGTTTTAACTATTGCGAAATCATGTCCTATGTTTAGCTTACTATCTTTCACCAATATTATTGATTATATGGTGTTGATCTTGTAAGATTGTGTTTTGTTTTGGTTTTTTTTTTTATTTGAGGTTCACTTTTCTTTTTTCTGTCATAAAATTTCCTTTTTTTCTGCCATCTAAATCCCAGAAAGGAGAGATGGAGTAAGGGCTTTGAAGGTACATGAGAACAGAAAAAGTTAGTGTGCCCATCATGATGTAGGCTTAATTTTACACACTAGTTATTTTGGAAGAGTCACATCTCATTTGTTTGGGTTTTTCTGTTTGGTTGGTTGGTTTGGGTTTTTTGTTCCTTTTTTTAATTTGTGAAGTCACTGATAACAAATCCTAGTAAAAGGACCATAAAAGGTCATTTTTATGGCCCTACTTATCATAGAATAATTTCTTTAAGCCAGATTCTGTGCCTGCAGAGAAGTATTGGCATGTAATCTTAAGAACATTAGGAATGGTCACTGAATGTGCTGCTGCAGTACAAGAAAAGCTTCCTTATGCTGTATAGTCTAATGTACTGTGATCTCCTCTTGAATATACAATCTACAGGAGAAGAGGCAAGTTAGGTTTCTTGTGTTTCTGCTGGTGTTGTTTAGAACTGTAAAGGTGGAGGACTTATGATATGGACACCATTTTCCTCCAAGTAATCAGCCTGAGAAAGATTTTGATGTGTTTCTTTGTGGTGCAGAAAAGTGCCACTTTGTTACCAGTCTTTAAGTTACTCGATTTTGTCAAATGTTCAATGCAGTCACTTTTCTTCCTGTTTCGTAGGGAGGCATTGGGCCAGCGGGACCGAGTGGACCGTCAGGAATTCCAGGGCCCACGGTATAGTATTAAATGATCCCACAGCCAGGTGCCTGTGCCACTTTCCAAATTATATTTCAACATGGGATTTATGTTTTCTTTATTTTAACAGGGTTTCCCAGGGAGTGTGGGACAGCCTGGAATGAAAGGTGATAAGGTGATTTAAATATTTTCATTATCTTAGAGATATATAGCTATTTCAGACTCCCTTCATTAAATTTTAAGCATAATGTACTTGGCAAACCTTCCCTTTTTCCTTTTGATTTCTTTTCTGACTTTTATTTTTTAAAATTACATCAGTCTCATGATCTGGTATTTTATTTCTGTGCAGAACAGTGACTACTGAACGTAACAATATCCAGGTCTTCAGGGTTTCCTGGAGGGGGTGTTTCAGTGCAACATCTTGCATTGTCAAAGATCTCTGTTAGATTAATTTAATATTTAGTATTTAAAATTTCTCATTCTCTAATTCTGAAAACTACCCCATTTAAAGCCACATACATATATCTGTATAAAATTATATGTTGCTTAGGGTGAACATGGCCTTGCAGGAGATCCAGGAGACCAGGGGTACCCAGGAGATAAGGTACGCTATAATTGCATTGTTTTACAAAATCACCCAATTTCAGCAACTTCATCAGTCTTCTGAGTCTCTTAAAATGCAACAAGTCAGTTGCATAAAAGTAGAATGCAGTAGTAAAAGTTACTGGATATCACTGAATTGTCATATTTTTAAGAAATGCTGTGCTAATTAAAACTCAGTTATGGAATATATGAACAAAGACAAGTAAAGGGCACAGGCACAGTTCTGGCAGCTGTGTGTTTAGAGATGCATCAAACAAGAAAAGAATTATGGTATGATCTGAATCTTGCTAAGAAACTGTTGTAAAAGATATTTTTCCCTTGAACCTTGAGGTTCATCTGCAGCTCACCTGGGCCTGGTGTGTTAGCAGCAGCACATGGTTTGGCATGCTCCTTCATATCATGAAAATGAGATTAATAAGGATCTTCTTTCCTGTTTGGCTAGGACATCAAAAGTCACGGAAACAGCACATCCTGTGAGAACTTTTTTGATTCAAGTTGAATGTTAGAAGACACTTCTCATCCTACTGAATTATTTTGAAGTCTGTTTCAGGTGGCAAAATAGAGCAATCTGTTATTTCAAACACAACAATTCATTTTCATGTGTATTTAATAGCTTCTTTTTTTCAGGGTGCTCTGGGTTTACCAGGACCCCCAGGGATCAGAGGAAAACCAGGACCCCCAGTAAGTTTATACATCAAATTTTGCTCTCGATATACCACTGTATATCGTTATATTTGATACTTCTGTGTGATTATGTTCATACTACATGTAATCCTCTAGAAGCGACCTAATTCAAAATGCATGAAGAATAAGGTCTAAGATGTTTTTATTTCTAGTGACTGGTGTTACGAAGATCTTAGGATGTGTGACTTTATTACAGAGGTCAGTATATGTGTCAAATTTTAAGAGAGGAGTGATAAGAATATTAGGTATTCTGTGACAGTCACTTTGTGAGGGAATAGACATGTTGTTAATGCTTGAAGTAAATCCGCTCAGAGCTTTGGGCACTGCCAAGATGACCATTTGGACTAGCTGGATTTGGAGACAGTGTCTGAAATCTCATTAATAAGAGCCAGTCATTTCTCACAGGGATGGGAGTACTCATGAATTCCAGCATTTATTGATGTTTAACAACTTTAAAGATATCTCTGCAGTGCTGCCACTTCTGCTGGGTTTGTAAATGTTGAGGCAGAAAAGGCATGCAGCACAGGGTTACCTGGCTTTTTCCTCACCTATTTTTAGCAGTAATATGTCTCTTTTCAATTAAAAGCTGCCAATACTCACTTTGGTGTCAATTTTCACATGTGCGATCAAGTAACTATCTGGTAAACCAACTTAGATCTCATGAATGCCGTAGGCCTTCAATAAAAAGTACTTTCTTTGTCTGAACAGTTGTGGATTTTAAGCACAAACTGAATGTGACCAACTTTGTGACTTAAACTATGAGATCTCAGTCCTGCAAGTAATAAAATTTAAACTTTGTAGAATGAATTTACAATAAAATAGTTTATGCTAAAAGTTGAAAAATATTTTCCAGGTCAGATCTTAATTTTGCTCAAGGAACATCTAGTTATGGCAGCAGAAACCTTGTAAAAATGTGAGAGAACAGATATAACTTAGAGAAATATTTTGGTGCATTTTTAGATGTGTAAATATTTGTACATAATGGAGTTACTATAACCTCAGGATAGGACCTAATTTTACTGTTGTTAATCACAAAAGAAGCATTTCTTTGTCCATGATTGCATGCTTAAAATATGTAGGTGAGTATGCAAACCAGTATCTATACCCATTACTTCCTGGGCTTTTAAATAAGATGTTTTTATTGTGAAAACAGCTATATATTTTAAGGGGTTTTTATATGACTGTTTGTACCATCCCAAAACTCCCCATTTTCTTTGTATAAAATTAATTTGAATTTTTTTTGTTGTGACTTCAAAGAGATGAAGAACTAGTCTTAATTGAATCCAATGGCAGGCAGTTATAAAATTTCCTGTTCAGTGGAAAAGGCATATCAACACTTCTGTTGGCTTTTTTGTTAAAATGTTTTTAAAATCTTCATGGCAACCTGTTGTTAAAAACAAATTATCATCAAAAATCTTAATTGTTTGGATTTTTTTAAGGGGAAAATTGGAGATCCTGGACCCCATGGACCATTGGGCCCTCAGGGACCTGAGGTAAGAAATTGCTTGATAGAGGTAAATTGATTGTCATTTCTACCATGGGCTTTTTTTTTTTATATGTCTGGAAGATATATAATAGAGATTATCTTTTTTCTGGCTTTACATGTTTGAGCATGTCTCCTCAAACCAAGGCTCTATATTCCTACTTAATGGAGAAGACCCCTGTCCACAGTGCACAGCTGCCTCTCTCTGGGGCTCAGGATTCTACAGCCTCTTCATTATTAGCAAAGCAGGTCCTTGCATAATCTCTTTCTTTTACAGCTCCAGCAAGGAACACCTGTGGCAGGTTAATACCAAATTGTTGGTCTTGAAGCCTGTGTCCTGCTGACCCTGGTGCCTATGCTGATAGTCCTTCACAGGTCCTTATTCCAACACAGACATATTCTCTGTGTCGGGGAAAAGATCATTGTTCTGGGCTAGTACCCTCAGGGCAGCTAGGAATGGGAAACTCTATCTGAAAAGCTCAGCATTCCCTTTTGCTCAGGAGTGTAGAATTACTTCCTCATTACAAGGCAAATAAAGTGCATTATGCTAGATAACTAAAACTTGAGTGTCCAGGTTTTCATGGTTTGGGGTTTTTCTTTAAATAATTACCTGAGAAATGCCAGGTTTAAAACCACAAAGCAATGTTTCTCTTCAATCATGCAAGACAGATCTGAGTAAAGTAGTAGTTTTGCCACCTTTTTCTTCATGAATCTTGGTCACCATACTGCAAAATAACAGAAATAGAAGGGGTGTAGGATAACAGCATGCTAGGATTTTCGACAAAAATGAAAGTACTTGAGGTTCTATAATAAAAGGAATTCAAAATAAGCAGCTTAAAACTGAAGATTATAACTTGTTCTCCCTGTTACTTTGTCTTATAAAAATAAACTAATTGTTGCCGGAAGCTATCTCGAAACAACTGAATATATGAAGTGTGAGCAAATAGTGTAGATTTTTCTACAAGAAAAGCCTACTGTCAGGTATTTGATCATGTCGTTTCTTCCAAAAACAGTTAGCCAGCTGGTCAGACAGGGCTGCTTTGCTTACTCCTATTTATTATCTGAATGGTCAGCCTTTCTGTGACCCTATGTAGAAAACAGACATTACATCCTATGCTACATGTTCCCTTAATGTTTCTGGAAATGGAAGAATGTGATGAACTGGTGTTTTATAAGGGGAGTACTTTGAATTTGGTATAGGCTTGGCAATCCATACCATATGCCTTCTAGGAAATATTTTATTTGGAGGGAAAAAAAAAGACTATGGTGGGATTTCTGTAGTGATGCCATTAGCAGGAAGAGCAAGGCTGTGTCTGCCCAGCAGCAGCACCTGTCAGATTCTACATCTAACTGTTTCCACTCTTGTTCAGCCCTTAAGACAGTGGGGTTTATAAATGTGCTCTGTCCCCATCGTCAAGCTTGTTTTGGGTACTTATGAAATAAGAAACTGGGGATCCTTTGATCTTTCCAATTACAAATTTGAGTATTTTAATTCCAGTGTAAAGAATAAGCAGTTATATCCCTGATTCTTCCTGTGTAAACTGCTGTAAATCTGGCTCTACAGCAGCTGAAGTCTATAGTTGTCTCTGCACACAACAGTGAGGAGGAGCAGTGCTGGCAGGTTTGTGTTGTTTTAAGGGAAGGTCAGCAGTGAACAGCTTCTTAATTCTTTCCTCTGCATCCTAGGTCATGGGATCAGAGTTGAAATAAGCCACCCACCCATAGGCAGGGTCCATTTGAGAACTGCAGTGCTGATGGGCAGGAGTGAGTAGAGGGAGGGACAGAGGTTTTGTGCTCTCTCTCTGGGTGGCTGTACAAGGGTTGGCTGCCAAGTGCAGGTTTTTTTCAGTGCAGAAGTCTTGCAGAGTCGAGCCAAATTCTCTGCTGGGTATGTTGCTGCAGAGCCAGGGTCTGTCCCGTGCCTGAGTGCGTGCTGCTCACAAACCACTGGATAAGTTCAGTGAGCACTTTATAGAGCATATTCCTCATCACTTTACACATTTTGCTGCTTTATCATGCATCTGAAAATGAACTGCCAAAATGTGAACTTTCTGTAGAGCTTTACTTTATTGGTATGACAACTGGAAAGTGCTGATCTGACTGTTTTAACCCACAATGCCTGTGTTTGCTGTGTACAGTGAAGGATGTAATGCTTATTGTTAATATGAGTGAAATTAGACAAGTTTTTAACAGGCCTCCACATGTATTCAGAATATTTCATAGTTAAATTTTGCTCTAGGAATCACATTTAATTATCCTCCCAAAATAAGGGTGATAGTTTTCTTCAGATGTACTGTTATAAATAGGTTTCATCTGGAGCAGAGGGAGCATTAATCGTTACCCTCAACAGAAGTTTTTTCATCTGTGCAGTATTTTGATCTGAAGTCGTTAGCTCATCCCTTCAGGAAGGTGCTCATATGGGATTCAGCTGGTACATGTCATGCTCAAGGCAGCATTACAAAGGAAAGGCATACATTCAAATTACAGTAAACAGTCAAAAAGGCACACGTTTTGTAAGTAATCACTGGCAGCTTTGAGTTATTAATTTAGGAAAAAAAATATTTTTAATGCATATTTTATCTTATCACATGATTTTTGCAGTTTCTGCAAGGAATGCCTTGAGTGCAGGGGTAACATAACCTTCTGTTTCAGTATTGCATCAGATAAGTTGCGTGCAGATCAATTGAAGGAAATATAAAGACAATAGTTGAATTAACTGCATGTTCTGGCATACATCTGAATAACTGTTCCTGTTGTAGAATTGATTGTATTTTCTACTTGCCTTTGCACAGAATCTTTAGCTAGTCCTTTCTCAAAGTTACTTGATATGTGTTTTGGTTTGGTTTCTTTTTCAGTAAATATTTATTAATTTTGCAGAAATATTCCATTTATCTTAATTTTTTTACATAAATGTTTGTTCATATGACCCTCCTGTGTTTCATATTTTCTTTAGAGTGGTTATCTCTGAGGCACTGACATGCCCTCATGTAGTAACAACCTGATCAACTCTGCATTTCTTTTCTAATTAAGTGTTATATGGATAAATGAGAGCAATAGTATGTTAATTTTATATTTAAATGTTCAGTACAAAAAGCAACACTTTCACAGCAAGGTTGAAGCACATTTGTATTGAGAGAGCTGGTACTTCAGATTTTTCTGATGTCACTTCTATTTTGATTAAATAGAGTGAGCTCTAAAGTGCTTTGCAGGCAAAAGGCCACATCTGCAGCAATATTTTGAAAATAATTTGTATCCTACAAGATGTCCAGACTTCTGGCTGACAGGAAGTTAAGAATCTACACTTCAGATTTCCTTAGCAGAATATCGAGTGATGCTTTGTTTTGAATAGTCTCTTCTGAAAACTGTTGCAGCTGGAAACTGTGTATTAATCTCCAGCCTTTCACTTATGGAAGAATAATGATTTTTTAATCTGGAGTAGCTTCACTGGGAGCTGGCTGCTGAATAACTCTTGGCAAATTTAGATAGCAATAGAAGTGTATATACCACTGTGCTACTAGGAATGTGAATGGCAAGTGCCATTGCTGAGGAACTCCTTTCTGGTTGATTCTTTTTCTGGAATTGTCTTGAGGCAGTTTGTGTCCGGTATTATTACACATATTTCATGGATTATTAACGTGAGAACATTGTGGAAACATTGTTCTAATACTGTCATAGCATCTGCATTTTTTCCATGGTTGTGCTCAAGAAGAAAAGTCTTAATCCATCTTCACAGAAAAGATAATTATGAGGATTTAAAAATTTTAAATGCATTGCTAGTGTTAATACTCTCAGACCAGCAGCCCTCTTGCATCCTGAGACTTTGCCTGACATGGAAAGGTTTCCAAATACCATTATTGTTCTGTGATAGTATTTGTCAACACTTACACCTCATGGTCATTACTGAATTCCTTCTAGTAAAATTTACACAAATAAATAAAGTAGGTGTATTCCCATATGAAAGCATAATATTGTTTTTTGTGAGTTAACATCTTTCTTGACAAATTGTCTTCTGGAATGTTACTGCCATGAGGGAAGCTGTCTCTCTGTCAGCATTTTGCACTTATTCATGCATGAGAAACTTAAACATACAAAACAACCCATCCCTTGGTAGCTATTTAATGTCTGTAAATAAACAAATTTAAAATTAAGAAAGGCTGAGTTAGAAAATTCTGAAGAATTGACCTAACTCTTCAGTGTATTCCATCAGAATATGGTGGACAGGATTAAAAAAAAACCTCAAAAACAAAACAAAACAAAAAATAACAAACACCCCACACACCAAAAAAACCCACCTCCTCTTATGATCTATATAGAAATGTAGGGTGATGCAAGTGAATACCGTAGGTATCAGTCTCAGTGCCATGGTCACATGAAGATAATATGCTCTGTGCCACCTAGAGGCATGTTGGAATTGCTGCATAGCTCTGCTAGTAATTGCTGCTTTATGGCAAAATGAAATGCAACCACTGTGATGTTTTGTGAAATACTGAGTGTTAGAGTTGTTCCACTTACGCTGAAAACTCAGAATATTTTTACTCTTTAGTGATTTGCTTTTAATATTCATTAGCATTCAAGTACTGAACCTGATTTTTTTAATGTAATTCTGGTTCTTATTTTGTTTTATAATTTTTTTATTTAATATATAAATATGACTAAAAATATTTGCATCCCGTCTAAACCCTTACTTTTTAAGTCTCTCTGCATCCTGTTAAGACTAAGCTACAGAAAGCAAACAAAGTGGCAGCTGAGGATAAAATAATATTTTCTTTTACATTTCTTGCTCTAATATGATTTACCTTTACCTTTGTAGTAAGTTTTTGGTGATGAACATCAGCTAATTATGAATAATCAGTAGAAGTTTTTATTACTTGTGTTTGAACCTCAGCTGTTCTTGAAGAATAGAGTATGGTTAACTATTATCCACCTAGTGAGGCAATGTTTTTTAATACCTCTTTCCTGCTCAGAGAACCTAGAATGTGACTCTTGAAGTTTTAATGATGACATATATTAGCCTGGATTAGTATAGAAGGGTGCCAGAGAGAATTTCAAGATGGAAGTTCTCTATCAGATGTTCCTTAAATTGTTCTGAACGTGTACGATGCCTTCATTTCCATTATTGGAAAATGTACCCATGCAAAGAATGATAGTTTTAATAACTATAATTGTATAACTGTAATGATTTTCTCTTAAGGAAGAAGGAAACCTGTTTTTCCTGGTGTTAGACCATGGTTGTGCAGGGATGTAGTAGTAAATGTTAGACTAAGAGGAAGCAGCAGTCTTGCTATTTTCAGATAGTCAAGATTTAATGATATTTAAAAGTGCATTAAAAAACCAAAATCAAATACTATCTTGGCAGGTTAGTGAGTAGTCCTGTGCTAACTAAAGGGTCAATTACCAATGCTTCATTTTATTCTACAAATATAAAAACTAGGTATCTTCTCTGGATATTCATGAAATTTAACTCACTACTATATTGCGCAAGGGTTAGGTGTGCCATTCTTTTCCTTAAAATACACTCATTTCTTATAAAGCAGTGAAGTTGTAGCACTGAATTCCTCTGACACAGAGGGATCATCATGGTGTCCCACTCAATGCCTACTGGGCGGATGTTTCGCAGTGATAATTTTAGTTGATTCATTTTCTGTGCATATTTACTTTTTCTTTACTGACACCTTGACCTATACCACACACACTGTTTCATAAGGCATATTCTGAATAACGCTGCATGCTGGTGACCTTCAGTTACTGCCAGCCAGACCTAGATTATCACCTGCTGATTTGGAGGCAAAAGGCTTCCTACCCTTTTCTTAATCTTGCAGTGATCTCATCCTTAAAGTGTGGCAAAGGATTAAAGGGCTTTAGCTGTTCTCTAAACTTTTTTGAAAAAGTAGTTGAATTCATAAGTGCTGGACCTGGTTCTGGCTGCTTGGTGGTGTTTTTTGTGCATCAAACCCAGTCCAATGGTTTAATTTCAAACATTGCTTAGTGGATAGAAAGTCTTATGCTAAGAGAAATGAAATCCATGCTGACATCTGCTAAATTGAGTTTCATGAAAGCTGCCTAAAATCTGTCACCTATCCAAGTCCTTTCAAGGAAACTTAATTGATTTTGATGTTTTTGGGATGGTGGAACAAATTTATTTCTCATTTCTGTGATTCAGGTTTGTTAAATGAATTAACAGAATCAAAACAAGTACATTGGAAACATTCCTACTTTGCAAATAATTTGTATGATTTCTTTAGGGTTTTCCGGGAGATATTGGTGTACCTGGATTAAATGGCCCTGAAGGTCCCAAGGTAAGATTATATGAAAACCTATTCAAAATAACAGTAAACAGTGTAAATCTCTGAGGAAGAGGCTCTGAGATGTGCACACTGGCATTATGAGAAGATAATCTTACTGTCAGAATACAGGTACTTTGCCTCAGGTATTTATATGAGGAAGTTATTAGAATGTTTAATGCTTTCCCCACAGTTGTGAGAGTAATTTCTGTGTTTGGTGGAAGCATGTTATGGGAAGAGAAGCATGAGAAAACGATATGTAGCTAGAAAGTAGCTTATATTTCACTGGTATTTTTATAAAATGCTTGCCAAATGCATACAGATCTTTGCATAACTCAGGTCCCACCTGAGTAATACAAGTCAGTTTTAACAATTTTTGAAAGAAATAGTAGCTGAAGAGGTGGAAAACAGGTAAAATTCACATGGATTAAATTATGGATATAATAATAGGGGTGTATATATATAATTTTATTATTATAATATGGATAAAAAATGACTGTACAAGAATAATTACCTTCTGCTCTTTAGTAGACCAATATTTTAGACCTAGCTTAGGCAATAATTCAGTTATAGAGTTTTAATGAAGCTTTGGATAAAAGCACATATGGGAAACTTGTTTGAAATGGAAACAGTAGAGACTAATACAAAAAGTGCAGGTGGGTCAGACTTTAACCGGGAGGAAGATGCTTGAGTAATATCTAAAGATTGAGAGGTCGAAAGGCAAGTACCAGTGAAGTTCCTCACTTACCAGCCTTGCGACTATTCTTATATTGTATTTTCTGTGATACAAATTTCATTCCATCATATTTGTAACTATTTATGTGAAACAAAAGCTGAGGATCTTTGGGTGATCTAAAAAACTGCACTTTGTGCTAAGTTATTCCACTTCTGTTATTTCAGACTGATTCCTGCAAGGACTAAAACAATAAATACTACTGCAAACGTAGACCAAAGACATTGCTAGATCTCTCTGAAATAAAAGCACATTAAGTGAAATTCTAGAACACATGAGGCAAGATATCTCATTAATGCCACTGCACAAAGCATGAGAAGGCTTTATCTAAGGAGTGCAGCTCTGGACGTTTGTGTTCCAGAAGGACTCAACCAAGTGAGACTACATGCAGAAAAGAATACTTTCATGCCTGTATTCTGAGAGACAGTTTATTTTTTGTACTGAAATGAAGGGCTTTTTTGAGCTTTAAGTAAACCAGAGGGCAGAAATTGGCAAGACAAAAGAACTGTGCAAGACTTACAATATCATTTGTCCAAGAACAAAACATACAGGTTGTCCATGAATAAACAGACATGGAAATTGCAATATTTTCCATCAGCAGAGTTGTGAAATTCTGTGGCAGACTGCTCAAGAAAGCATAGGATGGCGAGCAGTAAATAGTTTAAAGATATAGTTGTTTGGTTTTTCTTTCTCCCTGGAAGATTGTAATAATGCCTTCATGCCAAAGGGGATCATTCCTGAGAACATCTCAAATAATCCAGTTGCTGGAGCCATAGCAAGTATTTTCTGCATCTTCTTTCTTTCAGCTGTGTCAAGAGCCTTGTACCAAAATAGCTCAGATATGAATCTACTTGAAAGGCTGAGGACTAGTTATCTGTTGGGGCAAACTGAGAAGTTAAAGTGTATTTCTGGAGACAGGTGTGGCCCTCTTCTTTAGTTCTGATTTATTCCTTTGCTAACTTGTTTGTATGTATGTATTTATAACATTAGCAAGCTTTTATGAATGAGTTAGTCTGACCATTACAGTGGCAGTTCCTCCTCTGTTTCCGAGTTACCAGAATGCTTAAGTAAAAACACTGTCTAGGGGAGATAGCAGAAGAGAAACACAACAGTTCTTGAACTGCAGTTCAGATTGAATCGTCTGAGGTGATACATGAATGATGTAACTGAGATCCAATCCCTGCTGCCCCGTTTCTTCACTGTGGTTCTATTATTGCACATTATATCCAGAGTTTTTTTGTTAGAATTTGGTTGATGGTTAATACATACATTACTGATCTGTTGCCTTTTCACAGAGTCCAGAAATAAAGGTGCTAAAGGTAGCCTACAAAGTTTAAGAATCCGTGCTCCTTTGATACAGACACTGCACAGCTGAACAAGATCCAGTGCTCTCCAGCACATTTGGTATTTGAGACAAAAAGCTTAGACAGCCTGTCCTAATCAGGGAGAGCTGTTGACTTACATTTGAAAAGAAAGATTACCAAACTGGAAAAACTCTTATATTGCTCCTCGTACTGAGGGAGAAGGGCTGCATAACTTTGGAAGTGTTTGGCTTTTGGGATTCCCAGCTGTCTTCAGTTGATTGCAGTTCTAAAAAATTTCCTCCAGCTTTTATTTTTAGAGAACTGTTCTCACTGTGCTGCTATTTTCCTCATGTTTTTGTTTATGCTTCCTCAGAAGTAGTACTCATTTTAAAAGCCAAGAAAGCAGGGCAAGCTTTATTTTTTAGCAGTTGGTGCGGGATAAATTCAGCCTCTTGGTGGGAAGTTTAAGCTCTGTTGAGTGTGATCAGCTGTTTCTAAAGGCCAGTAGAAGGTCTGCATTGTAAATTTTCCCTAAATTAGTGCAGTAATCAGCGTATCTGACCTTTCTAAATCAACATTCAAAGGATTTATTATGTAATTTGGTCTGCAGAACATTACTCAGCTTGGAGACAGTATTTTAGAAGGTGTTTGATCTTGATCCACCACTTATTAAAAAAAATAACAAACAACACACATTTTTTAAAGAAAAGGAATACGAATGTTTTTGGGAAGTTCTGAAATAACTTCGTTTGTTTCCTATGTTATTCTTGCAACTATTTATGCTCTCTAACTGAAAAAAGTGAGAGGAAAAGATGGTCAGAATATGCTGACTACCACTGTAGTTTTTCCAATATTGTGTTGCGCCATGGAAGCAGTTGAGAGCTTCCTTCTTCCATTCACTTATGTTTGTTTACATAACACATTTAATAGAACTAGCTATTAGGAGTTTCACCTTTTCTGGAAGGGATGGTCAGCTGGGAATTTATATATGTGAATTACAGGATACCCCATTTGCTGACTCCCTTGGTTTTTTCCAGACACTTTGGCACGTGTAATGCCTACCTTCATTTTCTGTTTGTTGCCTGAAACCTCAAAGAGGGGATGGAAATTTCATTTAGTCTTAATAATCAGTTTACAGTCTGGGACTTTCTTCTGGATCCAGTTAAGTGCTGTGGAAGGGTGTGTACAGTAGCAATATTGCTACCATTTCCACTGTGCAATTACATTGTACTGAAAGCTGTATCTCTTAATGGGCTGTGCTGTTAGAATGAAGCAACAGTTCTGTCAATGTAAAAAATGTCCTGACTAGCTGTATTAGAATATTACTTATGGAGGGCTGCTGAAAGCCCTCCTGCATTTTTGTGGTGGTATGTCAATAGCAGTCCACCCCAGCCGTTCCCAGTCTAAGGAGTTCTTTGGGGAAAATCAGTACCCTGAATTGGCCTGTTTCATTTTTCTATTCCATTTTAATTGCATGTTGAGTAAATTGTTACTGGACCAATACCTGCACCTTCTGTCTAGACTTCAACTTCATTAATATGGAATTAATAAGACTTGCACTTGAAACTTTCCTGCCACTGCTTTCTTCAGAGGCTAATCATATCTCTCCTAAAGAGCAGCTTTTTGTTCTTGTTGCTCTATCTGATATTTTTTAGCTTAGCTGTCCCAGAACATTAATAATATGTTTACATAAGTTTAATTATTTTGTTCTGCACCAGGTCAAGTGCTTTCCCCAATTATTACCCTTGTAATTGGGATGCCCAAGATTTTTGGCACACAATCATTTTAACAATGTTCTGAAAATGTTGGTGTGAGCAGTCATGAGAACTCCAGTTTGGCAGAGGATACGGTGCTTTG
>JAWWMP010000005.1:14445755-14521752 GCA_035047865.1 Dendrocincla tyrannina | reverse complement strand
TCATTTTAACAATGTTCTGAAAATGTTGGTGTGAGCAGTCATGAGAACTCCAGTTTGGCAGAGGATACGGTGCTTTGTTTCTGGGAAGCTGATTATAATCCAACAGAAAAGTAAGGGCTGAAAATTGCACGCAGTTTTGGACAAGCTAGTGGTTTAAATTCACTTTGTAGTTCCTTTCCATTGCAATGTTGTCATTATATGTTCTAAAGACTGCCGAAATCAAAGATCTATACACTGATGATGCTTTAATCTTAATATGATGGTGTGCTGTAACTCTTTAAAAAGAGAGGAATTGTTCTTTGAGTTCAAATATTTTCTTACTTCCTTCTCACAACATCAAAGGAAAAAAGCTTCAGCTAAATCTGTGGTAGAAGTTTTCCAGCAGATATTAAAATTCCTCTGCATCTTTTCCTGGCTTTCTAAGGGAAATTCTATGAACACTGGTAAGAAATGAAGCCTCTTTCAGTTTTTCATTTTTGCCTGGGTTTATAAAAGGAGAGAAACTAGACCAACGTGACTGTCTGTTGATGGAAGTTCTCACTGTGTTTGTTTGGATATTTAGGGACCTCTGGGTGACCGAGGGCCTCCAGGGCCACAAGGCCCCAAAGGAATTGAGGTAAGATCCAAACATTATCCAATCAAGAGATTATGTTTCAAAGAAAAAGCTGTGAGGGGTAAGAGGGTTAGACAGCAGTGATTAGGTGTATATGGTGGTGGTGTGCAAAATGTGAAGTTTCTTTTGCATTTTGGCAGGTGTTCCAAAGAGGTTTTAGTAGCCTTATAGGGCTGTGCACCCATCATATGGTTTATTTTAGTTATTTCAGTGGAATCTCAAATAACATATGTCCCATGTTTGATGTGGTTCCTTTTGTTAAACTGGGAAAATGGAAGGTGGGAGGGTAGTATGGAGATAGAAATTATGTATCAGTTTAAATGCTGTGTCCCAGATACACTCAAGTAAACAGACCCCTATTTAACTAAAGGGGGAGAAGGGCAGTTTTTCATCTTGTAGATTCATTGATTCTTAATTCATCATCATCAAAAGAAAAGCTTATGTCTCATAGGCTAAAAGTGATTAACATTAGGAATTATTTAATTGGTGAGTCTGGGGATAGATCTCTAGACTTCTAAGTAGCTAAATTATGGGCTTCCATGACAGGTATTGAGTGAGTAAAAGCTAAGAGTGGCAAAGTTACCTATTTAGTTAGAAGCCAGGAAACAGATAGGATTTCTTAATTCCTGTTTCCTGCCATGGGTAGTTGAAAAGGTTGTGTGCCACTTCTTCCAAAACTTGGAGAGAATCTCCCATGATGAGGAGGAACAGTGGACCACAAAATGATCAGAACATGACATCTTGGCACAGCACTGATACTAATTCATACTTTGTGTAATGAGTGAACCCTGAAGAGTTAACACTACAGTTCCACATTGTTCATATCTCTATCAGTGCACTGCTCAGCGCAGGCACAGTGTCTCATTTCTTCTCTTGCACACCTGACAAGCCTTGACCCCCAGCCTCCCTCTATCCCTGAGAGAGTGGTTAAACCTTGGCAAAATACCATAGCAACCTAGAAGATAAAAGTAGCAGTGTTCCTGCTGCTTTTCCAGGCATAAATGTCAAGTGTTACTAGAGTAGAGTAACTGCAGGGCAGACAGAGGTTGACCCATCATTGCTGAGTCTCTACCTGCTCAAAATTGTAAAAATATTGCTATCATGGTAGGCATACCAACAGTTTCACAACTTTTCTGGTTGCATCTACGTAGGTCATGGCTTTCTGGCTAATGAATTTGCCTGTCTTACAGTGTTTCAATTAGACTTGGACTCATACAAACACATACGAAATAAATTTAAGATGATATAATAAATACAGTTATCTGCAGAGTTTCTTTTAAAAAAAAAACTAGGCTTGACATCAAGATTATTGAAATTCTGATTTCTTTTAGGGAGAAGTAGGACCAACTGGACCTATTGGAGGAGTTGGCCCAAGAGTAAGTACAAGTAATTTTGTTAGGGCAGGCTCTTTTTCAATAGGAGAATGGTTTAAAATATAAATTTACTGTGAGAAGTGACTGTGATAAAATGACATCTCCTGAATAAATGTGTTTTTCCTCAGCACTTGCTCAAAGCATGAGAAATGGTTTTCCATGCAAAAAATTATGGCCATGGTGCACAAAATTGTGAAAAGGAAGGGGTAAATAACAAGCTTATGGTGCTCCTCTGAGACAGATGAAACCACTGTGCACTTCCTAAGGACTGAACTGGCTGATATATAAAATATTTAAATTGGGAAAGAACCCACCTGGTTCACAGGGAGAAATAAAAAGGTGATATGCTTTAAGAAATCTACCAGAAATCTGATACCGAAAAAAAAGTAAAGCTGGGATGTCACAATGCTGTTTATGCTGACATGTTTTAAAACATAGAAGTTTAAAAATAGCATCTAATTTCTTTGTTACTTATAAAAATATACTAGTGTCTAAGAGTATTTTAGTGACCTTGAAGTTTATTTTTGGAAACATTCTAAGCTAAAGTGAATTCTAGTTTGCACTAGGGATTACAGGAGTGTCACTAAGTTCATTGACTGCAATTTTATCTTCCGCCTTTACTTGATTTGCTTATGTGTGGTAATCACTGGCTTGGTCTTCATTCTGGATAACTTCCCATTTCTTGCATGAACTTGAGAAAGCCTTTTGCACTGTTTCCTGCTTTTAGAGTGGCTATATACCTATGTCATTTTTCCTGATTGTTAGCTAGTTAAAGCTGGGAATTTGCTTTATGTTAAAAATAATTTTAAAACATTAGCCACATACATTACGTGTTAAACAAACAAACTCTAACCAAAATAAACAATAAAAAACCTGAACACAAAGCTCTGCCACAAAAGTCTCCTTGTTTTTCAGCTGAGGAAAACATGCAAAAATTAAGCAGCATTTCAAAATACTCTTAGTTCAATATTCAGTTTAATCTGTCTGAGCTGCTGCTGAGAGCCTCATGGAAACTTTTGTTTTGGCTGCATCATACTTTGAGTCTCCTCCTTGGGCAGGGCTTCATGGCTGGACAGCAACCCCATGTTGTGCTGTGGCAATTGGAAAAGAAGATGTTGTAGGGGGTGACTCATGGGCAATGAGACACATTCTCATCCTATACGTCACCAGGCATGCACAGGCCACCATCTGCTGGTGTCAAAGTGACCCAGGAGGAAAACTTTCTGTGTAACCTAGCAAACTGAAATGTTTTTTGTCTATTTTGGGTCACTTTGACCTAAATTATTTTGGGTTTTATTTCTCTCAATGGGAGATGTGCACACCATTGACATGTCTTGTGGCTCTCTGCTTTCCCTCTCTCATAGCAAATTGTTGAGAAAAGAATATGTGGATCTGAGCTGGGCCCCGGGGTTGCTGTCTCCAGGCATTTTTTAGTAGCTTGCTGGCTAACATCCCCTCCTGAAATGAGAGGGGGGGGGGAAAAGGGAATTTTTCTTGATGGGCAGTCCTGCCTGTTTTTCCTCCTCATCCAGGGGCCCATCTGCTCTTGCCTGAATTCTACAGCTTCTGCTGGCTCCAGCTGTTTCACAGCTCCCGGCCAGCTTGTTTTCACTGCTGCTCTGAGCTCTGCTCCCACCTCTGCTTGTCCTTGCTGTTTCACTCCTGCATGTAACATAGACTCTGTGATTACATTGCAGCGTCACAATCCTGAAGTTGTTAAATCTGACATAGTTTAGCAGGACTAGTCAATGAGCTGCTGAACTCATCTTTTTTTTTTTTTTTTTTTTGAAATTACACTTGCTTGATTGCAATATGACATGCATTTGATTTACGTAGGCTTTGTTTCCAGTTTCCATGAAAGGAGTTTAAAAAAGTGAGTGCTACCTCTGAAAGTAAACACTATCAGCACTGTGTTGTTGCTGCACTAATTAAATAGCCATGGGGGCAGAAAAGGTTTCTGAGAGGGACCTGAAGAAGTGGTCTGGCTATGCCCCAAGGCACCATCAGCTGTCAGCTATGTCTTTCACTGACAGATGTGTTTAACTTGTGTTTTGGAGCCTCCAGGAGTGGGATTCTTCATTCCCTTTGTCAGTCTGCTTCAGTGGTTTGCCTGTTTTGCAGACTTTTTTTTTTTTTCTAATGTGTAGCTCTTCTGTTTGAAAGTCTTGCCTGTGCCTTTCTCACTTCAACCTTGCCTCCTGCCCCATAGACCTTATATGTGGGCATGATTAACAGGTTACTCCTCTTTTCAGCCACTGTTACCTTGACTTTCCTAGGTAAACCTGTCTAAACCAGGTAAAGTGCCCTTGTAGGTGATACACTGTGCGCCTTTGATTATTCTTATGAAGTGGTAATGGAGCTGGTTTCTAGTGCTTCTGGAATCTCTTCTGCTGTGCAGTTTTCAGGTCAAAGTATTAGCCCTCAGTTCAGGTTTAGGCATGCACCAAGCAGGCAGCCATAAATTTTCACCTCATTTTTCTTTCTTCCCCTTCCTTTGCCCTTGTTTGTAACATTTGCTTTAAAAAAACATAAAAGAGATCAAAAACCCCTGGGACCCACCCAACTAATGCTGCCATCAAAACAGATCATTCTCTGCAATGGATGATGAACAGAAGGTGAATATGAACCTGCACACTAGTTCTCAGGTCCCAGCTTAAAAAGAATTCCCATATGTCTAAAACAACTGGTGGTAAAACTGGAGGTGCTCCCCTGCTTGCTCAGGGTATACATGAGTTCCACAGAGCTCAGCCTGTTTGAACTTTCTTTGGAAGAGGAGTTTGAACTGAATCGGATCACATGAGAGTTGAGATTTCATCCCTTCCTTCCCAAAGCTTCCCACACATTCTATTCAAAAGTTGAATACTTATATTCTCTTAGATTAATCCTTCTACATTAAAAAAAAAGCTGATCTTTTTTTTGTATTTAGTATTTATTTGTCCTGTGAAAATACAGGACAAATCTACAGTAGATGTAGAAGTGGCGGTGTTTATTCAGTTTTCTCACAATTAACTCTCTTGCTCGAAGGCTATCCAAATATTAACACTGTAGCTGTCAGTGTAGCTCAGCTCAGTCAATGCAAGCATTGGTGCATTTTATTAGGTTTTTTTTGTGTCTTCATTGCTGGAGCAGAAAATGCCTTTAAAAGTGGAGCTTGTTTTAAATCAGAATGGAGACCTGAGTAGAAGTCTACAACTTTCTCGTGAGAGGAAGAGGAGGGGCAGGCACTGATCTCTGTGGTGACCAGTGACAGAACCCAAGGGGATGGCCTGAGTTTGTCTCAGGGGAGGTTTAGGCTGGATATGAAAAAAAGGTTGTTCACCCAGCAGGTGGTTGGACGCTGGAACAGGCTCCCCAGGGTCGTGGTCACAGCACCAAGCCTGTCTGAGTTCAAAAAGCATTTGGACAGTGCTTCCAAGCACATGGTGTGATTCTTGGGGATGGTCCTGTGCAGGGCTAAGAGTTTAACTTAATGATTCTTGTGTGTCCCTTCCAACTCAGCATATTCTATGATTCTGTGTTAAAAAGAAACTGTTGTGAATTGATTCCTATTTGAGCTACATGTGCTAAACAAAAGCTGGAATTGATATAGTCATAAGATGAACAGTTTCTCCTGAAGGTGGAAGAGAATGCTTTCAAATCTGCCCCACTCCTCCAGTGCAGTGTTTTCTGAAAGTGCTTCTTGTGAGCTGGAGACATGTGAGGAGCTATAGGGTGAGAGAGATATTTATATTAAAATATACACACCTGTACTTAACCATTGTGAGGTGAAAGGAAGCACAGGCTGTTTCCTGAAAGGGAAGGGTAGACCTTTCAGATAATATTTTAGGAAACAGACATTTCCTTTAGGATTACACTGCCCTGGAAGAGTAATTTTCACAAGTGTTTGCAAGCCGAAGAACAGCCATCCCTAGTTTAGCTTTCTGTCAGTGGCTTTTCCTCCATGTGTAATTGTATTATATTTCTGTTCAAAGTCAAATCTCTGTGTTTCAAAGTACTTTACCAGTTAAATCCACTTGTTCCATTTTCTGATCAACTTCCATCTGTTCTATGTCCTTCACAGCTAGTACATGAATGGGGAATGAGCCAAGAAAGCTTTACAACTTGTAACTCCAATTCAGTTCTCACAGGACTAAAATTATCAAGGTAGTTAATAGTGGACATTAGTTTTCTTATAGTGAATTTCACTTAAAACATTTTTATAGTCTTGCTGTCTAGAAAGACCTTAAGGTTCTTTACAGCAAAGTAGTTAAATAGCATGTAGTAACCTGCAGAAGCCCATCACTTGTTCTTTGTTAAGCCTTGTGTAAAGACTGGACTTGCTTTATTTGGATCGCTCAGAACTTCTCTTTGCAGTCTTTTCTCCCTGCATTCCTGGATGTGCCATGTTTTTATCCATTGGCAAAACCAAAAATATGTTCCTAAAGTGATTTTATTTGTTGGAACTCATTGGGCAAAATTAAATCACTTAGGTAGGCAGAGAGAATGAGAGAGATAGAAAGGGATTAATATAAGTCATGGGGCCTGCTAAGATAATATAATTTTAAGCCATTTAGAGTATTTCTCAGATGTCCAGAATCTAACACACACGTTGCTCTGAAAGGCAGACACAGAGCAGCTGAAGCAAAAGAGCCAAATGAAAATTGCCATTTTTTTCAAGAAACATGTTTATTATATGTTGGTTTAGTTACTCTTGTCTCAGGGCAGCCAATATGGAATGGAAAAGCTCTCATTACTGACTCTCGTGATTGCAATTATTCAGTTTGCTGGAACGGCAGCTGATAATTTCCTTTCAGCAAAAACCTGCATCTTTTTGATATTGAATCATTAAAATGTTGAATTTAATTTCCTTTCTCCAGTTGTCAGCCTTCAGTGATCTCATTAGGAACTTTCTCAAGAGCCAGATCCAGTCCATTGGACCTTTACAAATGGACTAGGGCCTTTTCCTCAGAGCAGATGGGGAAAGTTTGTCTAGACAGGGCTGTGCTGTCCACATAACCAATGGTTAGGCCATGCTTTGTGTTGTAGAGGAAGTAAAGTACACCTGGAGAAAAAACAGCCTCCTAAGTGGGAGACATAATTACATTTCACCTGACTGAAAATGAGGGGGGAAAGTCTGGTTTGTATGCCTTTGTGGGTCTGTGTGAGTGACAACAGAGAGGGATGCATGTTCTAAAATGCTTCAAAGATCTTGTCACTTCATGGCCTCCTGCTCTGATTGATATTGCTGTATTTCATCCAGCTAACAATATGTTATTAACAGGGTATCATAGCAACAAGATCTACCAGCAGATACACTTACTTCAAACTTGGGTATTAAATACTACTAAGATTTAAATTTTTAGTGAACATATTTTGATAAATACAAAAATAGGGATTTAATTACCTTTTTAAAATAAAATATTTATAGTATTTTATTCTAATCCTTATTTTAGGGAAAGCCAGGACAGAAGGGTTATATAGGTGATCCTGGACCAGAAGGTTTAAAGGTAAGTGATGGTTTTATGTATGAAATAGAATGTATTGGAGGATCAGCTGTGTACAGTTATACACTGGCATGTACAGTGGCGTGCCACTGAAAGGATATGAGTATGTATGTTTCTGCATAATATCAGTAATTACCAGTACATCCTACTGGTAATTCTGCTTTCTTGAGAGATCCTGTTTTGGAAAAGAAGGAAATGATGCAGCTGTTGGAGACAGAGATGTGCAAGCAAAGACTGCACCTGCTAATGTGAAATGTAACTACCTTGGATGTGAGGGTGCCTGCGGCTCAGGGCCGTTCCTCCACTGTGGCAGGATTTTGGGGGAGTCAGTGCGGATGAGATAAAGCACTGCAGTTTGAAAGAGGAGCCTGTGGCAGCAGAAAATCTCAGTGCTGAGCTGCAGTCTGAGTAAATAGAATGTAAATAATCATCGGTTATTAAATGGCTGAGATTATGGGCATAGCCAGATAATTAACAGTGCATATACACCCAGCTTCCACTTGTAAAATACACAGAAAAATGTTCCAGTTATGTAATGTGACTTGCAGAGTTATTAAGGAAAACAGAATTGATTAATACTTAATGATAGTTTCAAGATTTTTGAAATCATGAAGGGGAAGGGGAGAAGCTTATTAAAATGTCATTCAAATGTCAATTTTCCTAATATTTCATAACAAACTTAGAGTTATCAATAGTGTGCATAGGCAGCATTTACCTTTGAAGCAGTTGTGAAATAGGGAAGGTAATTTGCTGAAAGGAAGATTTAATAAAAAGTAATTCGTTTATAGTATTTGCTGACTTAATGTATTTAGTGAGCACTTGATACGTAGTTTTCATTTTTGTGGGCAAGTCCTGAGGACATTAGGACATCATTTTACACAATCAAAATTTGTCAGCCACTGACAAAATTAAGTTTTTGTTGGTTGCTTAATGTTAGCTTTTAAAGCTTTAATTGACAGATGTAACTTGGAAAATAAAGAAGCTTTTAGAAAATAGAGGACTTTGATATGCACATATGAAAGAAATTACTTTTCTACTGAACTGCATCATCTGTTTTCTACATTTAACAGGGAGAACAAGGAGACCAAGGAAACCTTGGAAAAACTGGTGAAGCAGTAAGCTTGAATTCTCTTTCTGGTTTTGTTTTTGATTCTATGTTTATTTGAGAGTGAATGAGTAATTTGTTTCAGGAACTTTCTGGTGAAGTTTGCCTGTCTTTGAAGCTGTAGTAGGTTGAATATACCTTTGTCATTTTCCAGAACTATACTATATAAAGAAATTTCCCATTTTTGAGCATTTCCTTGAATTAATTCTGACTCTGCTTTTTTCCTAATACGTTGTGTGAACATTGCAGGTGGTTGTAAGGATTTTCCAAGGCATGTTTACCTAAGTGAGCAAGAGATCCTTTTCCAGTTAAATCTTTTGAGAGGCTACATTTAGCCTGAGATGTGTTCTGCAGACTTGTTCTGTCTATCCTCCATAAAATCACAGAGCTCAAGGTGACCTGGAGGTGGCACGTAATCCATTCTCTACTGCCTAGGCAGGGTCAGTTATCTAGATATAATTTCTGACAAATATTTGGTTATTAACAAGCTCCATGAATGAAAGCTCTTTGACCTGCAGGCAGACTAGAGCTTCGCTGTTTGTATTTTTGGTAAGTTCTTCCAACTGTGTAACCTGACTCCCTTCTGCTGGAAACAGTGTTTTACCTATGATGATTGTTATTGTGTGCCTCCTTCAGTCTTTCAGTTCAGGCTTAACAGTCCCAATTCAATTAGCCTTTCATGTTTTCTAGATAATTTAAGTCACATTTTAACTCCCCTGTGGTCTGTTTTCTATTTGTCTAAACGTCTGTGACTCCAGCTTACTGCCCAAACTGCTCAGAGTACTGAGAGGATGCAAAAACTGCTTCTTAGAAGCATGCTTCTTGCTCCTTATAAAACTGTGCCCACTTTTACAGTAGTGTGTTGTTGTTTGTCTCGTGATGCGCAGATCGTCTTGTTTTAAAGGCCTTATCTTTCTCAGTACTTCCACTGCAGGTGCTTTTCCAGTTGATAAATGTCACTTAAAAATACTGCCTTAAAATTCTCTCTATTTAATTTCATCCCTTGTCCTTTTGAATTTTTAACTCGTCTGAGATTTATGAGCAGATGTGAACTTGTTGGTCCATGTTTGAGATACCCAAATGTTGCACAGAGTATGACTAAATTGATTTTATCTCTTGAACTAATGTATTTTATGGAGAGATACCACCACTGGTTTGGGCTTAATGCTGTATTACTCATATAAACTCTCATATAAACTCTTTAGTTGGTAGTCAGACTGAGCTCCCCACTGTATGCAAAATACCAAGCAGATGTAGCCCAGAGAACTCATCAAATGCTTGGTCACTGCTGAAATTTTACAAACTGCTTGTAAGTCAAATCCAGCTCCTCTGTGCACTCTGAAGATTGTGCTCTGGGGAAGAGGACTGGACTCTCAGTTAAAAGCATCTGCTTAGACAGAGACCAGTAGTGCCATGACATGCCGTAAGACCCCCTAAATTAAAAGACATCCAGCATATCTCTAAAGGTAGTGAGTATACTCAGCAGCCACTTGATCCGTAGCTTTGTTCAGTAGTTTATAGATAGCAAAACCTCCATTTTGATAGGTCGTAATCAGAGCTGTGGAGCCACAGAGTCATTTTCTTGTGTTACCATTTGGAAAATCCGCGGGGCTTTATATTGCCAAATGATTAGGGCAAACACAGGTGAGTACTGGAGAATGAACATGTCATCAGAGAAGGAGTGGGGCGTCCTAATGCTGCCTTGCTTTTATAGAGAGATGCAGAAATGACTGTACTGGGACACAGTAATACAATCTCCTGCCCATACAACCAGTGTTTCTCTGCCAACGTGACACTTTCTTTTCCCACCTTTCCCCCCAGTACTGCTGAAAGTGAAGCTTTTTTACACATGAATTCTGATTTTCAGCCTATAACACGTTAGGGAAAATTGGTAATGTTTACTGTGTTAAACAGTGCCACATGCACCAAAATCCTCAATGAAAGACAACCCTAAGCTCAATCTTAAGTCACTGCATTAAAAATAGTACATAAAATAGTCACAGAAACTAGTTACTTAACCCTAAGCTTCTGGATTTGACATGGATTTTTTTTTTTGCTTCTCAGGAACTTGAATTCAGTGCACAAACTTTCCACAACTGAGATATTTTGTATGAACATAATGTCTTTCACTACTTAAAGAGCTCCATTCTGTGTCATAATTGCTGGTTCAAATACATAATCAGTGACTATGAATTGCAGTGATGATGAATAAAATGGTCATACCAGCTACCAAACTGTGGTCAGGGTCAAGCTGCAAGAATAAAATAAAAAAATATTTGCTGTCCTGAACAAGGGGATGTTGCAGCCCCGTTACAGTATTATAAAGAAAAACAGTTATGGCCCAGCATTAATTACAATTTCCCACTCTTAGTATTTGAAGAATTTGCATGTGATATACAGGATGACATGGGATAGCTGAAAACTGAAGTAGTTTCTAAGTTATTGATAGATGTTTTTCAATCTTCCCTGTGGATTTTAGAATCTCTCCTTTATGTACATGTATTTTAATCAAATGAGCTTAATGGGCCCTTGATCCTGATATGTTAGCTCTGATCTGGCAGCAGAGGTCTTTAGGGGGATAATACATATTATCTTGTCATTAAGGGCAATGGTGAAACACCAAGAGCAGGAGAGTCTTTCAGGCACACACAACAGAACTCTCAGATCTTTCAAAACCCCTTTCCTTCACTTTATTCACCACTGAAATCTGTTACAATTAAGCTTTTTTAAAAAAAAAAACAAAAAAACAAACAAAAAAACCAAAACAAAAACAAAACAAAAACAAACCAACAAAAAAAACCAAAACAAAACACAAAAAAACCCAAAACCAAACAAAACAAAAAAAAAAAGCCAAAAAGTACTAGCAGGAAGAGGATGGTTTTCTCATATTTCTCAAATGCTTTTCCAGATGTGAGTCCTGATGAAAAATATTCACTTCTGTGTGCTTTGGATGCAGGTTTTACTTCCAGCTTCTCACCAGCTTCTGTTTGTAACAAGTAATTTCTCTTTGCCTTGGCATGCAGATAGACTGAAAACTTTTTAATTGACCAATAAATCTACTCCCCATTATTCAGTGTTGGCTCTGGTGGCATGAGTGATGACTCCAGGACATCTCTGGAATCAAACATGCCACACACAAAACAAATAAAAGGACAAAAAAGTTGAAAAAAACAGAAGACAAAGTACAGGTGTTACCAACTGCTGGGACAGATTTTGAGATGGAGACCCAAAGAAGGTGTGGAGTAAGGCATCTGTCCTTTCTCATACCTTGTGAAGGTGGTGTCACCAGGTGCTTGGTGACAGAGGAGTTGTACGAATAGCACTAAACAATGTGCAATTACTGACCATGTATTTAATAGTAAAGGCAAAGGGAAAAAGAAATTACTAAAAGGCTGACAATAAGTCCAATGTCTGATAAGATTCTGTGTGTATGGTTTCTCTCTTCTGTCTACCACCTCACCAACCCTCCTTTTTGTCATGTCTATGGTTTGCTGTTTATTTGTTATGTTTATTGACAGTGTCTCAAATCAGATAATATAATGAATACTTTTGAGCCTCTGGTTAAATTATACAATACCCTTTCTTAGCAATGGGCAATCCAATACAGCATTCCAGTTTTTCCAAAAGATAACCAGTGCATTTCCTGAGCAAGCTGTCCTAAGAAGCAATTTTGCAATAATAAATCCTGTAAATGCTGAATTAGTAGCAAATTATTCCATAAAGCACATGAGCATGTCTGCTACTGATACCAAAGGGTTGCCTTCTTTCAATTTTGTTACTTTTCCTGGTATCATTCATCTCCTGTCTTTCACTAATACCTCTGCCACTGCTGTTTGAGGTGCCAAAATAGTTATTTCTTTTCTATAGAAGTCAAGTCCTGCTTAATATCTGCTTCAAAAATGTCTAGTAAGGTGAAATATGTCCTGAAATACAGCTTTGTCAGTAGGCTAGAAGTCACATTGTCTATCATTTCTTAGGTCACATGAAACTGATGATTCTTCAGAGCACACTTCTGCCAAAGTATTTCTGGATGCTTGTCCAGTGTGGAAACAGAGTAGATTAAATTTATAAAATGTTGATGGCGCTCATAAGTTTAAATGGCACATGTTTAATACTGGATCAGGAATATGCCTAAAATCAAACCTCAGACACTCTTCCCTGACTGAGTCCTACAAAAAAAACTGTTTCCTGGCTACAGCATAGGTTGTATTTGTTTAAAGGGGAAGGGGACAGGTTCAGGTGGGGCTGCTTGGCTCAATAGAGCCCAGAGCTGCAGTAGAATCCAGCAGCTATTCTTTGCTGCAAGATATTCAGTTAACTGCAGGACCATCAGGTTCAATTGAAGAGGGTTTGGTTAAGATAGTGAGAAGTAAGGGATCAGCAGGCAGAGCTAATGTACACTGCTGATGAGACAAAAACCTTTTGAAAATCATGCCAAAAGAAACAACCCCTTCAGCTACTGAGAAAATTGCTGGTACGTTTTGGGGGATGGAAATCTCACTTTGCTGACACGTACAACTGGATTTTGTATGCTTAGATCAGATGCTGTCCAGTGATGGATAGCAAATACTTGAAAAAAGCTTCAAGCATCTCATACAAATTATCTGTCTGTTAAAATGTCAAGGATGATTTCAGAAAATGATAATTGCTTCGTTTTTATGGCACAAAATTTAACTCATCTGAACTTGAAGCAGTTGTTTCCCAGGATTGTTTTAGTGTTGTGGTAATGCTAGTGTTTACCCAAACTGCACTACGCTCTATAACTAAGTGCAAGTTAATTCCTATTTCTCCTTGCCACCACCATTACAGAAATTCAGCCTGTGGCCCATACAGTTCTGAATTAGAAATCACTGACATTTATACATGAGACAGAGTACATGGTTAGAACTATCAGCCACAGTATGTGCATCTGCTGTCAAAAGGACAAACTAAAAGAAGCATTTCATTAGCACAAATCTTCAAAAACTAGATACCAGCAAGATTGCCTGCTTGCAAATTGTTTTTGAAACAACAGAAGGAACCAAGCTGAAATGAAAAGTGCTCCCCCCTGAAAAAATAAATATTACAGTCTATCAAAGAAGAAGTCATGATTTTTCAGGCTGCAAATGGTCAGTGTGTGAGAGTCTGTGAGCAAGAAAATGCTGCAGTCAGGCCATTTGTCTAGGAGCTGAGTAGCTTTGGAGAAGAATTACCAAAAAACAACTATCACATCTCCCAGAGAGGTAAAAGTTGGCTGGGTTAGGCACCAGGGATGCATAATTCAAGGAGAATAGAAACTGCAATTCCTTTTGCTTGAAGAAAAGATTAAGTGAACTTTAACTGATGTATTCAGGATGCTCAACAGAAGGGTTTCTTTGAATTATCATGAGAAGTCTGGGCTTTGGGGATATAGGCCGAAAGATAAGTCAGTTGAGGGAAGCCTTTTTTTCAGACTGGAGAATGCGTGGGGCATTGCCAAGGGCTTCCAAAGAAGGAACTGTTTTAGCTGCCTTCAGAAACCGGTTGGATAGAGATTAGTGTAAGTTCTATGAGGGACTTAACAGTGAATGGTAATAATGATACTTCTGTGTCTCTGTTGTACTTCTTGGGTTTAGCCCACTTGGCCTGATGTGCTATAATTCCTGCAGTTTTTCTCTTGGGAAGAGTGGGGAAAGAGGTTACAATATCCGGAAGTTAGCTTTATCAAGCTGTTGCTCATTTTTCTTGAAGGATTTATTGCTAGTAGTGCTCTTTATCAGCTAGTTTCAGCTAGAGGAATAGTACCTGCACATGGCAGCTGGAGTTTAACTTCCAAGGTTTTGCCAGTGAGCGCATCCTGCTGCCACTTTGTCAGGTAGCTTCTTTTAAATGCAAGCATTCCTCCACGTAGTGCTGTTAAACAGAATTACCCTACTTTATGCTGGTGTTATTGAAAGCGAAATTTAACCCAGTTATTTCTTTCTTTAAACTGCTGTTTCAGGTAGTTGAATTTCAGAGTGCTTTAAAAAATTGAGTGAAATATCAGCAAAAGGTACAAATATGATGCATTTCTGCTTTTATTCATCTCTTCTACTGGCAGTAGCAGGTTGTAGATTTTCACTCAGACGCAAATTACTCTGTCTGAATAACTTTGTCAACAGACAGAAAATGCTAGTAAAACAGATGGGCAGATGTCAGCGTCAAAAAGAAAATAGTGTCTGCTTTTTAAATATAATGCTTTCCAACGTAATTCTGGGTAACACAGCTACAGATCTTGTGGTCACTTCATAACATTTTTAGTACTGTGGTTATGAGGTGGGAAACAGTTTCTAAAGTTTAGAGCTTGAATAAAAAAAAGGACCACACAACCAAAAGCCAACATCGCTGTGTGGCACACATAGACCATTTGCACAGCTGTCAGCCAGGAACTACTCAGATTTTGTAATCTACTCTTGCATTTTGGTAATTCCAACTAAACTGTCATTAGAGTTCAAATATACTGTTAGTCACTAAGGGACTTAAAAGTAACTAATTCAGTAACTGAACGGGCAGTAAATTGTAAGTAATCTGGCATGAATTTACTTCTTCTTTGACCTTTTGGATAACCCAGATTACTAGATTTTCTCCTTTTAATGAGAAAATATGTCCTCCAAAATTGATCACGTTCTATACTGCTCCCTGAAGATGAAAAACTGTTATACACTTCAAAAATTAAAAAAAAAAAAAAAAAAAAGTTTTTGAAAGGTGGTTGATACAAGCCAAAGTTTTATTTTTATGTGTGATGCAATCAGTTTGTATCTGGGTCTTGTACCACATTAAAAAACCAGACTAATGGCCTAGAAGACCTTGATGAGACTAGACTGTAATGAGGTGCCATTTTCAGGACAGTTTTCCTGGTTTCTTTCTGATTTAGTTTTATTCAGCTGTCCCAATGATCTGGAGACAGATCTTTCATCAAAACTTCACGCTATTCTTACCTGTAAGTGCAGAATATTAACAGCTGCTCTGTTCAGTTCATACATACAGTAGTACATGTTCTACACAAAGGCTTTCTTGAAAGAAGTTGGTTTTAAAAGCCTGTCTGTGGTACAGCAATATACTATTTTGGATCAGATCAGAAATAGTCACCTAAAAGCGCTGATTTTATTCAAGTTCATTGAAAAATCCATGATGTGTAGGGAGTTTGATTCCACGGCAAGTATCAGCTGTCCGTGACCCCTCCCTTCTCACAGATCAGCCACCTTTTGTTCTACTGCAGTTGCTCTGAAGCCCAAATACCAGGGTGCTTTGCCTCACTCCTCTGTTTTTAAATGGCAGCCAGTGTAAACCCTGCATTGGGCTTTCCTCTTACTTGTTGTGCAGGCCTGATCTGGGTCACATCTGTTAGAGGCATGCATGAACAGATCCAGTGTTCGTGTCTATGATTTTAAAAGTATTTAATATCATTAAGTCTGGACAGCAAAGCAAAGCTTAGGTTCATTTTTATTTCTTAGAACTTAATTTTTTGTAATTCTATGGGTTGTAGAGGTATTTTTCTATGAGCTGAGTATGAAAAAGTAGAAGTTGGTTGTTAGAGCATCCAGTCTTTCTCCTCCTGTCCATCAGCCTTGATGTCTTTTTAACACAGATAATTGCTTGACTCTTCAAGGATCCTCAAGTAGATTTTGATCTGTTTAAATCAAACCTTAACGTTGCCTTGTTTTGATTACTGTGCCAAAATGTATAAATTCCTGCTTGAATAGTAGGCAAATGGACGTTTAAAGGAATGCTTAAGTGTGAATCTTAGTCAGCAGACAGACATTATGATACTGCTAAATGCTGGGTTTGAAGTGAAGTGATTCAGCACAGATTCAGGACAAATGAATTTAAAATTCATTGTAAATAGCAAAATGAGTTAATAGAGAAGTGTTAGCATGGCATGATAATATTTTCAATCTACCTGTGTCACCTCATTAAATAAATATTGATTAAAAATGTTTGAAAATGCTAAACTGTAAATGAAATAGCACTGGATTGGATAATTTTCAATTATCACAAAAGAACATGTTAACATACAATCTGACAGGTAACTGTTTCCACAGGAATGTTTGGAACCAGCTGAATATTCATTTCTCACTACCAGGTTTTTCAGTGAATTACTCCATACTTTGGTTTGCATTAAGTGTACAATGTGTTTTCAATTATTCAACTATGGTCCAGTTTCTAACGCAGAGCATATGCCCTGGCAAGATGTTTTTGTCTCTCTCAGGCATGTGTTAGTTGTAAGATCTGGTCTCTGATTCCTTTTCCACAAAATGCTCCTGTCAAGAAGGCTTCTCAAGTGCTGTTATTATGCTGGTTTTGTCACTAGATGATTCTACGCAAATCCTTGTAAATTACTTGATGACTGTTTTTTTAATAAGGTGCTTCAGGGTTTTCTTCCTCACTTTTCTGTTTCTAATCCATTCAATTTTATGTTTGGAATCCACCTCTGCTCCCCAAAGAATGGAAGGGATGCTGAAAGACACTGATTCAATAAATCTGCTTTGAGAACAAATAGTTCTCTGACTTAGGAAGGGGAGGGAGTTGAAATTTCAATGTAGTCCCAGTGGCTGGTCTTTGTAATAAGCCAATCCAAATCTGACATTTAAAGAGCCATGTGACCTTAGAGAAAGTCTGTAGGGAAAATGTCACTTTATGGCTAATATGTTGACAGAACAAGATGTTTTTGCTATTTGTACTTTCACTGAACACTACTAACTGTTTTGAGGACCAAAATTATATTCCTAAGCTTTTTTCCTTTCTTGCCTCTGTAAATACCTGCCCTAGCTTTTTCTCTCAAACACTTGCCCTTGTTTTGAATGAAGGGGTGGAAGAGGATTTAGTTAACCTGTCATGAACTTGTTTCCTCTTCATACGTCTTGAAGTCCCTGTTGCTTTTAACATTTCACTGGCTTTACTTCTAATCATCTTGACTGTTGTTTTTCTTTCCATGCATATCCAATTCCAATTATGCCAAGTTTGTTTTACGTCACTTGGGTCAATGAAAATCTACCTTCTTTGTGGTTTTTGCTGTATGTTTTCTTTACTTTTAACTACTTTCTTTTGCGGAATAGGCAGTGTATAGGAAACTTTCTATTTAATAGCCAACGTTTGTGCTCGCTCTGGAGGGTGTCACAGGCCAGCCCTTATGTGCTAGGTGGTAGAACAGCACATTCACAGTCACTGCTTCCTAGTCATTCCTGCTCTTTCAGCCCAGAGCAACCAAGTCAGGAAGACAGTACTTTTGAACTGAAAACAGGATTTGATTGGAGGCTGTATAGTAAATGGTTCACTGCTGGTGCAAGCCATAGGTCCCCATCTTTCTGATCAGCATCTTCGGTCCTGTGACAGTGTGGCATTGGCCAGGAGATCAGGAGTGGGTCTGTGGAAAGAGAATAGGTTTGAGTTTCATCTTGGCTCTGATTATGTCCTCTGTCCTTTCTGGAATAAGAGAATCAAAGTGATTGGTCTTTAGCATTTTGAAACTGTACCTCCATACCTCTTATCTTGATAAGCAAGATTACAGAGTAATTCTTTGTCTCACACATTTCTGCCTGGTACTGAGCCCCTCTGTTGGCTGACTGGAGCAATGGTGACTCTCATTCTCAGAGATCATCATGCAAGTCCCTCGTTCCTGCCAGTGACGTCTGGGCCATTGCCTTAGTGCCAATATCACCAGAACCAATCTGTGACTGCTGCCAAGCCAAGAGACATCTCAGTTCTGACATATAATACACAGGTTCCCACACGTAATATATCAGTCCAGCAACCATAGAGATGCCTGTTTATCTCTTTAGTTCTTTCCAAAAAGTAATTTCTGCCAGTACTGTCAGCCTCAAAGGCAGCTGTATCGATGGCTCATTGTAATATATTTAAACTATGGGATTTCCAGAGTAGCTAGCACTCCAAGAAAACAAGTAATCATAAAATTTCATTGCTTTACACCTGTTTCATTAAAGTGCTTGAGACTGAACTGTATTCAAATTATACAGATAAAACCTACTTTTTTTTTTTAAGTAATGCTTTTCTTAAATAAAAAAAATCTCAAGTGACAGTGTACTGCTACTTAAGCTAGTTTCTTCCTACACACATAGAGGTAGCAACGCCAATGTGTGAATTGACATTTTATTTTTGCTTTTTAAAGTGTTTTAGGTGCAGTGCAGTTGTGTATTATGTCATTACTGGGAGCTTCCACATTTCTGCCATGTTTCAAGGGCAGTCGTGCAGTGTACTCTGGGAACCTTGTGCTTTTACTTCAAGCTCAATGTGTCATACTTCTTTCACTTGGGACCTTCCACTATTTCTTTTTCTTTTAGGTTTCATAATGTATTGGGTATTGCAGGCACTGGGAATAAGCTTTTTAAAAGTACTTCGTCTCATGTTTCCCATTTCATGTGGTGTTACTTGTTCTATACAGTGGAAATTTGTGGGAGAGCCTTAGAGGAGAGCTATTTCATTTTTGAATGACTGAAGGGCTCTGACCATTGGACTTCCAAGGCATTTGGGGTTACAACTCTTGAAGGGAAAATTCTGACAAGACCTGAGCCAACATAATTTTTGTTTTGATTGGATTTTACTTTGTTCCACCGAATTTATTCTCCTGGAGATTTGTGGTCAGACTGAAGCACTAGCAGAGTGATTGTCACCTTTAATTGTATGTGTGTAAAGCTTCTAGCAGTGCAAGACTGAGCTCAGTGGTTGATCTTAGATGGGTAGTGTAGTATTGTGGTTAAATTGATGTAACTTCTAGCAGTAGCCATTTACTGTTGGTGTGTCTGGATGCAGTGATTCTTCTGCTTGGATTGTGTGCCAGGCTAACTTGTGCAGCCCTCGCTGTCCCAAAGGTGCACTTACACAGATACACCAAGGGTTCTCTGGGATGAAGAAATGCCATGCTTTGTTGCTGGAAAGCTGCCAGCTGTGAACTAGGGCAGCCATTGTGCTTATGACAGTATGCTTTCCTTTTGACCAGGGATCGGCTGGCTTACCTGGAGAAGCTGGGCCATCTGGAAGCCTTGGTGAAAAGGTAGAATAATGTATCTGACTACTCAGCAGCAAAAATCAGCTTTGAAAACCATTGAGGTGATAAAATAGTGGTCAGAGATCATTTACTGACCATGGTTAGAGCAAATATTCCTGTCGCTATTTCAGAGCACAGGGATGCAATAAATGGTAATTCAAATGCTCTTCTTTGAGGTATGTATCTGATATCCTTGATTTTACTTCATAGTTAATTTAGAGCTGATAGATTTGATATGTACTATTCACTGCTATTGATTCAGAGAAACTGGCATAAATTTTACTTGTTTTATGCCGTACTTGCTGGTTTTGCACTGCTACATTATGAAGACAAAGGTAGAAAGGTAAGACTTGGCTATATGCATTAACTGAAAAAAAAGACAAGACTGTTAGTGCAGTAACGGTTTTGTTTATGAAAGCAAAGTTTGACAGGCTTACTGTGACTAGAACAGTATAAGTAGCTTAAGCATATTTAACATGGTTTTATTTAGGTGAAGTATTTTAAAACTGAAAAACAGGAAACTATTACGGGACTGCATGTCAGCTTCAATTATGATAAAAACGAATTGTTTGTCAGAACAATCCAGCACCATTTTTATTTCTTCCTGGCAGGGTTGAACTATTTCACCTAGACTGATGTCTGCTATTTAGATATTTTATTGAGAAAGTCTTAACATAATATTAGAATTTTCAGGAAAATCTGATTATAGTTTATGTAATCTGCGAAAGGAAATACATCAGTGGAAAGCACTGCTTGTCAAACTAAAATTTAGACAAGTCTCATATGGTTTTAATTATAATATCATCTTAGAATTCTTGTTCTTTATAATTACACTTGGCCCAGCAAAGATTACTGTGTGATACTGCTGCTAGTTTAGCTAAAAGGGAAAAGGCAGCAAAAGACTAATTAATTTGTCATCAGCAAATGGAAGGAAGCTTCTTCATGGTGCAATAATTGTTACTGCTATGCTGTTTCTGTAGAATTTGTCTTTCTCTTTTATGAATTAAATAGTACAAGGTAAACATGCTATGTGGATTTAAAAGACAAACATACTTCCAGCGTAATTACAGTATTCAACATAAAATATAGTGTTCTCACTATGTCATATATACTATATGCAATAAAAGTGTAATCTTACGAGGGTAATCTACAGCTAAGTCTGATATTTAGGCTGAATGTTATATGGTTAAAAGATGAAAAAGTATGTAAGACAAGGAAGAGATCCTTCTTGCCTCCTTCAAACTCCAATTGCTCCTGCAGCTGCTGAAGTGCTGGCCTTACTTTTAGATCTGTGCTTTCCTAACACATACTGAAAAAAGAGGGAGAAAGGAACAAAATTTTCTTTTCTTTGCTGTCCTGCATTTTATGCATTAAGGAAGATAACTACAAATATGATGCAATCACCAGAGAGAAAATGGATCTGCTAGCAGCTGTTCTGAGAGACTGGTGTAGTACCAAATCGCTTCTTTAGTCTCACAGGGAAAGGGAAGACAGAGAAACTCAGTGTTATCATCTTTTCAAAATATGAATGGATTTGTAGGAAGAAAGTGCAGAAATTCAAAGGAAAAGTTGAAAAAGGTCTCTGCACTGTTTGTGAAGGGCAGTCCCTGAACCAATACTGTTAATCACTGCCAGGTATGCTCAGTGGATGTTGAACAAGACAGAGGAAAAGAGCATTCGTTACCTTCTTCTTTTTTTTTTTTTTTTAGGGAGAGCGAGGCAGTCCAGGCCCAGTAGGTCCTCTTGGAGAAAAAGGTGTGATGGTAAGCTGCAAGTAGTGTAGAATCAATAATTTTGTTTCTTATAAAGGTACTTTACTCTTCAAAACAGTAATAAATTCTCACTCTTCTGACAGTGCAAGCCTTATGGGAAAGAGTATTGATGATGTGTGGTTCTTACAAAGCTTCATTTAACAGGTTTGTCCCCTTTGTGGCAGTGATATTGCAGAGTGACCTGCTCAGTGAAACTGCTTTTTCGAAAAATGGCTCTAAGCAGCCTTCCATGATAACTTAAAAGGAGGGAAAGTAAAACAACAATCTTCTGTAAAGTGGGGGTAACCCAGATTATTCTAGTAGATAGACTAGCATCACCTCTAATTCTACTGCCCAGCAGTACCCAAACAGCTCCTGGGTGCCACTCTTGTGGGAGGACTGGCTTCCTGACAACACCCCTTAGGACAAGTCAGTGTCCAGCACTTCAGGCATCACTGCACAGCCACAGGTCATATTAATGTGTTGGGGTACAGAAGTGAAAGACTGCACATATGTGCCCATTGTCACATTCATGTTGAAGTTCTTAAGAAAAGGTGCTTAGGACTTGGTTGTGTGTTTGCTTGCAAGCACTGTGAGGGCTCCAGAATGTACAGAGAGCACTTAAAGATTTCACTGCAAGGAGTTTACAGGGAGTTTATATGCAAAGTACTGTGTGCTGCATCCTGTGCCACCTGACACTAGTGAAGGGTGAAATCTCAATGGCCTTACACAGAAACTGCAGGGGCAGGCCTGAGCATGGTGCTGTGCATGATGTCCTTGCCATGGAAATTGATATTATTATAGAGTCTATGCAGTAATTACTCTTTGGGCAGCCTTTGGCAAGGAAGGGATCAAGTACCCTGAGGCTGCAGACCAACTTAAGGATCTATGAAGACACAATGATTTTTGGAGCATTCTGTGCTTCATTAAATCTCTCTAATCTAGATTTACCTTCAACCAGCTGCTTTTGATCCATGAAAAATAATCTTAATAGGGAGATTAATAAATGAGGATTTATTAATATAGTATCCAGTCTTATCAGCTACTCTTTTTCAACTGTTTTTAATGCTTATTGGCACATGTAAATCCACTTAAATCATAGCAGTGAGAACCCTTCCCAGTACTAAGTCATCGTAGTCCTCAAACAAGAGTTGTTCTTGGCATTCGGTCTTGGGCAGTTTGGCCCAAACCAGGATGTGTCCACTTTCTGTTCCCACTGTCACAGCCTTTATGACAGGATTTTGAAATTCACTTAAAACTCGGCATCTTTGCTTTCAGTACATCCCTGCTTCTTAGGGAAAGCTTCTTAGGCTGATTTAAAGATTATTGGGATATATCCAGATAAGTATCTAGTTTTTAAACAAAATTTTGGGAATAAATTTTGCAAGATTAAATATGTTATTAACTTAGCTCCAGTTTTTCAGGTAAATAACTGGATTTATTATTGTTGTTATAATAACAATTATGGTAAAAATGTTCAGTCTTTTCTATGTCTATTTTAATTCCAGGGCTATCCAGGACCTCCAGGAGGCCCTGGACCTGTGGGCCCAGAAGGATTACCTGTAGGTATAGAGTGGTGCTTTGGTTTGACATAAAATGTACCTTTTTCACATTGTCCTTTTGCTGGTTTCTAATCTGTCCTGCAGTGTAAAAAACTGCCACGAAAATTTACCCATCCAGACACAAAGTCTGTTCACCTGCTCTTTATCAGGATGATCCACGAGAGACAGGAAAAGTGATTATATCATTGACTCATCCATTTAAAAATCAGTCAGTTCAGACAAGTAGAGGAATAGAATTTAGTAATGATGGTTAATAATTGCATAACATTTTTTCATTAATTGATACCTAATGTAATTTAAATATATTCGGGTTTTGTTTAGTTTCATAGTTAATCAAAAGAATTATATTCTGATTTTGTGTATAATTGTTATAATTTGTCTACTATGGGTCTTTACTACAGATGAAAACTGAACCTTTCAATTATCATGTTTTTAACATAATGTTGCTGAAATACACGTACCCTTCAGAAATTTTAGGATGATAGACAGAAGTAATTTATCCAACAATCACATCAAGATTTTTAATCAGAACAAAGTTACATAGTCTCTTATTTAGATTGTTCTAGATAAATTGTACTGTTACAATTAATTGAATTTGAACTGTGAGTGAAAGTGATTGATTTGTATTTGTTGTACTGATTGTTGCTCAAGGTGCATGAGCCTTGTAATTTTCAGAAATCTGTGTTTAGAAGACAATGAACAATAAGTTTATTTGATATGTAGGGACCTTCAGGGCCACGAGGACCATCAGGGCCACAGGGACCCAAGGGAAGAAGGGTAAGTAACATTGCTCTTTCCTGTTATTTAGTCCAGAGAGTAGTGTGTTGCAAATATGAATCTGATATATAACCCATGTACAGTTGCTTCCTTTGAACTCTCTCCTCTGGACTCAACCTGTTTGTATTGAAATCAGAAGATACGTGTATTCCCATGTACAAAACAACATGAATCTTCAATTCCCCTCGTATGACAGTGAAATGGGTTTGCCGTTCTTTTCATCTGAGAGCAGAACTAGAACCAAAATGACCATTGGCCTATTTTCTGTATACATAAACATGCAAAAGTTGTCATTGTAAATGGCTACCATTGGACTCCTTCAATGTTTTAAGGGCTATTTTCTTTACCTGCATGTCATTTACATCTTTTTGTTGATTTTGTCATAAGAAGCAGAAATGTTTGTTGCTACAGCAAAATACAATTATAGCTTTCCTTTGTCCTCCTCTGTTATTGTGATACATACGTTTTCTGAGAAAATGCATGGCAAAATTTGAAAAATTGTAAGGTCTGGAGGTTCTATCTCCATAAATCCAAGTATCAAGATAGATACTTGAGAAACATACATTGCGTTTTAGATTAGAAAATACTGGGATTAGCAAACTTTGTAATACAAAATTTATCAACTGTATATTATTTATGGATTGCAGTGCTAGTAATCAAAGATCACTCAAAATAAATCCCAAATATCCCAAACTCTATGGAAGTCCTACTTTGGAGCTGTGGTTTATGCCTTTGCCTGTAAACAGCATGACTGGGAATGTTTCATGAAAGAGGGTGTCAGAGCAGACCAAGGTCTTCCAGCTCTGAGAACAGGCTCCCACTGAAGCTACTCTTGAGAACTGTGCCTTTTCTCAAGATCAAAATATCAGACCCAAAGTGGAATCTCTCATAAGGAAAATATCTGAGGTACCTTGAAACCTGGGACTTCTCATCACTAGATTCAGAAACAGAAATGTCAGAATCCTGAGCTCTGTGTGGCAGGACTTGGGAAAATGCATACCACAGTCATATAGAGAAGTTAAATGGAAGCATATGGGAATTCCCCTTCATCGTGTATGGAAACAAGAACGTATCCTGTCTTCACAGCTTGAATCTGTGGGAAGTCTTAGACGCACTGACCCTCTACTTTTGCACTGTCACAGAGTTGAATTCATTGACATCCTCAGTTCTGGCCCTCTCAGCAATGGGTTTACATCCAAGATTACCCAGCAGCCTTACTTCTGTCTGAGAGTAGCCAGCTGTTTGCTGTCCAGTACACCCAGGAGTTCTGGCCAGCTGAAGGCAGCCTGTCTAGGAGTCTGTGGAGTATCTGGGGATTTGAGGGCATGTGCCACTGAGCATAGCACTAGCACAGAGCTTCAGCTCGTGCTTGAGACTTGATGCACTTAGCTGGAATTGTGCATTACAGTGGGTCCTTTTGTGACTTTATTTTTCAGTGTTAAATCTCATGAAAACACAGAGAGAGATCACCATTTTGTAGATTATTTCAGTTGCAGAATGACACTCTGGGAGTGGAAATATCTGCATGTAAGAGAAGGAATTTCTGTCCATAGCCAGAAGGAAGGAAAACATTAGTCTGGAAGACTGGCAGTGTAAGCAGCCATGAAGTCATCGTTGCATCATTTTTTATTGTTCTTGTTTGATAACACGTGAACTAAACTACAATGTCAAGGGCTGGTTCTGCTTTTAGTTCACACCATGATCTCAGACTAATACAACTGTAACTTTTAGTTTGAGAGGAAGAGATACTGTATCATTAGATTCATTTCCTGAGTGAGACCCAAGTGAAATTCCCAAAAGATGCTAAAATTCTTAGCAGTTAATATTCTTCAAATTCTTAGCAGTTAGTGTTCTTCAGGCTGGTGTTTAGTGTTTTAAAGATCAAACACAGTAATTTTTCTGCTCTTACTTTTCCTGGAGTTCAGCTCAAGAAGTTTAGTTTTGAAAATGCCGATAAATGATGTAGTAAATGGCCATAAATCTGGGGGCAGGCAATAATATCTTATGTCTCTAGCAGCCAGTAGGGTTGTCTGTGCTTCAGTCTGTACTGGCGGAAAGAACTTCAGTTACCCAAGGACATCAGTGGTTAGTTTTAATGAGAGATATCTTTCCTACTTCTCACAGCAGGGAATATGGCACTTAGAAAACTATGTGTTTTGGGGTTATGTGAAACAAGTGTCCAGTGTGCTTGGTGGCACATCAGTAAATGAACGTGTTTATCTGTCTTAATTGTTCAAGGAAGTGAGATTAAATTGATGCCATTTTCTAATATTTTTCCATGTTAAGCATCAGAAAAGAGAAGTAGCTGCACAGTGTGTTTATATTATTTTCACTTTTCTAGTATTTAGGAGACAAGATGAGAAAGAATAGAAAGAGTTAATTGGTGCCTTTTACCTTCTTAGATGAACTTTTTCACCGTTTATCATTTTAAAGCTTTCAATGTAAAATGTTTAATTTTAGAAATAAAGCTGAACCCATACCAAAATAAAAATAACAATTGTTTGGCAGCCTTACTTCCCAGCCCTAATTTAACCTAATTGCAACCTAATTTAAATAACAGTAGGCAAATCAAGTGTATCTCTCATTCTGTACTATCTGTAGTAAAAATTGATACAATCCAATTAATCTGTGCTGATAAGGAGTTGCACCATACTATTTATGGGAATGTTATTCTGTGCTTTTGTTAGGATATTAAATTGCCTTTCCTTTACATTCCTGCCCTTTATTCTGTGGTTGGCTGAAGGCAGGCATGGTTCAGGGAATTGTGTTGGTTTGTTACTTTATTTTCAATTCAAAATTATATAGTGCAAGGTTGGTGTTTTAGATGATGGTAGACCTTTTATCTTAATTATTAGTCATCAGATCAGTTATCATGGGCTGTCAATGTGAACTCCTTTGAAGTGGAGATTTATGTGACTAGCAGAAAGGTTTTGGTGTGTTACTGTGTAATATGGGCTGAGAATGTCGGGCAGTTTTCTGACATGCCCGTTTCTCAAGCTCCAAGCTGTGACCTTCTTTATGATTATAAGAAAGTCACAGATGTTCAACTGCTCAACTTAACGCTCTCAATTTCCCCCTTCCTATGTTGCCCTAGGTGATTCCTCCACAGTTCTTCAGTATTCTTCTTTCCCTTTCTGCCACCCCACTCCTAGCTTAATGACCTGTCCTCACTTCATTTCAAAGTTTTCTCTTGTCCCTTCTCCTCCTGTTCTTTGAGATGTGTTGGATCAGGGAACAATAAAACTGCTTAATCTCCTTGTATTTTCATCACTACCCATTCTGTGTGTGTTATAGATAGCAGTTACAGAAAAAAGTGCAGAGCAGTAACCTGAGATTAATTTGATCAAGATGTTTCGCTTTCTTTTAAATTATGCTGTATAGTAATTCAGTAATTGGGTTACACAATTACATAACCTTAACATGAGTCCCAATCTAAATGTAGGCCCATCACCTTTGAAAACACCATTAGCATATTGTTTCTGATCTCTGAGCACATTGAAGTCGCTAGGTTTTTTCCACAGACTTCAGTATTCTTTGGCTTGGGACCTTTCTCTTTCAGTGCCATACAGCAGGTCAGAGCGTCATCTTCTGTAGCCTCTTTCCTCTAGCCCAAAACAATGCCTGTAAATGTTCAGTCCTAGTTTAGACCAAAACAAGAAAGGTGGCCAGACTAACCCAAGGATTGCCTTGCAAAAGCTGTGTCCCAAACTACAGAGGTATCAAAAGTATTCAGACAGTTTTCCCTGCCTACTGCTCTTCCCTTTCCTGTGGTTTGTGTTCCTTTGTGCTGGCCAGAAGTAGCAGTGCTGAAACACTGACAGATGAGTGCTCGTGGGATATTTCTGGCTCTGCCAGGGATTGTAATTATATATCAGCTCACAGGAAGGGCCTATTCCTGAGAGGTTTCCTTTCTGTAGAAAAGTCTAAATGATTCTGGATACACACTGTTCCTTGAGTTACCAGTCAGCCATTTTCACTTTTGCTCTATAAAGCAGTGAATGGGTACTCACTGTATGTTTTAACAGAGGTTTTGATGTAGATCAGTAAATCCAAGCCAGAGAGAACAAAATTCTGATATGTTTTTTCTCAAGATATTCAAGAGAGATAGGGAAGTGACAGATATTTTTGCAGAGATACTAATCTAAATTAAATCAGATGTGCTTCCAACCGTCATTTTGCAAGCCCCTATTATTACATATTAGAGCAGTATTACAACTCTCTGAAAGTCAGTCATGTTTGCATGCCCTTCACTATAAACTATGACCCAAGATATAAGGTTCTCTGCAACTTGGAAATGCACCATTGAAAAGGCACTGCAATAGTAGTGTACTGGTTCCCTCTGATGCCAGCCCAGCCCACATGCCACCAGGAAAGCTGTTCTGTCTCCTCCTCCCACTGCATACTGCTCTAAAGAGCTTGGCTCTGTCTTAGTACTTATCTGACTCTTCTTTGAAGTGGTCATTGGTTTCAAATTGTTATTAACTGGTTTTAATTTAATGTTCCTTAGCTAAACAGTCATGGGTTTTATTAGAATTATGGAAATAACCTTCCTTGTCAGCATGGTCAAAATATTCTTTTCCATTTTGCTTATGACCTATTTAAGGATTTTTTGCTTGCCTGTAATCTAACTGATGTAGATTTGCAATCTTAAATAATAATTTCTGAACGATTTGGTGGTATTTGCTATATTGTGCTACAATAATATAACAGGTTGTCTTTGTTCATCTATTGGTTTTAAAAAATCTGTTTACAAAAGACATTTTATTCTAACAATAGAGCAGTTCACAATTATAAATTACTTTTAATCTTGCCTCAGTCTGGTTTACTGATGGAAGAACTTTAACTGCTTGTTTTAGAGTCTTACTAGCAAGATGGATTTTTGCATGTACAACTTAGGCTAAAAAGCAAGCAGTCCATATAAACAGTGCTCATCTAAAGTCTTCTAAATAAGTGTCTGTTGCATGCATACAAAGTGGATGAAAAAGAGAGCAGAAAATATCAATCTGCAAACTGTCTCCAACAGAGACCCAAACATTTTGTTTACATAGTTTTCCACTTAAATCCATAATTCTTTCTACTTAAATCCATAATTCAGGAAACCAGAAACTTATTTTATTCTTTAAAGCTTTATTTCACACTTAATATACAATGAAAATTGGTTTTCATGCTATGAAAATTGGTTTTCATGCTATGAAAATGTTTCCCATCTCCTAAAGTTTATGTAGCATCTCCTTGATAATAACCAAAAATAATGCATAATCAGTATTCCAAATCACTTGTTTGATATTCAGGGGCCCAGAGGTCTAGATGGTCCTCCAGGAGAACTGGGAACAGAAGGCATTAAGGTGAGTGCTTGCATTTTTCAGTACTGTATAAAACACTGAGGTAGAACATAACAGATAAAAGAAAACAAACAAAAACCCAACCCAGCATGGCAGAAGCCACAGAGTGCCATTTAATCTGGAGATTTGCAAATTTCTGCATTTTCCAGTTGCTTCCCTTTTATGAGGTATGGAGCCATCTAAGCCTGAGTCTGCACTTTCTGCAGAGTTACCCAGCATTTAAACTGACAGCAACTTCATGCAGTTTATCTAGCAAATGCACATAGAATTCACACATTGTTGGTTATTTATCAGGGAGAAAGAGGTGATCCGGGAAAGAAGGGAGTTCCTGGGCTCATTGTAAGTATCAGAGCCAATCTTTGTAGTATACTTTAATGCAGTAATTCCTAATTTCTGAGCTGTGTTTGGAAATTATCTGAAGCCAGCATTATCTTTTGATACTTCTCTTTTACCAGGGTAAAGCTGGAAATCCAGGAGAAAGGGGAGATCAGGGTGCGCTTGTAAGTATGAAACTGGCAAGTACTTCCACCAAAAAAAAACACCCACAAAATCTCATACTTTGTTTGCCGCTCAGATAGGAGGAAGGTTATCTACTTTAGAGCAGCTGGAATATTCTAACAGTAAAGGTTGCGTTCATTCATGCAAAAAATCAGTGCCAGAAGTGAGAGCAACTGTAACATGATGTGTAGTCTGCTACAAGACCAGTGTTTTCATGGATGATGGTCCACAGAATACAATATGATAGCAAGTTGCAGCAGAATAACTAGACAATGTGGGTAATAGTGGGGTCATAGAAGTTTCTTTTGGGTTTTTTTTATAGTTTTATTGTAGATACAAGGACAAAAGTAATTGTGACATAGAAAAAGAATTCTGTGATTTTAGAGTAGACGTGTGCTATCGATGTAGAGTTAAATGTAGAAACAAATAAAATGTATTTCACATGTATAGGAGAAAATTCCTGCTTTAGGGCTTCTTTCAATGGAAATCCAATGTGTTCTATTTGAGGCTTTCTTTTACAAAGCAGGTCACCAGTCAGTCCAAATCGTGCTGGCTTTTCAACAGAGAAGGAAGCAGGAAAACAGAAACAAAGCAGTAATGGTGGTGATTTTGTGCTGCAGTTGAGACTCAAAATGTTTGTTGTCACTATACTTCTCTTGCTTTTTCTGCTCAGTTTTAGCAGCTTGCTGCCTCTCCTTTGACACAAGGGGTTTTCATTTCCTCTTTATTCACTGGAGCTTTTATTTATATATACAGAAATGAACAAAGCAAAACCTCATAAGATTGAAATGATGTGAAATGGTACATTTATTTCAAAATACAAGAGACTGCTCTAGTACTCCTTCAGCTACAGTTTCTTGAAGAGAGTGAGAGACAAGTGCTATGAGAAGGGTTGAGCAGAGAGAAAATTGTGTGTGAATCTTAGATTGTCTCAAATACAGCTTGTAGGGCAGTTTGTGCACACAAGCAGCACATGGTTCTAAGGGGAATGGTAAGGAACTGGTAAATGTTGGGTCAGCTAAGATCTATTTCTGTGTAAAAGAAGCTGAGGAAGGATTTATTCAGAGCTCCTTCACCTGTCACAGGAGGTAGTGATGTGTCAGTGCGTGTCAACCAGAAAAAAGGCTGCATATATTTCTTGGATGTTTCTGTGTAATTTATTGTGTAAGCAGAAATAAGAGAGGAAGTGCCAGTTCATGTGACATGAAGCAGCTTGTTTCCAATGCCTTTTTTTTTTTTCCAATTTATTTTAATCTTCCAGGGTTTTCTTGGGCCTCCTGGAACCACAGGAGACGGGGGACCAATGGGAGAGCCAGTAAGTTGATCCTTATGCCTGCTTAAAAGTTTTTCCATGTATTACATGAATTCCCTGGCAATTCAAGCTCCACTTTACCAAGAGTCAGTATTACCAGCTGTGGTTAGGAACGAATTCTGGGGTGATTGTTCCAAAACTGCAGTTAGAGTCTCCCTCCCTTGCTTAACATAACTTGCTCACAAGCACACCCCTTCTTCATATTGGGGAGCACTGTAGTAAGGGGTACACAACATAAGAGAGCATGACAGAATCTGACCCACAGTATTTTGTGGCTTTAAACCACACTGCGGTAGACATCTTTGTTACATATTATGTAAATATATGTGCCAATACAGATATTAGTGATATTTTTTTAGGCAAGTATTAGATTAGTTATTCAGGAACTAGGGGACCTTGTCTATTTAACAGGTTAAATTTTCAAGAAAAAAAGAGACTGCTGTAATAAACATCAGACATTCCTCTGCTGGATGGATTCTTGTTACTATGTCAAAGCCATGTTCACTTTCATGTGGCTAACATTGCTACAGAAGGTCATGCAGAATCTGCAGCAAATATATGTAATGTGCTGCAAGATATAGCCATGACAGGAATAGTACTGCAGCACCATCTCTGGGGGTAAATCAGGTTATACAAATACAGTGAAAGAGTGTGTGCTGTCCTAGTGGGACTTGGGGAGAAGACTGTCATTTTATATTGCAGAAATGTAACAGAGTTGACAAAAACTGTGTGTTTTCATTACTTCTGGAATGCAGTTTTGCACAATAAATGGTATGTACTTAGATTAAATGTTGAAAGTGAACTGTTGATATAAATTATATTTTTTAGTATTTATTATTTTTTTCTAATATTCTACTAATCCAAAGACTGACATTCTTATAGAAGGTCATTGCACATCTTGGGGGGCTAGAGGAACACCATCAGTTATTTTAGTAAATTTTCTATAGCATATGATTGCCTACTTGAGCTGCCAACTTGTAGGAATGGCAAAATGTTTCAGAGAAAATGTATTTTCTAATGGTTGTTATTGGATTACTTGGTCTCTTTCATTGTGTCTTATCTTCTTGTTGCAATCCGAGAGCCTTACAGTGCAAGGTTGTTATGTCAAGTTCCTGACATTTTCTGAGCAAGTCTGAATTTTCATATCTCTAGAATGACCACCTGCCTTATCTAATCTAAGTGGTCTACTCTCGAGCAGCCTACAATTCTGTTGTGCTCATCATCATAGAAACTACATATGCAGTGTCAAAAGTAAGAAAAATTTTTCCTGTGAACAGGATACCTCTTCTATCAATTGCTGAAAGAGTAAAATGTCTTCAGAAAATGGTCTATGGAGCTAGAAGAAAGTGATAAAATGACAGATGTTGAGAAACAAACCCCATGGCTCTTATTTCAGCTGCCTATCCAAGCAGCTTGATTTCATCTTCTGTCAGCTGGTCACTCCATGAAAGCCAGCTGCTGATTTTTACTGGCTCTTTCACTAGTTCTGCACAGAGCAGAAAACCCGAAGTGTTGGTGGAGGAGCAGAGAAATGTGAGCAATTAGAACTATTTGTATTAATGGGTTTGATCTAAATTACACTTGAACTTTATCTACTTGTCACACAGTTCAGTAAAATCCTTCTTTGCAAATTACCTGACATTAATGGTTAAAGGCAGTCCCTATACTGCTGTAAATTTTTGGCTTCTGAAAATCTTGGGGGAAAGATAAATTACCAATCCAGCAGCCTTATTTCCATGGTAATGTAAAGAAATACTTGACCTGTGAATCAAACCTAATCTTTGTGACACTTGCCTAGTTGAATTCCATGGAGTTGCCGCCAATGAAAATCAACTAACTTACTTTAGAACCAAGAGAATTCTCAATGGGAAGTTTACTGCAGTTTTACTTGTTCATCCTTAAATGAAGCTATAAGGTCAAATGTATGCATCTGCTGAAATTCTGGAAGTAATAAGCAATTTACATTGCTGCTACAAAGGAAGAAAATACTCTCGTTGTTACTGCCAGGTCATCAGGAGTAGCAAAATCATATGCATAGTCTGTAAGAGGAAGTGAAACAAAATAGAGTAAATATTTCTTTAAAAGGTTCCTATCATAAATGCAAGTTAGCAGCATCTTTCGTGTAAGAATAACAGATCAACAAAGTGTTTTGAATTTAGAATGTATTTAAACACAGATGAGTCCTGAAATGGTAAGTAGATATGAACTTCCTTAAAGTTCAAAGACTGGTTACATCCAGGAGGCTGATCATTCTTGACATACATTCACAGTGGCTGTAGAATGAGCTGTAAGCAAGTTACAGGCAACTTCTACCCCCCAGCACACAAACCCTGTTCTGCAAGCGCAGAGCCTACATGTGCACAGAATTTGAACATCCTGCTTTGGGAAACAATCCCTATATGTTATTGAAGTAAATGTAGTAGTTATATGTAAGGCTTATAATAAAGTGCTCATGATATTGTTACTAATATTACCAAAAAGGCTCAAGCCATTAGTCTGTTACCCCTCAGTGACTGTTCTGTACAAATGCTCCTAAATCCATGGTGAAGCACATAGGAGTTGTTTTCAGTTAATTCCATACCAGACTGTAGTCTTTTCCACAAAGCAAACCAGACAGTCTAACAAACCTTAATTAAACAAAGTCTCAGTTAATCAAGAGGAGAGCTTAGTTCAGATAATAATTTATTTTTGGTCTAAAAGAAAAGACATCTGTGCTATGATTTGAGATTTGTTATTTCAGTGTGTTGCAGCTGGCAGTGAGGTCTTTGGTACTGTATCCCATCATGAGACTGAAATACACTGCTGGATTCAAGAGGAAAGGCAACAAAATACAGTTCTTTATGCCAGTAGGAAGAGTTGTGAAGAGACAAACTGAAGACTATACAATATAATTTCATGTTAATTGAATGATGCATCCAAAATTTTATTTAATGCCAGGGTCCAAGAGGACAACCAGGGGATGCTGGCCCTATTGGAGAAATGGGTTTTGAGGTGAGCTTTTAATCATCTATATAGCAATTAAGAACACTCAAAACAACTGACTAAGCCTGGACTTAATATGTTTAGAATTTATTTTTTTTATTACCTGCAGCTGACTTAAATGCAGTGAACTACTGAGACACTCTTCCTTAAAACTGTCCCAAAAACATTCTGAAAATAAATAGCTTTTTGTGTTGTGACTAACCATTGTCTTTAAGCATACCTTCATGACATCTGCACATAGAAGGTGAATGTTTTCCTTGCAGTTAGACAGTAAAACAGCATTAATCATACACCGTTGGAAGCTGTAGATGAAGAAACACAGCTGCAGACAGCCTTCGTGTGAACTTCTGGTTTTTTTTCTTTGTTTTTAATATCTCATTGAAAGAAATGTGACAGAATGTATGAGCCACAATTGTAATGAAGTACCTGAGGGATAAGCTGTCTTAATACAGGAGGGATTTGGCTTATTCAAAATGCGCTCCCTCGGTCACCCAAAATCCAGCCTTTTGACTGACTATTAAACAAATGTTTATATGTAAACTTTACAAGAAACAGTCTGATACCATTAACTCATTAAGGGCTGAAGCCTCCAGAAAGGGCTTTGTTTTCTCAAGGCTGTATCTGCTTGGCTCCAAGCCTAAACAGTGATGAAGTTGTCAGTCAAATTTACAAAAGAGAGATGCTTACTCATCCTGCTGGTATGATGGAAGTTACAGGCTTAGTACTGCTGAGTCTTCAGTACATTCCTGACCCACAGTGTATTTCTTGAACTCTTCTTTATACCCTCCTTACTTTTCTTCTGTTGGGCTCTAGAAAGAACAAAGAACTGTGTTGTCTTGATTTGATTTTTCAGACATGCTTTTTTCCTGGTGTCATATCCCATTCTTCTGCTTCAATTTTGGCTGTATTATTTAGTTGTTGCAAAATTATTATTAGTGATCATGTGTCACAACAGTTCTTGTACCATGCAGGGACCTCCTGGCCCTGAAGGAGAAGCTGGCCTACAGGGGGAGCCAGGCGCAAAGGTAAATGTTGAAATTATTCTCTCTTGTGCTGTTTAAATTTTCAAATTTGCATAAAAGCAAATCAGAGGAATCTAATTTGTTAGCCAAGTAGATAGTGAATGAACCACTAAAAAGTATTGTTATTATCATGATGACTGCATTATCTCTATACCTTCTCATTATAAGGAGTATTGATCTTTAAAATCCAATGATTTTCCTTGTGATATTCCAGGGAGACATTGGACCCACTGGGAAGTCTGGAGAACCAGGCGATCAAGGTTTAAGGGTAAGTGATGGATGCAATTCTTCTTCTGAAACAGGAAAGTGTCTTATGAATGAAATGCAAATTGAGAAATCTTGGTTTATCAGATGAATTCAGTAAGAAGCTATTTTCTGATACCATTTTGTTTTAAAGCATAATATTGTAGCAAGTTAGGAAGTGTGTTGACTGGGGAACAGTAGCTTTTTCAGTAGAAACAGGCCTGTGGGTGCTGGTTGACAACACTGTGTCCAGGTGGCCAAGAAGGCCAATGGCATCCTGGCCTGTGTCAAAAACAGTGTGGCCAGCAGGACCAGGGCAGTGACTGTCCCCCTGCGCTCAGCACTGGTGAGGCCACACCTGAAGTGCTGTGTCCAGTTCTGGGCCTCTGATTTCAAAAAGTACATTGAGGTGCTGGAGCGTGAGAGAAGAGCAACAGAGCTGGTGAAGCACAAGTCTTACAAGAAGCAGCTGAGAGAGTGGGATTTGTTTAGCTTGAAGAGAGACTCGAGAGAGTTCATTGCTCTCAACAACTGCCTGAAAGGAGGTTGTAGTGAGGTTCAAGTTGGTCTCTTCTGCCAAGTCTCAAGTGAAAGGTTGAGAGGAGATGGCTTTGAGTTGCACCAGGAGAGATTCAGATTGGATATTAGTAAAAGGATTTTCACTGAAAGAGTGGTTGGGCATTGGAATAACTTACCCAAGGAGGCGGTGGGGTCACCATCTCTACGAGTGTTCAAGATTCATCTGGATGTAGCATGTGGGGATATGCTTTAGGAGTGGCTATGGTGGTTCTAGGCTGATGGCTGGACAAGACAATCTTGAAGGTCTGTTTCAACCTAGATGATTCTGTGATTATAATGTTGAAATATTCCTAAGTGTCTCAAGTCTTTCGGTCAAAGGTTGGACTCCATGACCTTAGAGATCTTGTCCAGCCTCAATGATTCTATGATTCTCTGTCACTGATACACGAATGAGTGTTTTGAAGGTAAATCCAAGGGTGTCCAGCCTAGCTGTTAAGAGGACAGCACACAATAACTCTGTGTATGGATTCCCTGTCTAGGTGAGAAAATGAGAATACTATAGTCTTACCAGAGCAGGGTGTCTCTCTGTACTACCATTGAAAGCATCTGATTTGCTTCTGGTGCTTCAGCACTTGATTTTACCAGGCGTGTGTGCCCCTGCTTATTCTTCCTTGGCAGGCTTTTTCCAGGATGCTTTCGAAACAGCATATAAACTATATCCTTTCAGACCTGAGTCTTACTATTGGGCTCTCTGGTTCCATTAGCTCCTTGTTATTATCTTTTCCTCCTGCTCAAGATTTCCAGCTATGTGCATTCCATAATTCTTCCTGTCCTTGGAGAAGAGAAATTTCTGGTGCTGGTCCACAGTGGGTGCTCTAGACTTAGTCATAACAGCTCTGTCAGAAATACTGCGTTATCAGTATAGGGCAGCACATATTTGCAAGTTACCAGTGACTTTACCTGAGAATGGCAAATATTCTAAAATGCCATGGTGCATGGTGATGGTAAATGATGAGTTTTTCACTGCCCTAAACTAAGTCACTAAGCATAGCAGTATCGTAGTTATCCACAGAAACGTGGAAGTTTCAGGACAGAACAGTTGAGGTTGTTGTAATTACATGTTGTGTACTCTGAAACCAAAAAATCACAGTGCCACTGCGTAAGTCTCTAGTGTTATATGGACATAGTATTACCTCATTTTTCTAATACTGATCATCTATTATGTTTTCTTGTGTTGGAGATTCACGGGCTGTGATACTGTGTTTACTGAAATAAACTGTAACAGTAACATAAAAGTTGGCCAAAAATAGGCGTCTGTAAAACTAGTATGAGTTCTTCCAAAGCAATACTTCTATGTCAAAAAATTTAGTAAATAACTTTGTTTTCAACTGTTCCTTTCTATAAGGGTGGACCAGGACCTCCAGGAGAAGATGGTGTTCAAGGAAAAGATGGTCCAAAGGTATATGAAGTTTTTCTAGCAGATAAAAAGCAGTTGTATTAGCTTAGGAACCCAAATCTCCTTTTTTTATCCTATTTCACCAGGTGAACAGACCTCAGCTGAATGCATTTTAACTTAGGAGGTCCTGTATATTATAGGCTTTCCTGTGCCTTTTAGGTACATATCTGCCCTGCCAGGGCGGCAAAGTTGAATAGGTTGACAAAGGAATGCAAGCTGGAGAAGTGAGTGCAGCTTATTTCTGTGGTGACTAAAACACTGGAGGGAGCAAGCTCAAGGCTGCTCTGCTCCCTGAATTGGATCAGTGCTGGGCCGGGGACTGTAGAAGGTGCCAGGACAGGGAATGTCATAGAGGCAAACCACATATACTTGGCCATGGATGAGGCAAAATGTGGCTGTAGGGGAGGGTATGAATGAGATAGAAAGGGCTGTACCTTAACATAGAGTCTGATCTGAATTTGACAGGCATCAGTTTTAGTGTGTTTTTTGTAAAACCTGAAGTCTCAGAATTTGCTTTTCTTATGGGCAAGTAATTCTGTAGCAGCAGCTTGACTAAGCTTTGGGGTTTTTTGCTTTGTTTTAGGGAGACCCTGGAGACCAGGGACTTGTTGGAGAAGGTGGTGAAAAAGGAGAGATGGGTTTAGCAGGACTTGCTGGGCCCACTGGTGAACCTGGCATAATGGGCATTCCTGTAAGTGTTTTCAGGCTGAAGTGGGATTTTTGTTCATTTGCTTTTTCTAAGCAAATTTAATTTTGTTTGGTTTCTTTATTTTCTAATTTTCTATGTAAGTAGAGATGACCATCTTTAAATAAGCTTTCTATGTTGTTCAGCTTTTCAGGATTGATAGAGAACACAAATGCTTTTCCTATCTTAAATCTGTGACCTCTTAGCAAATAGTGATTTCTTATGGCCTGTCATCCAGACACACATACAACACAACCTGGAGCCTCTCACTTCAGATCTCTTTCATAGTCAACATTATTAGATCAGTTTGTGTATTTGTCCTGGCATCACTCCTAGCAGCTAAAATCCGTCTATGAACTTGTATGCAATTTCTTAGTGTGAACTAATATTTTCAAGCACAGTTTCCAGAGCAAGTATTGTAGCCTTAAGTTAGACATCAGATTCCCTTACCAAAAATCACCATGTTCTCATTTGCAGTCCTCTGGCTGCCGTTTGCGTAGCTCTTATGTGATGGTGAAGTCTGACTAAACATCAGTTGGAGGGCCAGCTGTTCCCTGTGTCCTCTAAGCATCAGTGTTACAGTCTGCTCTCTTTAGTCCTGGGTTCTTCACAGTGAACTACTCCTAGTGAAAGAAAAGAAGTGCTCTTTTAGTTGTTGGCACACTTAGAGTGCTACAGAGCAAGTTTTGTTTCTGATAGAACGATACAACTCACTTTCTGGCTTGAGCTGGCAATTCTGGAGAAGCTTGGAAGTTTCATACGTTGAAATTATTATAAAATGACTCTGCACTGGCATATCTACACTGTATGTAATTATACTTGTGTACAATAAACAACATCAGCAGTGCTTCTGTGCTTCAGTGAGACAGGCAGGTCTGGAAACTCAGTGTTTGGGAGGATGTGGTTAGCGGGGCATTTTTCTTGTTTCTGTTCTGCATGTTCCAAAGGGAGCTGAAGAGCTGCCTTCTTCCCCACTCATCCTCCCTGGCATCTGGGAGTGTTCACATGACAGTTTTGCTTTGCCCTCCTTCTAGGGATGCAGACAGATCATAATATCTTAGTCTAAACATGGAAATCAGTTTTCTGTAGTCAATTGTCCAAGTGTTTCATTGAGGGGTGAGAGTAATAGTATATTTTGCTTACAACAGCTTACAAAGCAACAAATAAGCTTCACAAATCTGTTTAAACTATGTTTACCCTGATTTATCACCACAATGGCCCAAAATATGTCTCCCTTTATCCAAAATTAGAGCTAAATTGCCTCTTCTAACTCACAGAGCTTCTGGGTAAGTTGAAACTGGTGGGTAGGGGACACATTCAGACCTTTGGGAGAGTCAGTTTTTAAAGTGATCTAGAGGGCAAAGGGGCTGTAGCTTCACAGTACCCTTTATCTACAGGCAGCACACACAGTTATGCTGTCACTAAGAGGTGGGCAGTGACAGGCACCAGCACTTACTGAGTTACCTCTCTGCTCTCCAGCAATTTGTCTCAAGGCCCTGCTCTTCACACTTGATAGCCCCAAGGTTTTCTTACTTTTCCTCTGGCTTTGTATTGGGTGGTTTTTTTAAAGCAGTGTTTGTCTTGAAGGAATTTTATTCCTAAAGTAGTATTTTCTGTCTGGACAACATCTATTGGGGGGTTTTCTCCCTTATTTTCAGTGAATTTCCACTAGTTTGATACGTGATCTCTGCTACTTGCTCACGTGTTTCTGCTGTAACTTGAAACAGTCCTACTAACTCTCTCACAGTCACAGTTAATTATGTTTTTCCTCTCACTTCTCTGCATTGCAAAAGCCTGCTTAGTTGTCCAGTTTGAAATGCAGTTTGAACATGTTTCTAGGCCTTTCCCAATAATTTCTATTTCTTTCTGTACTAAATCTATAGGGCCCTGAAGGAACACCAGGAAACCCAGGCCAGAGGGGCCGTTTAGGAAAGAAGGTAGTATTTTTCATCTTTCCCAGATCACTTCCTTTTATCTTAAACTCAAATTTACGTTGCTAAATTCCACTGAACCAAAACTATCCTTGTTTTATGTCATGCTTTAAGCCAATTTTTTTCTTGCTAGCCATAGCAATTAGAATTGTCATCTTTCTGCTACCAATAACATTCAGAGCCTTTGGGAATTTAGATTTGTATCAGACCATGCTTTTGCAACTCATACTGATGTCTGCTTCTATTAAAAATATTTAAGCTTTGCTTAGAACAAAACAGAATAATCGAAAGGCTTTAACAGTGACCTTTATACTGTGGAGTTCAGGGTTTGTACATTCTAATACCTACAGTAAATGACATACAATAAATGTAATACCTATTAAATAATGCTGTTACACACTTCGAATAAGCATAAGCCACATTTTGAAACTTAGTGTCAATCTCTTACTATTTTTAATACAATAACACCAACAGGGGGAAAAGGGGCAGCTTGGCCCTCCGGGAGAATTTGGACCTGCTGGTGATTCTGGCCAACCTGGAGAAATTGGTCCCAAAGGTGCAAGAGGAACTCGAGGTCCCATGGTTGGTACAGAAGAGGCTTATTTAAGAGCTCATCTATGTCTGGTTTAGCAGAATCATGTCTCTCCATGGAAAGAAGTGAGCCAGAGCTGTAGCATGTATAAATAGTTCTGAGGTAAATGGAGATGCAGGGATGTCCTTCCCAGCCTTTGCGTCCCAATGTGTGCCATGGTCTTTCAGCATCAGAAAGAAACTTGTGCACCTTTCCAGACAGAAACCTGGGGCATGGATCTGGATTGAGTCATCTGATGCTTTGGTCCCCTGACAATCAGGGGAGTGGGATGGCGGAGCATACTCATGCCCTACACTGCACGTATAGCCTCACTGCTATGGTTGTTTATTAAACCTTTCCAGTTCCAAGAACAGAGATCCTGGGGTTTGCTATCATATACGATAAGCCTTACGCATGTCTGAAGCGCAAAGCATTTCAGATGAAGACTGCTACTCCTATTGAATAGGATTCTCATCCAAAGTTAATTGAATTAAGTCTATTCCATTAACTTTTAGGTCCTTTCATAATGAGCTGCCAAAGCGTGCTCCACACTGCATAACAGATGCACAGACACATCCAGGCTGTGTGCTGGAGAGGACACATGCTGGTCTCAGTAGCTTAGGGCCCAGTCCTGTGACCAGTGAATGCAGCAGTGTGTTCCTGAATGAAGTACAGAAGTAAAGTTAACTATCTAATAGCTAAGATTTTTAAGAGAAGGACTCAACTTCCCTAGGTGATGATAACCCTCAGCTTCTCTTGGCATACTAGCATTTACAAACAATTCTTCCACACCTCTGAAAGCTCAGATCCTTTTGATCTCAATTATGCACAAGGATTATAAGGCTAGGACTGAAAACACCGATGCTTTTTTTCCACAGAACAGCGAAAAGTCCAGTATTCTTTAGTAAATGAAGTTGGACCTAATAAGAAAGTTGTCTGTGGTGTCAAATGTCACTATCTGAAGATTTTTTTCAAATGTTGACTTTATAAAGTAGGCATTGTTGTAACACTTTAGAAAAGAGTTCATTTTTCTCTTGCTGATTATTGCATTTAACAGGGACACCCAGGAGAAATGGGGCCTGAAGGAGAGTCAGGAATTCCTGGTCATGGGGTGAGTTTTTTACTGAATTCATGTGCACACACATCCCAAAGTATCACAGGGGTCTGTATCTAGACTACACAAGTATCTTAGGAAGGTCAGGTACTCATATATGTTTATATGACATGTGATTGCCTATTCAGAAATGTTATACTTAAGCAACAATGACTGATTTTTGTGAGTTCACTAGCAGGTATTTTACCACTGATTTTAAACCCTTGTTTGTCCAATGTATCTCACCGTTGTGAGTACAGTTCCTATAAAACTACTACAGCTATTCATAACAAAGAGAGTTGAGCAAACACCATGACCTCTGCTCACTGTTTGGCCAGGCAGTTGCCATATCAGTAATTGCTTGAATAGATTAGTTGAAGGACATAAATGTATTGTGGTTTTCATTGAAAAATACTTATGATGATCCTCATCCTAGATGGATTAAGTCCTGATCTTGCAGACCATACTGTCCAATCTCTTTTCCAAACAAAAACATCCATCAGTGACCCTAACTCTGAAGCAAGAACAAGCCCAGCTCCCCTCACCTTCATTAAGCCCTGCCAGAACCTGTGGTTTCCCACTATGCACAGAGCTTTTTCTGCACACAATCCATTTTCTGCCTGGGCCCATTGATTTTGTTGTCACATCATGATTTAGAGTCACTAACAAGCAGAAAAAAACGCAAAACAATAGTAACAAATAGCTAGGAGAAAGTTTGGAATTAATTATTTCTTTAATTATTTGTTTTGGAACTGATTTTTGTTTTGCTTGATTCTTTAGGGTCACCAGGGTTCTCCAGGGCCCACAGGGCCCCCAGGCCCCAAAGGAGAAAAGGTATAAAGATGGATTTTACTGTCCTATGGTTTGTGAAATTACAAAGGAAGGAAGTGTTACTGCATGCCCACTGTTTTCAACAGCACACAGCAAAAGCCACCATTTGCAGTATTTGTTAGTATTGTGAGAGAATATGCAAAGAAACGCAAACTGGAGAAATGGGTCATTCAAAGACAGAGCCCCAAATTAAAATGCTTGAGGTTTTAAAACACAAAGTACCCATTGTAAGAAGTGCATTCTATTGTATCAGATAGCACCACTGCCCTCAGTGAGCACTGCTGACAAAAATAATCAGTGCGGAACCAGCTAAATATTTACTCAACTCTTAAGTCTGTGAGTACACCCACAGAGTTGCCTGAAAGTCCAACAGAGATGGACAAATATCTGTGGTTAATTTAAAATGTTAGGGAAAGGATGTTGCCTCTGCTGCTATTTTAGTGTCAAATTTACTGTTGTTCTGTTAAGTCTCAAATCCTGCATACAGATTTGTGTGCTGACTTAAGGTTCTGTGACCCCAATCAGGTACATGAATTCACTTCATGAAGACTGATTTGGAGCACTAAATGGCTACTAGCTGTATTCATTGCAAAACTGGCCCTATGCAATGAATATTGCTAGTAGGCATTTAGTGCTTGATGTTATAAATAGGTTTTGATACCATTTTCAGAAACAATAACTGAAAACTAAATTGGTTGGAGCTGGCTGTCTAGGTTGGAGCTGGCTGTCTAGGTTGGAGCTGGCTGTCTAGGTTGGAGCTGGCTGTTGCTTGGTCACTTCTCAGAAAGCATTTTGATGCAATTAAAGAACTCTTAACCATATTTAAAAAGTGAGTCTCTTTGCATTTAATATTGTTAAGTATCATCTGGAATTGATGACCTTTTGTTTTTTAGCTTGGATGGCAGTTGGTTCATATTTAAAATTTAATAGAGTTCAGGCTTAATATTGGAGTCTTCTGTACTCTTGTTTTTCTGTGTTATTTCTTGAAATAGTGGAAGAAATTTTCTTCCACTTGTCAAATATCCTGTTTATCCTTTCTTTTAATTAAATAAATGATTATATGGAAGTTGTTCAAATAGTCTTTTTTTTAATAGCTACCTTTGAGAATAGAGCAAATACTTAGCTTTTTTAGATGAATGTTAAAATGGAGTTATCATTTCCATTATATCAGAACCATAAGCATCCTATTCCCTCTTAGCATCTATATAACATTCTCTCTGGTTTTTATTAGCATTAAAACTTGTGTGCATGGTAGATGAGGTTGAATTTCCAAGTTAACATTTTTTTTTAACTTATCTTTGGTTTAGGGTTACCCAGGCGAAGACAATACAATCCTTGGACCACCTGGGCCCATAGGTGAACCAGTAGGTCTTTCTTTCTCAAAAAAATTATATTAGTGCATCTCAAGACAGGAATCAGTTAGGCTGTTTCTGAAGCTTTATATCGCTGTCTCAGGAGTCAGTACCCCCTTTTACAAAAATGTAGAATGATGGTCCTTTAATTCGTAATCTCGCTCTGAAAAACGCAGTCGTGTGCTCTTTTCTGCTTAAGTGTATGTGCCCTCTGTTTAATTACACTAGTGCCATTAGTCTGTATTTAGACCAGCACATTTTGGAACAGAATTTCACCCTCTCTGTTTGCCCTGAATTATACCTCCTTGCTTTACTAATCAAGAAAATGTTTTGGCATATCTCATTATCACTGCTAACTAATTTAGCTGATTAAAAGAACTTTATTTTGTAACCATTTTTGTACTGAATTCATATGTGGGGTATCTCTCTGCAGCAATTATGAACCTTTTAAAAAAAAAAGCCATCTCAAAATCTTAGAAGTGTTTCATGTTCAATCTTTGATTGTGCCAGAGCATTCTTGTACAGACTGCTTTTCTCCTGATTAACCTTAGTGTTTATACCTTGCTTCCTGAAAAGGCAGGACTCCCATGTAGCTGAAGACAAGAGTCTGGACTAGGTTCTTAATTATGGTGATGCATGAGGAAAGAGACTGCATCCATTGTGTTATACCCCAACTGTCTCTGTAATGCTGACTGCTCAAACCTTGCAAGTGGGGCTTTCTCACCTTGTAGGTTCCCTATAGGAAACATGCCATGAGCTTGTTGAAACTTTGGAGAGTATATATGCACTAGAAGTGGCTGATTACTAATTTGTGAACTGTAAAGACACATTGCAGTTAGTGTTGACTGGGAAATTTTTCATTATGTGCCTTTACTTCAGTTGATGTGTTCTGGAAAGACTCAGCCATTCTTACTTTCTGTAGCTGTGATTCCCTATCCCATCATTTTTCCTTTGACTTATATTTGGTCCATTTGCTACAATGAGAGTTAAAATTCTGGGAAAAAATCCGGTTTCTTGTGGAATATAAGTAAGGGCCTTTCCCTGAAGTAGAGCTAGTTAAGTGTCTGAATGCAGCAGGAAGAACCACATTACTCACAAAAATCATGCTATTCCCTCTGCTCCGGTGCAGTTCTCATATGCATGATGAATGCGGAGTGATTGAAATTACATTTATGTTAGGACAAGCTGTGAAATTAAAGCAGACTTTGAGTACAGCAAATAATTTCAGAAAAGAACTCAATTTTCTTAAGAAACTTTTCCTTGCATTTCTTGAAAATGGAGTCTCTTCATGTATTCATTCAGATTTTAAATTCAGGTATATATTTATATATGGGTATAAACCTGGAGAAGTTCTACTGAGATCAATACTTATGTTTCATTTAGGCCCATGTAGGATTGATCTTTTAACTTCTAGTCTTCAGTTGCAAAATATTTTAGACAGAGGCTACTGTCTGACTGCAATGCATTTTGTTTAGAAAAAAATCATGTTTATTCCTTTAGCCAGGTTTAACTTTAATATTTATATTCCTCCATTCCATCTCATTGGTTAGTCTGTTTTGAGAGAAATGCCAGCTGTCATTTTGTACTTCACTGCAGCATTCTTTCAGCTCAGCTGTTATATTCTGCCCCTTGGTTCTCTCTCTAGGGTCCTCCTGGTGAACATGGAGATAGAGGAGAACCCGGTGATGAGGGCTACAAGGTAATACCTCTTGCTTTTTATTCTTTTTATTTGAACCTGGCATGCTATGCATAGCTGTGGAGTAATGTAGCAGAAGGATCATCTTCTCTGGCAAGTGTGCAGAGATGCACTTGCTGGTGCCTCACTGCACTGATGAACTCTTAGAACATGTTGGACCATCTTTCATATGAGAAGTTGAGCACTGCCACTCATGAGCTGAAGAAGACCTGAGTGACCCTAAGGTGTACAAATACCTGATGAGATGGAAGGAACGTGAAGCAGACAGACTTGTCCCAGTAGTAGGACAAGAAGCAAAGGGCAAAAACTGAAACATGTGAAATTCCTTTAGAAATGGCTTTTTTTTTTACTGTGAGGATGACTGAGCACCAGAAAAGGCTGCCCAGAGAATTGTGGAGTCTCTATACTTGAAAATACTCAAAACTTGAGTAGACATGTTTCTGAACAATCTTTTCTACCTGGCCCTGCTTGATAAGGAGGGTTCCACTAGACAATCTCAAAAGTCCCCTTCAAACTAAACAGTTCTGTGATTCTGTAATACTGAATGAGTTAACCTTTTTCTCTGAAATTTAAGCACTAATTTATATATCTAATTGTAATAATTAATCATGAATTATATTCAGTCTTTCAGCACACAAAAATTGTATGGTTACTCATGCTTACCACTGATGCAGTTTGCTGAAATACAGGAGACAGTCTTTGACATAGAATATACTGTTCAAGTTACACAGATAATACAGATAGACACAGTAATAAATGAATGAACTTAATCTGTGCTTACAGAAGTTCAGAAGTGTTTAAACAATATGTAATTGCCACTTGAAATTTGGAGTAGAGACTAAAGAATAAAAGCTCCTTGAGGTTTCGTCTTGGAGATCTGACCATACTTGATTTAGGACATGTTGATGAATCTGGGTATACCCAGAACCTCCCAAGATGGACTTTACAAAGAAGTCTGAATGTGACAGCCTGAGTTATTTGTATTGCAATATGTTATATTTTCTCCTTCCCAGGGTCATGTAGGGCTTCCAGGGCTTAGAGGACCTCTTGGACAACAAGGGTCTCCAGTAAGTGTTTCAAACAAGTTAGATTTACCGATTGACTGTTAAAATTGTTTTCTTCTGCATTCAAATGATTGTTTTCATTTATTTAATGTATGTTTTTTTCAAAGGGAGAGCCAGGTGAATCGGGAGAGCAAGGACCAAAAGGAGAAAGAGGTTCAGGAGTAAGTAGAAAAAAGTAAAGCAAAACTCCACTTAATTGGAATTGGTAGTTTTTTCATGTTTATTGACTATCCTTGGAAAATTGTTATGTAATGTTGGAACTGCATTTGGATTTCCTTTTCATACCTGCAGGGAAAGCAAAAATATAAACCAGAAAATTGCATAGTGATCTGGGATAGTAAATATGTGTTATTGGATAGGTGAGTGGTTTTACTTCAGAGTGATATAAAGCATTATGAGAGGCTCTTTTAGAAACATTGGAGGGACATTCAATTACACTTTAAATGGAGTTCCTTGTGGCAAAGTAGCTCTGGAAGGCACCTGAGGCTTTGGTTCTCTGATCTTTAATTGAAGCCTCCCGGTACCACACTGCACTGAGTTTTCAGAGACCTGGGAATAAGGAATTTGCCACAGAATACTAGAGGCATAATGACAGAGCAAGTCATGACAAATATCAAAGGCAAAATCTTTCCCTTTAGAAATAATAGTTATTCTTGGTGTTTTGTCTGCCTTTATGTAAATTTTATGTTTTGTTTCCATCTTAGATAAAAAGAATGTTCTCATATGTGTCGCTATTGTTTTCTAGTGTTCTCTTCCACAGACATTCAGTGTATTTACATTGCCTAATTTTCCTGACTTCCCTTTTTAAGGCTACAGGAAATGCTGTAAAAGTGTACTTCCTCACAGAGGGATTGGTTGATAGAGAAGAAATTGCCAAATTCATAATGAAAAATGTTTTATGCCTGTGGTTGGAAAAAGTTTTGAAAACTACACTATACCAATTCACAAAAATGAAAAATATATGTGATTCTACCAGAAATGTATTTGCTTTTACTTGAAAAACTTTCTTCTGTCTCCTGAAATGAAAATAATCTGGTCCAAAGACAGGCAGTGAACATGCATACTAAGGGGGAAACAATCCTGAGCTCTTATTTGCTTGAGTTTAAGATATTTGTGAGTTCACAAGTGTTTGTAACTTTTAGGGACCCACAGGGAAGAAAGGAGCAACGGGTCAGGCAGGCAAGCCAGGAATTCCTGTAAGTAACAAAATCCTACAACGTATTTTTAGGTTATAAAACAAAGAAACTACTAACTGATAAAACCGAAATCGAATCATGCCGTGGTACCTGAAGGTCTTATATTCTTATTTTTATCCAAGAAGTGTAAAGGAACCCCTGTCATTTTTGAATATTAATAATTTTTGAAATTATGTTAAATTATACTGAATTATATTATGCAGCATATGGAAGTAAGGTGTAACTAATATGACATTGCCACTTTTAAGGTTACTAAATTAGATCATTTTTGCATGTGGCTTTTAGTCCATTTGGCAGTTATCACATTATATTGCAGAGTTGTACTACTGTTCACTCCTGGCCCCATCAGTTCTTTGAACAGCTGCAGCCTACAGAAGCTTGGATCCATATGTCCATGATGGATACATGTAGTAGATCGCTTGAGGTTTATTTGTTTCTCTTGCTTGCCCTGAGCTGAAATTTTTAATGTTCTCTCTTGATTTACTGTAGAGAAGCTAGCTTGTATCCCTTTTTCCCCTGAAGGAGAAGAAAGAGCAGGAAACAGTAGGTGTTCTGTAAATATAACTAAGAACAAAATGCATCAAGGTTATTTTGGTCCCCTAATAAATAGTACCACACAAACACATACAGTAAATAACTTTTATTACTTCACATCAAAACATTGTCAGTAACTGAAGAAATGCAGCTGCTTCACAGAGCTTGTACCTGCTGGGCAGAGGGCAAGAAGAGGCTGTTGAAGGCAAGGAACTATGTCTTTTGTAAAGACTCAGCTTTTTTCTATGGAGGACTGCAGAGAATGTATCATTCAGCAGACACAGGAAAAGAGGGAAAGGCAAGACATACAGAGAAGTGAGGAGAAGGCAGTAAAACTAGAACTTGAGAAATATTCAAAGTACATCCCAAACGCAAGACATTTCAGCAATAAAAAGTTAGAAATAAGATTAAGATGACACATTTGTTGTATTCTGTATGGCTGTTGTTAACTTTTTCAGACAAGATGTGTCATAGTGAAAATATTTTAAATTTCTGAAAAATGCATTCATTCAGAGAGATCATTGCAGAACTCCAGGGTCTTTAAGATAGTATATCAGTCTAAAGGGAAATAATTGTAAGAAAATAAATCAATGTTCCTCTGTTGGATGTGACATGAGGCTTTTTTTGTACAAGTATAGCAACAGTTACCACAAACTTGCCTCATTAGAATTTTGTATGTATTTTTGATATGTTCAAATTTGAACAGAATAAATTTGTGACAGTATTACTGAGTAGTACTGAGTACCTAGTAAAATAAAAACTGAAAAAGTATATGCTTGGGATTTTTTCAGAGATTAATAGGTTACTTTACCAGGCTTCTTTGCTTCAGTTTAAGAATCAACACTCAGCCATCTTCCAGGCCTGGCACACAAAGGGGCAGCTCCATGGTTTCAGCTGGAGTTGTCAGATCCAGTAACACAGCAAATCTAAGGTTAAAGCAGCATTGTTCTGAACTGTACCTCAGCTCCCTCTGCAAGTATTCTTTCATATCCCTGGATCTGCTATTATGTAGGGTTTAGGAAATACTGTGACTGAAATCTAGTTGCCTGATGGTGAAGGTGAAGAGAGTGAACAGTACTATATTTGGTTTGGATTCATTGAAGGGGAAACCAGGGCCAGCAGGGCAGAAAGGAGCAGTTGGGTACCCTGGACCAGAAGGCGTTCCTGGGAACCCTGGCAAGACTGGGCTGCTGGGGAAGCCTGGCCCTAAGGTAAGTTGCTTTCCACATTGCTTTTATGTCACTCTGCATTACATACTTTCTAAGGTTAAGGTATTTAAAAAGGAGGAACCATTCTCAGTTCCTTAAGCATCTTGAAAATTAGACCAATCCTTTTGTTTTCCTTCTCTTTTGCTTCTGATATTCTGGCCAGGGTATAAAGTTAGCATAAGGCAAGTGTGCTGTGAGAACTATTTCCCTAGTATATGTTAGTAGTAACTACAGCTAGCTAAATGAAAATGATTTCTTAATCAGAGAGACTGCACAGTTCTGATCCCAAAAATGACCCCAACTGAGACTGTTTTCTCTCAGGCTCTGAGGTAATCCCATGTTTTCCTTATTGTCTTTGAATTTGTAACCTATGCCCGTCTACCTAAATAATTCTGAAGATTTGTCCAAAATCAGTGAAAAAGAGCACTAGGTATCTGAGGTATCTGGAAGCATTCTTGGAAACAGGTTTTTTTGTCTGACTGTTCTTCGCCGTGAGCCAAAGGTGGTGACCTGCTGCCTCTGGGAGCAGTGACATGGTGCTCCAGTTAGTCCCTCCAGAGAGGGGGAGAAGATTCCTTTAGTTGTTCCTATTGTTGCAAGTCTGATCACTTTGATTTCAAGTATGGTATTTCCCAGTAGTTCTACTTAGATGGACCAGTAATTGTTATAAAAGGTGGCCAATTTAGATTTAGTGTTAGGAATTAATCGAGGTGCCGAATGAGGCACTGTTGTTACAGGTATAAATTTCCAATCTGGTTGAACAAAGGAAAAATGAAACAAGTTATCTGTAGGGGGCAGGTGTACCCTGTTTGAGCCTCTCCAGTTTCAGATCATGAACCTCTTCCAAGTAATTAAAATTCTTTGGAGTTGGATTTAAGAGTATCACCCTGAAGAATTCTTACATTTTTGCCTTTCCACTGAAAAAGTCATACAATCATGTTTAAGATGGCTCCATTACCCCATTACAATTTGTAATAAGGAGAAGCTGTAAATCACATTTAATATAAAAATCCTGTTCCATGTAACCCTTTTATTTCTGTGAGTGCTGAACTGAACATCATACAAAATATAAAAGAAAACAGTTATCTATATATGCATGTATTTCTAATAAATTATACCACAGAAATATTCATTTGAATGGTAGCAAATTTCCATTTTGTATTTTTTAATGTGTCAAGTGATTAACTCCATATACTGCTTTTTCCATTTAAAATAGTTGCTTTGGTTTATAGTGCTATGTTCTCCTATATTCTCATAGCAAATGCTCTGACATTTTTTCTTGTGGTAAAGTTACTGTGTGTCAATCTCTAGAGTGTACACAACCGTACTAGTATTATCATTATGCCTGATACTTGGAAATAAACATGTTGAGTTTTGAATGCTTCTTTGGGAGGTTAGTCTCATTTTGTTTCATGTGGAGTTCCTTCTTGAAAAATGAATGCTGTGAATCTCAACCATATTTTCAGCCTTGTACTTTTATAATATTAGTGGAAATCCAGATGTTACTGCTGATCATTGTATTTCTATATATTTTGATATACTATCAGTGTGTGTCCATATATACAGAAAACTTTAAGTGGTTTTGATGAATTTTATGTTATATGCCTGTTTCAGCATACAATGAAAAAACATGTTTGGCTGTTCTGCTTGTAATCCATTATTTTCAATTTGTTAAGGGTAATAAAGGAAACTCAGGCTTACCAGGCCTGGCAGGTTATCCTGGAGTTCGAGGTCCCAAGGGATTGTCAGGCGTGCCAGGGCCCATGGGAGCACCTGGACTAAAGGTACACGCATGGGATCTTGTTGCTTAAGTACAATATTACTGCCTAGTCTTCATACTATATTCAGTAACTGTGGATTCCCATAATACTGTCAGTCATATGAGTACCTGATGTCAAGACTTACTTGAAGTCTAAGACTACAAGTTGCATTGACCTCATTTCCATAAACTAAAAATAGAGGTCTCATCCATCTGAATGCTATTTCCAACTCTATCCATATGCTGTTCAAAGCACTTTTGTAATTATGTTTCCTGACCTTTAATTCTAAACTTTGATAGCTACTAGAGCAGTTGGGGTAATTTGAACATTTAAGCAACCTGTTAGCAGAGAGTACCATAATTTCAAGTTTGGGAGCTAACAACTCTATCTGGTACATCCATTCACAATAGGACTTACACTGTTCTTGTTCAGCCCTATCAGAAAGAGATAAATCTAAGTGTGCTCCATTTTCCAGGCAGTTCCATATACCTGACATCAGCATATCCTCATATTAATTAGACTCATTTCAATTTCAAAATAAACAAACAATGGGAACATTACGAATAATTTTCTTCATTTAGAATAGAAGTTTTCATGTAAAATCATGATTTTCAGTGCTCTGTGAGATTTTATTGGTAAGCATTTCTTTAAAACTGTAAATTACTTGAAAACTTGAAATACTGTTTTCATGAAAATATTTTAGCATAAACTGTATTCACTATCTGTAGTGTTTATTGCAAGTGCTCCCAGTCTGAATTTTGCTCCTTTGTCTAGACAATGACCTGTAGGAGGTAGTTCCTGCTCAGAAGTGCATGGAATCTGAAAAAGACAAGGAGTAGATGAGTGAGGGAAAACTGTAGCCACATACAGTACAAACTAAGTGTTAATAGTGGACATGTCAAGTCAGGCCAAAAGACTTTGTTAGAGCAGAAAGGTAAAACCTAGAGAAGAGTATAAGCACGAAGATGAAACATATATATTCACAGCTTTTATTGCAGCTTGGTAACCTCCCAGGCTAGATGTGGTTTCTATATATTCAGTAGTCCTCAGAGGATTTGTCTTGCAGGAACTTTTCCAGTTTCCATTTGAATCAATATAGATTTCAAGTCTAACAGCAGGGAGTTTCACAAGCAGACTGTGTCTTGCTCAATGGATTACTTTTTAAATTTACTTTTAAGCTGTCTATTTTGTATTTCATTTTGTGAATTTTACTGCTTGCACTGGGACATACCATACTAGAATTGATCCAACATGTATGGTTTTTATGTTTCCAAGTCAAGCAGCAGTCAAGTCATATTTGCATTTTAGTGATTATTGAAAGCATTCCTGAGGGAAATGAAATGAATGGAGTAAGTGTATTTCTTATAGAGAAAGTGCGTTCCACACTTCTGACAGGAAACCCGTATTTACATTTATAACTGTCATAATTGTAATCAAAGTTATATTTTCTTCCTATATACAGGGTGAGAAAGGACTTGTGGGTCATCCAGGAAAGCGAGGCAAAAGAGGCCTTCCAGGATCACAGGGTGATCAAGGATCAGCAGGAGACACTGGACTGAAAGGACAGACTGTACGTAATCACAGCTATTGATGCAAAACAAGTAGTCCAAGAGTTACCAACATGAAATAATAGTAAGGATGCCTGCTCCTTTTACAGGGAGAAGATGGAGATCAAGGTTTAATGGGCTTTCAAGGATTCCCAGGTCCAAAAGTATGTGCTTGTTCTTTTTCCTTTTAGATCTTAAGCCATTTACAGAGTGAGAACACTAGGAAAGCATAGAATATTAATAAGCTTTAACAGTAATTTGTTCAAAATATCTGTGAACTGTTGGAACATGGCAGGAAGAACTCTGTACTCCATATCTTAGGGACGAACATTCTGGGTCAGTGCATTTAGTATTTTCACTGTTACTGCTCTTAGAAATTATCTTACTTTCAGTGATTACAAGGGATTGAAACAAGTGGATAGCTAATGTTCATGTTTGATTAAACTGTTCCTTTGTGTTTTCAGGGTCCTGCAGGGGACATTGGCTTAGTTGGAATTCTGGGTCCAAAAGGTCCAACAGGCCAAGTTGTAAGTGTTTCAATCCAGGAAAGAGATTGTCAGGATGGTTTGCAAGTGGCACGTATTTTTAACTTAGAAAATCGTCTTTTTTTCTTATTAACAAGGCCAGAATCCTCTAACCAAACCCTCTTGTCTGTACTGCCACTGCTCTGGTTGCAGCATGCTTACAGACACACAAGTGGAGCTGGGCTCTTAATATTGAAAGAAAAAAGCAAGCTCTGCTGACCAAATGTAACTCTCCTAGCATAATTTTGTCTGCACAAGTAATCTTATGATTGGCATATCTTCTTCTGTTGGGGTTGAACATTCTCCTTACCAACATAAGATATATTGCAGCGTGGAAGACCTTAGTTCAAAATGTTCTTCCCTCACTGCTGCCATTGCCATCGCAGAACTGAATTTGTTCAGTTAACTAGATGCAGAGCAGCAGCTTCAGGAGCCTATTCAAATGGCTACTTTATTTCCACAAATAGTCCTATGCAAGATTATATTGGAAGTGAGCAGTTTGCTCTAAATGAAATGGAACAGGAAAGTAACATTTTAACAGCACTCACTGACAGCCTTTTATGAGTACTTGTGGGCAGTAACATAGATCAACATATAGTTGATTGGAACTCAATAAATATATGGTCCTTTGTAATCAGAGTATGTAAATATCCACTGTTTTTAGTGCATCAGCTTTCATGTTAAAGAATGTCTGTGGGCTTTCCAACCACAACTATTACAAATTACTAAAATACTGATTTTGTTGCAATGTTCACTCAATATTTAGAGAGTATCACCATGATCTCTTGGATATTTGATAAGGCTGTGTGTTGAGCAACTTTAAACCAGGATATGTCCTGAGGATTTTCTTCATTTTGAAAACACGATGGGCTAATAAATTCTTTTCTTGTTTACAGGGATATATTGGCCCTGTTGGTCAAGAAGGCATAACAGGCCCAGCTGGCAGGCCTGTAAGGTTCCCTTCATTTTTGTGTTAATTTGTTTATTCCACCTACCCTTTTTTTAAATAACCTTCTTTTGCAACTAGCAACCTTCTCATTTTTTTTTTGTTTGCACGTAGCAACTAGCAGGACCTTCTTTTTTTATACCATTCTGGGGAGCTAATGTATGTGACTCCGACATCTGTGATACATACAGGGAAAAAAAATGACAAAAGCTAATGACAAATCCCAGTACTTTAAATCTTGTTCTATTCTTTTCAATTGCACTGAGGAGAAAAACTTTACAGTTTGCATCTGTATGAAGGTTTCTAATAGACTTCATATTTAATATAATAGTTTGCCATTATCATTAAGAAAGCATTATAGTTGAATATTACTTCTATCTGTTATGAAATGCAGCAATCAAAACAAGAAATTCTTCCAGGAAAGAATTATAAAATTGTTGCCATACTTGGAAACACAGTTTAAGTGCAAAACCAGCCAAAAATACCATGTGGGCAGAAAAACAGTGTCTAATCTGATTGTGAGAGGAGAAGTAATAGCATAATAAAAACATGTATGTGATGAATGGATTTCTTCAGTGACGGAAAGTACTGAGTTTTGTTCTGATGTATTACAGTAGATGAAATTGTGGGGAGTACAGCTGATTGACAGAGACAACACAGGCTGTAAAATTACTGAGAAGCAACATATTTGCAAGCTGAAATAAACAGCTTTCCACATACACGAATTACAAGATGTTTTCACATCATTTAATTTTCTAGCAGTACAGGCACATTAAACCCCCAGAGCTGTAAATACTTCCACAGATGAGATTGGACTTTTCATGTGAGCAGTATAACTTCCATGGATATTAATCCGCTCATTTCAGTCCTAGGTACCTAGAAAGTATAGTGGATTAACAGCTTCTCTTTCTTACAGGGACCGAGAGGTGAAAAGGGCACAAGGGGTGAAATGGTAAGGTGAAACAACTTTTGTGCTTTCATATTTTTGGCTGTGTAACAATTATTCTTGTGTTATGTGGAATGTACTCTTGCGTGCTCAATGCCAGGCACTTGTGTTGTGCTCCTGGAGAGCACTGTCCGAGAACGTTGTTAGCAGGTGTCAAAAGTCTGACCTTTTCTTGTTTAAGTTGACTTATGTAGATATGACTGCTATGGCCCCGATCATAGAGCAGGCTCATACTCCAAATCTGTCCTAGTTCAGAGGTGAAAGAAAAACCTTTCATCACATTTGTTACCAGTGCTCCAGCGCCTCCCAGCATGCATGCATGTGTTCATAGGTCTGCGTCATCTTGTCTAGAGAGGGAGAAGCTCAGGAGAAGCCTGGATGTCCGTGCAGTGTATGCCAACTGTAGGAACAGTAGGCAGCTCTGTTAGGTTATAAATTTGCTGTCTTTCCATTTTCAGTAAGAACATTACACTAGTTGTTGTACATTAATAAATGATGGATTCCATTTTAAAATTGTGTTAGTCTCCAGTTAGTAATGGCTATGTGAAAAGCCACTAAGTTATCATATTTACAGCAAATATGAGCACAAAGTTCATACCTGTGATACTACCTTAGCAAATGTATTAGTTCCTTTCCAGTATTTGGCAGATGTGATCTTGTTCCTGTTACTCTTACCCTGCCTTTCATACCATCTCGCTTAAAACCATTTAGTTTCACTTATATTGTTGTTTTTTGCTTTTAGCAGCCACCTATAAAAAATAACATCTAACTGCCTTATAAAAGTTTCGAAAAATAAACCAAAAATATTCATAGTGTCTTAAAGAAAGCTTGGAACCAAGCTTCTTGTACATGTCTTGGGGAACTTTCTTCTTTGATTTTAATCCTCTGGAGGTAACTGCTATCTCAGAATAAGAGAAAAACTTGTTTCTTAATTTGTGCTGCTATTGTCAGTCTTAACTGTCTTTTTCTACTGTTTGTTCATAAAAATGATTATGACAGCATAGAGCTAAAGATGTTGAGAGTTAAAAAGTAATAAAAATCCTTCAAAATAGTGAACAAGAAACATCCATTTCCATTACTGGTGCTAAAGAAATTATTCCCTAAATAAGTTCTTGAGTTTATCAAGATAAAGGATGTCTTGAGAAGAACAGTGTTTAATTTTAAATCATATACAGTGACATTACTTTTCCACAAGAAATGGATTTATTTCCAACTATTTTTCAGATACAAAGGAGAGAAAATGATTTTAATCCGTGTATTCCAAGATTTAATTAATGCCTCTAAATTTAAAATTGGCATTCTTCCTAGAATCACAGACTGTAATTTTTTTGTAGTAGTCCAGGTTTTAGGTATATTTTTTAGTCTGTCAGGGTTACAGTATTCATTACTAGAAAGAAGTGTCCTTATATCCCTGAAAAAAAGGAATGTAAAATCATGTCTCCTTATTGAGGTCAGTGGTGAAACAAGGCTTATGTACTGTAAGCTATTTCTGGAGAGTAAGAAAAAGAGTTCATTAAAAATCTGAATCAAAATTTAATCAAAATTATTTTTCAGTTCAAAATATTCATATCACTGTGATTGAAACATTTAGAAAAACATGTATTACATTTAGGAATATTGTTTCAAAAGTCTGACATTTCTGAAAGTGTGTTTTCATTTTCTTAATGTTTTTTATTTCATGGTATGTCACCTGATCAATTATAATATACAATCATAGGATAATCCAGGTTGTAAGGGACCTCAGGACATTTAAATAGGAAGTTGATCTAGAAAAGAATCAGGTCTGAGATCAGAACACATCACTCGGCTTTATTGAGACAAGTCTTGGAAACTGTCAAGGATGGAGATTGAATAAGCTCCTTGGGCAATGCATTCCAGTCTGCGACTATCCTCAAGATGAAAAAAGACATGATAAGGCGTAATCTTTAATTTTGTATTATCATATTTTATTTTAGATTTACAATTATTAATGCCAGCTACTAAACCATATTGTAGATCAGACTGTTATATTGAAGGATGTTATTAGGCTTTACACATTATGAGATACGGTGACATAACATCAAAATTAAAAAGCAGTCAAGGAAACCTTAATACTAATAATTTTTGTTAAAAATAATTTCTTCAAAAATTTCAGAAGTCTTGGGTAATATGGAAGTCCTTGGGATTGTTCATGTTTTCACGTATCATTGCATGTAAAATCAGGGCCTTGCAATATTAGAAAAGGACTGGGGCTTTGGCTTTTGAACTTCTGTTGGGGTGATTAGAGAATTAAAGAGTGCACTAAAAGTAACTGGTTTAGTCTGCTTTTGTTTTTATGAACTGGAATTACACTTTTCACACTTAAATTCTAATGCGATCAAAGGGTAAATTAAGTAGATTTGTAAAGGTAATCCTGTACATTCCAGTAAAACATTTAGCAATTAACTTAGTCCATGAAAAGTGTAATTTAACCTTATTTTGCTGCTCTCCAGCAGAAAGAAGAAACATTGGTAAAATCCCTACAGGATTTTCAATGCACTCTATGCAGTTTCATTATATTTTAAAGGTTTGTAAAAATAATTGATATAGCCCTCTGAAGTTCTAATGCATTTAAGAAATGTAATATTCCCCAAAGTAGTTCACTATAGTTAACAAATAGCTTTCAGTATTTCTCTTTTTCCTGCATGGCTTTTACTGGCAAGGAGACGGTGAATCAAGACAAATGACACTCCTTTTCTGCAAAATACCTTAAACTCATTGGAACAGTGCAGGTTTTTGTTTTCAAAAGTTTTATTCAGTTTTATCTCAGAAACCACTATAAGTTTGAGCAGTTCTTGTCCCAAGACTTTTTGAGTCTTAAAATTGTGACACATGCCGAGAGCGCAGAACATTAACTGAAGCATTCAGTCATCTGAAAAATCTACTGGAATGTCTAAATCTCAGTGCTCAGAACAAGGACATTATTCATCAGAGAGCAGTGGTTACTTAGGGACAAACTGCTGAAGACTTTGCGCCTTGCCTTGACTTGGTATTTGCATGATCAAGTCCTAAACCAAGATAAACAAATATACCCTCACAATGTCACATTCATTTCTCAAGTTTCTTTTTCGCACTTTCTCTTTCATTTTATACTAAATATACTTTGCCAAGCATGATCAGATAGTCCAGTAATACATTCGCATGAGACAAAAGGTATCCTGAAGCAGTCTAACAGCACCTGAACTGATGATCTGATGAATTAAATGTGCAGTCAGCCTTCCCAGCTGGCATACAAGTGTGGCTCTGTGAAACTCAGTTGATTTGCAACAGCTGAGGAACTAGTTCAAAATAGTGAATGTAATCTCTGCAAACTCAGATCAGTTTTGTAATAGTGAGTAGCAACAATAATATTTTATGTGTATTTAATAGTAATAGGATTCAAAGAAAACTTCAAGCTGGGAAATAATCAAACTCAGAAGAGTAAAGGGAAGCTAGGTGCTTGACACAGAACTGACAAAGATTTCTATATTACCAGTACTACATGTGCTAAAATTACTTATTCTTTGATTTCCATTTTCCAACATTAATCATTAACATCTTTATAAAAGACGTAATCAGTATGTATTTATGTAAAAGATGACTTATAGTCCCTTCTTTAGGTGTGAGTGGAGGAAACATAAATAAGGTCAGGATATATCAGCTGAGAAGCTGGCAATATTTACAATCCCTGGAGCTTATGCTATTAAGGTCTTCTTTGTTAAGTATCAGAAGACCATCTATCTAAACATCCAGAAATTGCTTCAATTTTGAATCTCCTCTATTCTCCAATGAACACATGTAAAACATGGATCTTGGTCTCAAAGCCATTTGCAGTCCATCATCATAGCCTTGCTGGCATAGGTCTGGCATAGGAATGGCACGATGGCCCTCACTTTTCACACCCTTCTAATGCAGCACCTGAGACCCCCTGGCATGGCCAGAGCAGGTGATATGCAGGCATACTTCACTTGTGCAGATGTCATTGTGACCCCTGATAGATGCATTCTCTGGTAGCTACCACCTGCTCTGCATTGGGAATATGTCTAGAGATAGTAAGGAACACAGCTGATACTCTCCTAAGAACTGATAAATTTTCAGCCTCAGTGACTTAAATTGCTCTTATCTGCTTCGAGATCCATTTTTTAAATGTACAGGAATTAATCTTATAATGACTCTGGCCTTTCTTTAACCATTTCCAGCTGCCCTGGCAGGTGGCAGCTTGAGAACAGCGTGAGTTTAGAAGTTGTTGTTCATGTTAGCATGAAGTGACACTCACACAGATCTTGCTTGCTGTGAAATCTCACAGCATGAATACTTACGACTATATCTAGTGGTTTGGAACTTAATTCCTATTTGACTAGATATTTCACAATATTTGACAGCATGACCATGCCCCATAAGATTATTTCTCTTTTGACAGAAATTTAGCGTGACCACACTGATGTATAAGGGTTTTTGCTGGAACAGCTTATTGTGCTCAAGTAATTGATACAAGCATCACTAGCAAGATTTTTTTTGCTTAAACTGACTCAGTTGTACTAGCCTATGCCTTTCATTTCTTCTTCTGTTTTGCTCATCTTAAGGCACTGCCACCTATTCTTTTCCTTGTTATTGTTTGTGCTATTCTTTTTGTTACAACAGCTCCTAGAGGTTTTGAGTATATGGAGATTGAAGATAAGAATCTAACAGAGACACAAGTAACATTTTATCTTAATACATATTCATAATCATTCCATCTTAATGTGATCAAAGACAGAATAATTCCAATGATCATAGAAAGAATACTTTAGATGGGTTTATTGTATTGGAAGGGCCTGTGTTCAACCCTAAGGCAGCATAAAACTCAGATTTAAGGCTGTGTGTGTTGTGGGCACTGTAAGCTAGGGAAAAGCAGCTGTTCCTTCTCCTCCTCTCCCCCACACTGTGACATCCTACACACTAAAATGAAGCTACTTACGATGAGGAAATAAGGGCATCATTTCTTCAATACAAAGGAAGCCTGCAATATCACTGTTAAACAGGGAACATAACATGTTCTGTCTGAAAATTGACATTGCTAATAAATTAAACTAGCACATACTCATGGAGTAAAGAGGGCCAATTAATTTTTTGCAGCTATCCATCACGTTATTTATAAGGCTTTTGTGATCATTTATCTCTTGTGGTGCTTATATTGCCAACATGCATGTAACACTGGCAGGGTATAGCACATTGTTTATTAATGCTTTGTATGACTTTTAATCTTCCCTTAATATCAAAAGTAATTGGAGAAACAAGTAACCAGACAACACAGCAATTCCAACAGGAATATTCATGTGTTAACAGAGTAGGGTATTTTTACAATAGTAACTAATAATCTACAACTTTATCACAGCTCGTATCACATCATCTTCACTGTATGCATTGGGTCATCTTGTGATTTGAAAAATACTTCAATGTAAACCAAGAGATGTTAATGTACAACTGTTGCATGTTACCTCTGTTTCTTCTAGGGTCCTCAGGGACTGCAGGGCCAGCCAGGGCCACCTGTAAGTGCATTAAGAAATGCCTTATCTTTCCATTGTGATTGCATTATGTAAAGATGTGGAGCACCTAATATCTGTTTTTTCCATTTTCCAGGGACCACCTGGACCCCCTGGACCAAGGGTAAATTCTGTAACAAACCTAATCTACCATACAGTGCTATTTTGAAAGTGAAAATAGCAGGATCCTCCTCAAATGCACTGTTCCATCTTTGTACCTGAAGAACAAGTACATTTTTCTACAACTTCCATTAGTACAGCAGTACATGTTTTTTAACCTTCTGTCTTATGCTGTCAGTTCTGTTCTCCTGTGCTGGTGAGCCCTCAAGAGGCAACCGTCATGGACATGCTCATACTGTTGACATGGGTTAACTTTGTCACACTCTAGAACGTTTTTCTTCTGTATTTGGACACTCTGAAAGTCAGCAACAGAAAATTTTGTGCTATTTTTTGCTTAGAAGTGATAGATGGATGGATGTACATACATGCCCCAGTTAGGATAGACTCAACATCTGAAGGCTCCTAAAGCTGTAATGATATATGTAATCTGAGAACAAATTGCAAGAACTAAATGCTTGTGTGCATGATTTAATTGTTTAAAATGATACCCACCTTTTGTCTGGGTCTGGTGTATGTGTCACACAAAGCACAGAGAATGAAGATACACACAAAACAGGCTTCCTCCTTTTGAGGAGGTTTGTCAGTCATGCTAATTCATTATGAAGAGTGATCCATCAGCTGCTGATATCTGATTCAGATATTCTTTGGGGGCTTCTGTTTAAAGGAATAACACCTTTTCACACTTAGCTGGATTGGTTTCCTGAAGTATATTAATTAAATGACCGGGAGGAATAAGTTGGGACATTAATCTGTAACAACTATTGCAGTATCTTTTTCCCAGGTTCCAGGAGTATGATCGTTAAATGGGGTGTGGGTGTACTAATAAAAATCAAATACGATTTTTCTGTATGCATGCTTGCATTTTTTTTTTTTAAATTAAAGGAGGGATCTTATTTTAAATGTGTTTACAATGAATTATTTTCTAAAAGGACAAAATAACAAAGCTATCATGTATATTGCTACAGTGCTCAAAGAATTAACCACCTGCATTTTTGAATATTCTTTTTCATCTTTTTATATTCTGAAATACTTGTTTTTTAGAAACAAGTGGACCTCAATGCTGCTGTTCAAGCTTTGTTTGAGTCAAATGCTGCCCTGCAGATGGAGGTAATATATTTCAATGTATTTACATTGTCATACAGGGTATACAATTATAATTCTATTTTTTGAGGACAGAACAGGGCTTCTTTCCAAAGACTTAGTTTAAAATTAATCATGAATAGGAAGTAATTATTGTAGAATGTAATTAAACATGCTAGGATTTATAGAATATAATTGAAATAAAATTAAGAAAACTGGCAATACTTCTACCTTTTTGTTGTGACTGGTAGTAATGAAAATTTACTGACTATCACATGTAGTGGACTGTAGCTGTTCAGCCACAGATAGTAATAGTGACATTTAGTGTTAGATAAAAAAATAAAATAATGACACGTGTATGGCCCAACTGATTGCAAAAAACTGTATCCACACTTTTTTGTCAGTATGTCATAATGACAAATTTGCATGATCTGAACCTGCTTGTAACATCACTGCTTTGACAAATTTCAATAAAATGTACTCATTTGTTTATTGGGATATATTATTCCTACCCTATTTTATATGGCTGGTTGCATTCATATAAATACTTGGATTCTGTGTGGCTCTTCAATGGCCAATTTTACTGCATGCACTGTTGTTGTGATACTTCTTTGTGGTAACGCGTTTGCTAATGGCCCTTGGCAGAAATACCAGAATACTGAAGTAACTTTACTAGATCACAGTACAGAGATATTCAAAACGCTCCACTACCTTAGCAATTTACTGCACAGCATCAAGAACCCTCTTGGCACACGGGATAATCCAGCACGCATCTGCAGGGATTTGCTTAATTGTGAGCATAAACTGTCAGATGGTAAGTGCCCACTTTAACTAAAGCTTAAACACGAGTAACTTTGTAATGTGTTGCTTTCAAATGTTACTTTCTGCACTAAAATTCTGATATGTATGGTTTTTTTGTTAGATTGCGTTGCAGTGTGCCTGTCACGACTATCTTTATTTCATCTTTAAGATGCAATCTCTGAATTTTAAAGGTGGAAGTATATAGCTGTCTAATATTATATAGATTATATGTATCAGTACACAGAGGTATCCAGAAAATTTGAAACTGAATCCAATTTTGTGATTAAACAGTTTTCCAAGTATCTGTAACTAATCTTGCAATGAATTTTGTGTGGATCAGATTCTAGATTCCTGATGAGAAAACTGTATACCATTCACTGCCACTGTCAGATACACTGACAGTTGCTGCATCCTAGATGTTCTCGAATCAGTACATCAAATAGAAAACCTCACCATATTTAAACCTGTCATGTTATTGTAATTATAATTGGATGGTTATGATAGTTTTGTTCAGTATCTGTTATTAGAATAATTATAATAGTGAAAACACTTTTATGTTCTTTTTCTTTCACTTCCTTGTGAAGCTTTAGTATATGTAATACTTGCCAAGAAACATTGACTATTTTAGTAAATTGTTTAGTAGAAATTATATTTTGATTTTATTTTCCATCTGAAATGATATACTAATAGGAAAATACTGGATTGACCCAAATATTGGATGTCCTTCTGATGCCATTGAAGTTTTCTGCAACTTCACTGCGGGTGGTCAGACATGTTTAACACCACTGTCTGTGACAAAGGTATGCATTGCTCCTAGAGAGACTCTGTGCTTGAACTCTAAACTAATGCATGCTTATTTACTGAGCTCATGAAAAGGTGTTAGATTTCAGAGTGGGTTTATTGTGCACCTTGTGGAAGTATATTATATATTCTGTTACAAAAGTTACAGATTTTCTGGAGACTGTATGTGTTAGTGTAACTCTCACTGTGTTCATTTACTCAGTTTCAGTGCTGACAGAATTATTTTGTTTTGCTTTATACTTTCCTACACAGGGCATCAAACTAAGCTTGAAATGCTTCTGAGCTACATTAGTGTATCATCTCTCAGGGCAGTTAAGTGCAGATGTGCTGTGGTCATTGCAATGGGAAGGATGAAAATTATTAATGCTTTCCAACACTTAGTTACTTTTAAATGCCTGTGAGGGAGAGACTAGTTTCCTTTATAACATTAGTTCATGCTTCTCTTTACATGTAGTTCTTGAACTCTTGGGAATAGAAATCTTTTGTTTGTGGAGTTTTGCATATACACATTGAAAAGCATTAGGAATACCATAAAGTTCACATATGCATTCCTGCATTTGAAAGATATCTGAATAAGAAATAGCCTTGGAGAAATTCATGTTGAGTAATGAGTAACTATATTTTCTGTCTAAAATCAAAATATGCTTATGAATTTTTGCGGTTGTAATGGGATATCAGTATTTGCCAGAAGCTGTGGTCTAAGAAGACTAAACAGCAGACTGATGTGGCTGCAGTTAAAACACTACTGCTGATAATAATCTTTGTATCACAAAAGCATTTGTTTCACTTTCCTTATTTAAATTTTTTTTTCTGCCCAGCTGTCTTTCAGCAATGTTATAAGCATTAGAAAATGTTTATATTTAAGATTTGAAAATGTCCTATGGAAGCTTCTGTTGATAGTAATCACTGTAATAGAACCTGACATCTCCCCTGAAGAATGCAGATCATGGTCTTTGGCGCTGATCCCAATGTATAATAACATGTATACATGCTCCCATGCTTGAACACAGCACTTGAATGTTCATGGCACTTTGTGTTGCTGCGGCCATTCAGCAGAGTCCAGCTGTAAGTCTAACAATGTCTTTCTCTCGGAACTTAGCTGGAGTTCGGTGTTGGGAAAGTGCAGATGAACTTCCTTCATTTGCTGAGCTCAGAAGCAACCCACAGCATCACAGTTCATTGTCTGAACACACCACTGTGGGGATTAAATAAAGCAGGTGGCCGGAAGGCATCACTTACCTTCAAAGGATGGAATGGTCAAATATTTAAAGCAAATACACTACTGGAACCGAAGGTGCTTATGGATGAATGCATGGTAAATAGTTTTTAGCACTAGCATAATTAATAATAGTTACTGTGTAGACATTATTAACTTTCTGCAGATAAATAACAATCATTTAGATTCACATCCCTTAAAGCTTGCTTCTTTGCATAGTTCTGCATATGCTAGTCTTTTGATACTGAATTCAACATCTATTTAAAGGTAAAAGCAATTACAGTGATAAAGGGTACCTGTACTTGCTGTTTGCATTGTGTCTTGTGTATTTTGAGACTGTAGGAAGGCACTGGAGAGACATCAGCATGAAAATAAGAAAGTCCTCCAGAAAAATTTAGAAGCAGTTACTTTCAAAATGAAAATTTAGCCTTTAGTAAGAGTTCAAACAGACTCAGAGAGTTATTAGGTTCAAACAGGCTGGACATTATTTTTTGGACAACAAAATAGCTTTAAATTCACTGACTATGATTGATTATTTCATAAAATAATAATGAGCAGAAATTTAGTCCATGGCTAGCTGTAATATTAAATCATCTGTTCAGGAAAAATTGGAAGAGCTTATTAATTTTCAAATGCTTATCAGATTACTCTCCAACATGTCAGACATCTGGTAAAAGTCTTGTGAGAACACAGTGAAATACAGCAACCAAGCATCTTATACTTCATTTATTTTATAGCTCTGCTTTCATTGGCAATAACAAAAGACATGAGACTGGTTCCATATCAATACAGGGGTGCGAAGGGAGATTTTTAATCTCAAAATGGAAAGTGGTTTTATTAAGGCACTTCAAAGCCATTATGCTTCCAGTCTTTATTAGCAGATGCTAATGAAATGCTCTAGCCTGTGTCATGCAGATAAGGTATGGCCGTTGGAGCCCCTTCTCCGCACCTTCCAGTCTGTTTGGGACTGGTTTATTCCTGAGAAAAATTAAGGCATAATAAGGTGGCTACTGAGAAGTGCCATTTTTCTGTGAGATTCTACAAGGTCTGTCACTCTTTCTGTGGGAAACTGTGTACTGTACAGGTCTGCTGCAGAATCTCGCATGTTCCCCTACAGGGATTCCATTTTTCAGTGGTATCCAATGGACTCAATGGTTTTTAAGAATGGATTGACTGCAAACATCAAGGCCCTCCCAGCCTCAGGCATTGTTATAATGTTATTTTACAATTATTATGAGGTGGAAATTTTTACTGTGGGTTTTCTTTAAGCATTAGAACAAGCAGTACAAAGTTCATGGCATAGATGCATCTCTGATTCCAGTATTTATTTTGCAAGGGCCTACATAGTCTTTCAAGGGCCTACAGAGTTGATAACCCTGACACCTGCTGTTCAGATTTGGGGGTGAATTTAGAATCTGTTAGAGTCGCTTTGCTTGCAAAGGCATTCTGCTCCAAGCCATGTTGCACTGTGTCTGCATCCACTCCATCTGGATTCTGGGCTCAGCTTGTTTACAGCTACAGCTTTGCCCAAAGTGCCCATGCAAGTGAGAAATGGCATTTGTTCCATTATTCAGTTTCCTTAGGAACTGCTCAGAAGTGTTTCTACCCACTACTTCTCTTCCGCTCTATAAGCAAAATTCATTTGTGCTTTGAAGCATGTCTTTTATATTAATTTAATATTCTTTTTCTATGTGTTGCAGATCGAAGATGGCAGCTGGCGTAAGACACAGTTCTTTTTTCACACTCAGGACACCAGTCAGCTTCCAGTGGTTCAAGTTAATGCACTTCCTCACCTCAAACCAGGACAGCAGCACTTCATAGAAAGTGGTTCAGTGTGCTTCCTTTAAGGTTTCTGTCCTGGGGTTTTCTGGTTGGGATTTTTTGTTTTTTGGGTTTTTTTTCCACCAACATGGAGTTGCTGCGTAGATTGAATGCAAAGGTAATGATCCATTACAGAAAAAATTACGAGGAAACTGAAGAATCATTTTAAATATTGTTGATTGAAGAACCTCAGGAAGAAAAAGACTTCCTCCTAAGGAGAAATAGCATTGAAAAATAAAAGAGAGAAAAGACTGCAATAATTTTCTTAAAGTATTTAAAAATAAATTTCTTGGTGCTTTCTTGCATTATTTCCTGGAATGGAGTATCTGAATATGGATTTTTTTCAGAACCTCAAGTGTTCTTAGCAATCTCTTTAACAGCACTGCAAAAAAAATCATCCTGAGAAAAGGTGGAGACATGTGATACTGAAGGAGCAATATCTGCTTATTATCCTAGATGTGCAATAGCTTATATGGGAGAAGTGAATCATGCCACAGCACAGTACAATATGTCTTCTTTTCTTAAACATTGTTTTACTCTAGTCCTTTGTGGACACATGCATCTGAACAGATGGCACACTACCTCTTTCATGTTTCCTGTCCATGTTGCTTTGGTGCTTTTCATAACACAAGGTGCTTGTGGCCTTAGCAGAGATTGAGTCCCTTTTTATCTCTCAGACTGTATGTGCTGGTTACATCAGGATATGTTTCTGTTGTAAAGGTACTTATTTTAAATTGGTCAAATACTTCACTACAATGAAAAGATTATTTATGTGGGTTTCTTGTTTAAAATATTTTTGTGTACTATTTTGGAAATGGTAATAAGACAGCACATTGTATATGATGCATATAGTCAGAACAGTTTGCTTTACAGCCATTGTAAAAATTGTAGAACAATTGAGTTTTAGATTCTGTATTTCAGTTAACATTGCTAATGCCAAAGCCACCTTCAGATGATATATTCTGTATATATTTTGTAACTTCTGAAAAAATCTACTACAACATGTCTGCTGTTAAATTATAAACAGCATTTCACCCTCTTAGAAATTCCATGGTTTTTGCAAAGTTATTAGATCATTTTGAGTTTTTTAAATTAAGCCTAAAATGTTCAACCAACCTTTTTAGTAAAAAAGAGCAATTCTATCACTAGCAAAAGCAGTCTTTATAGTGATCTGCCTGTATCTATTATCAGTTCAAAGCATGCTCAGGAGTACATGGCAAGGTGATACCAAACTGTACAGGGTAGTGGGGGAGCATTTGAACAACCTGTCTGCCTTGATCTGCAGGAAACCATGCTTACCAAAGTATAATAAAATAAGCTTCCAAGCTATCTGTTTGTCTTTTACTATTCTGTTCCCTATTGTGTTTGTCATTTGTAGTAATGATGACGATCCTCTGGAGGGGCACTTTTGTTAGGTGGCAGTGCTTATCTTCGCAGGGGAAATGCATGTGTTCTGTGCCATGGAATACTGCCAGCGGGATGGTGTTTGCTTTTACAAGGTAACATACACATACATGCCATTTTACATTTTGTATCGAAGCATCAGTTTTGATCACTTTGAGAAGCGCTGATAAAACTAAAGACAAAACAAATCACAGAGTGGTGACAAAGGTTAGAGAAAATGTCTCTTCACGTTTGCAAGATCAATACGCTGACATTCTCACTTGACATTTGCTCTTGGTTTGACTTTGGAGCTGACGTTGTGGCGAATGTTTCTGTAAGATTATAATCTTCTAGAACATGTTCTGCGTCATGTATAATTTTATTCAAATCATTGCCCTATTTTTGGAAGTTCTAAAGCCTTAAAAGGCTGCTCGGATGTGCGTTTGTGCAGGTGAGGCAAAAACGCGCAGCCCGGCCAGGCAGGCGGGACGAGGACCTGGTGCGGCGGGACGGGGCCGGTGCCGATGCGGCTGTGCGGGGTGCCGGGGCCAGCGCGGGTGTGGCTGTGCGGGGTGCCCGGGGCCAGCGCGGGTGTGGCTGTGCGGGGTGCCCGGGGCCAGCGCGGGTGTGGCTGTGCGGGGTGCCCCGTGCCGGTGTGCGGCGCAGCGCCTGGCGCGGAAAGCCCCGCCCGTGCTGTGGGAAGCCGTCGGGCCGCGTGTCCCGCTCCTGCCCCCGTGTCCCGCTCCTGCCCCCGTGTCCCGCTCCTGCCCCCGTGTCCCGCTCCTGCCCCCGTGCCCCGCTCCTGCCCCGTGTCCCGCTCCTGCCCCCGTGGCCCGCTCCTGCCCCCGTGGCCCGCTCCTGCCCCCGTGTCCCGCTCCTGCCCCCGTGTCCCGCTCCTGCCCCCGTGTCCCGTTCCTCCCCCGTGTCCCTGACCGGCAGCTCCCTCCCCTCCCGCTGTGTTCCCGCTCGCTGCCGCCAGGCGGCGCCACCGCCCCTGCCGCGTGGCCCCGCCCCCTGCCGGTGGCCCCGCCCCTGCCGTGAGGGCCTGCGCGGGGGCTGCGCGGCCATGGCGGAGCGGGGCGGGCTCGGGGACCGGAACCGGGAGGGGCCCGGGGGGTCGCCGCGGGCCGGGGGCGGCGGGAAGATGTCCCTGCACAGGTAGGGCAGGCACCGGGGCCGTGGGAGCGCCTTGCGGGCGGTGGCCGGAGGGAAGGGGCGGCTCCGGGCCGGCGCGGTCCCGCCGTGCTGCTCCGCGGGAGCGGCGGGCCCGTCCCCGTAGGAGCGAGGGCCGAGCGGGCACTGCGGGCACAGCGGGGGTGCTGCAGGAACGGGAAGGGGAGTCCCTATTCGGAGTAGCCCCCCGGTGTTGCTTTGCAGTGTATGAAACACTTTTTCCTGGCTCTTACAATACTTGGTGATGCCGGGGGTTCCGCCCGGAGATGATGTTGCTGAGCTTGGCCTTCACGCCCCCCTCCGCCACCTGGCAGCAAACACATGGTGGGGAGAGGGAGAGAAATAGCCTGAGGCTGACATTTTTCCTCTAGCAGTTGAAAATGGTGACTTTGTACCATTCTAGGAAACTTTACTGATGTGGGGGAAGAGTTATTTCTCTCCCCTACTTATCAGAGTTAAAGTACATGAAAAGTGTTGATTATTTCAGTTAACATATAAAGAACTTTTTCCTACCTAAGAATGGGAGAAACATCTGTTGTAATAGCCTAGTTAAAAAGCATAAGATCATATTTGTAGAGGAATTGTATTTTTGTTTTGCTGATATAGTTCTTGTTAGCTATATTCATAACGCTTTCGCATTCTGCCTGAGAGGTTCCCTGACTTTGGGCTTTACACTGCTGGTAGCCAGAAGTTGTTTGGCTGACCATGTTGTTGTCATGGGCTTTCTGTTTCAGTGAAAGAAAGGATACAACCAGGTCACAAAGAGTGCCATGGTTCCAACTCTGCAGTTGGCATGGGGGATTTTTTGTTGCTTCCAGGCACCTGTACTGTGTTTTAATATGGATGTGTTGGAAGATATTCCCCTAGCATTTGTTGTTTTGTTTGCTACCTTTTCTAATCCAGGGTGTTTGTATTTTCTCTTTTTTCTTTCAAGGTGTGGATAGCTTTTCCTGAAAATGCCATGGATGTCCTAGTGCCTGCTTGTTGAGCCGGCACCTTCATAGGCCAGTCAGACACAAAGACAATTCTTTATTAAGTCATGTTTTTTACTTCTTTCAGGTGTGAAACCTGTAGCAAAGAAGCAGCTAAATACAGATGTCCACGATGCATGAAATATTCATGCAGGTATGTGTTATCTGAATCAAACTGTTTTGGTTATTTTCTTTATTATGTGCTGATTGCATTTATGGTTTTCTTTTTGTCATTTCAGTTTATTGTGTGTAAAGAAGCATAAGCTCGCACAGAGCTGTAATGGAGTCAGGGATAAGACAGCATTTGTCTCTATAAATGAATTTACTGACTTGAACCTTTTGAGTGGTAAGAACCTACCTTGTGTTTTTTAAAGTTCTTTTGGTTTTGCTAGGGTAGCACTACATTTTTCATTGTTCTTTTTTTGCCTTCAGATTATCGTTTCCTGGAAGATGTAGGAAGGACAGCTGATGCTGCTGCTCGACGCTGTACTATGCATAGTCCAGCAACAAAAAGACTTGTAAGTTTATAATTATCTGCTTGATCTGTTCAAGTTACGGCTGACTACCTTTGACTTCCTACTGGACAGTCCCTGTCCAGATTTCAGAGCTGATACCTCCTTCTATGAAGGTATGAACGACCCTGAATTTTAGAGCCAGAAATCAAAAGAAGTCTCTAGGTTTATGCAGTAACAGTATTGATGGCTCCATCCAGTTGCTTGGAAGAATAGATTGCTAACTGTGTGCATTGTTAAAATTGATGCATGATCACTGTTACTATTGGATACTAGATCTGCGTTAAGAAAGCCTGAATGTTTCCTTCCGCCTCCACAACTTTTTTGTATTTTTAAGTACAAAATTCCAAGGTAAGCAACATTATTAATTGCCTAAAAATGATTGCGTACTTCCATGCATACCAAATGAAGGCACCTAGTGTTCTTCAAAAAGCAAATCTATGCAGCTATGACATAAAAGCCAACTCTCTGAAGGTTTGTTGAAGCTCCTTCCACAACCAACCACACACGCCTCCTAAAGAAAAAACGATGAACAAACAAAAAAAACCAACTAAATCTCATACAAAATATTTTGACTGTTGATATGACACAAAAAGGCATTAAGGGCCATTGTTCTTCAGTCTTGTGAAGATATCTTTAAATATAGCACTAAGCTCGGGGAGAACTCATGTTAATGACAAAGTAAATTCGCTGAGGTCCTAGAGGTGAAGAAAGGACAGCTCACTCCTTCGAGGGTCAAACATGGAATGGCAGTTTATTTGAATGTGACTCAGGCTTATATAGAGGGTTGTGTGAAGGTTCCAGAGCTTGGGTGGAGATTGGGAGGAGCATGCAAATCTTCTCACAATTAAGGTAAAAGAAGGAAGGGCAAAAACCATATAGGGAAAACAGGGGAGGAGACAACCATATATGGTGAGACCATACTGTGGCAGATCTCAACCAATAGGAGACCATGAGGGAGAACTGGGGAACCATTTTGAAAAATATAGTATATATATTTAACAGTGAACATATAAAACTGTGAGAACATATAACAACACTGGGAGTCAGTAAAGCATAGTTCAAATATGTATGTTCTTTTTCGCTCAAATAGCTTATCATTTGTGATCTTCTTCCTTCCACTCCAGCGTCAGCAGCTTGCTCCATGGTGTTTCTTCCATTCAGTGAAAGATTGTTCTCCTGCATAAATGCAGAAGACTCCAGCTTTCTCTCAGGCTGGAGTCATATTCTGTATGTGTGCCTGGCACCATGATGTCCTGAAAGCATGGGCTGAAAGTGTTAAGATAGGTAGCAGTTTTTGGGGTGTGATACTGGGCACGTTTATAGGATTAGTGCCATGTTCACATCAGCATTTGTCAGTGGCTCAGATGGTGCTTGTGCATCTCTTCTGCTGATGAGGTTGTAGCCCCAGAAGCAGCCACATGGTGGTATTACACCCAAAAAAGCTGTCTGTGACTTTCATGGTATGTTAAAGAACTTTTACTATGAAGAGGCCATTGGTGTTTTATTTTTTAATAATAGAAAAACTGCTCCTGAATATGTTTCAGAGAGTTTCTAGGCTTACTTTATTAACTTTTTCATTCATAATTTTTTTTCAAAATTCAAGGTATTGCGTTAGATATGGCCTTTTCCACAATTTTTTGTCAGCTTTTTGTTGTTTAACTTTCAGGTTTTTAATATATTATTCAAATTTTTTAAAAGAAACCTGTTTTTTGTTTTTTGCCAGTTATATTGCTTGAGAAACAAAGCTCGAGGCTGTAATATTGAGCTGAAAACACTGCCGGTTGGATTTACAAAAAGAAGAGAAAATTCAACCACATTCAGTTCCGTGTGAGTCTTCAGTTGCTTACAATCAGCAATATTTCATTTTCACTAAGCATATAGTGATAAGAATTTGAGTTCATATCAATACACTTGCTTTTAAAATGTTTGCATAAACTGTGTGATTCAGTGTGTCATGCTTCAGGTTTTCATTTTTTTAAGCTCTTTGAGCTCAATTTAACAGCTTAGATAATTCATGCTTTATTTTGAAGCATGCCAACATTGTGTAAAAGTATGAAGAATTGGTGCCATTGTGTTTTTTTCTTTTAATTAACATTGAGTTTTGTCGCTGGAAGAAGAAAATGCTTCTTCAAAGGTTTGTGATACAGGATTGATGCAGAAGGCTTGCACAAATTTTTCTCGCTGAAAAGGCTGACTTCAAGTCTGAAGAGATGCTTCCAGTAGGGTTCTATGTTGCATACTGTGATGGAAGTTGCTGTGCCAGAGGATGTGAATGTTTGATACAGCACAGCTTAAGCAAGTGTAGACAGATACGAATTCAGGAAGAAGGCTTAGGAGACTTTAAATACTCTTCCCTTATCCACCCTTTAGGTTTTCTCTATATCATATGATATCCAGAATTTGTATTTTAAGGTATTTTTACAGTAAAAATAAAATAAATTTCAAAGTATTTCATTGTGACAGCAATTGGGTCTAGAGTTCAGCTCAGTGAACTACTGGGGCAAATCTAAATGCCTTTTGAGCTTCTTACAGCAGTGAGTGCCAACTGCCCCTCATGGCTCCTTCACCTGTTTTCTTCATGGTCTCAGTTTTGGTGGCAAGTTGTGTCTAAGGATGCATTTTTCCATCTCTTCTTGAAGCTTCGTGGTGTCAGGCACGGGCTGGCCACCAGAGGTCTGTCTGTGACAGGGTAATAACCACCTGGAAACTGCTTAACAGACCCACCTGTACTGTTTATGATGTTCTTGCGAAAAGGAATAGGGTTTGGGTTTTGCAGATATAGTAGTTTTTAGCAGAACATTAGGCTTAACAGTTATTTGTCTAGGGTTAGGTTTATGGTTAGTGCTAGGGGTGTGGGAAATATGTGCTTGTGTTAATTACTGGTAGTGGTAATTAGCATGAGTAGTGGTAATTAGGGGTAGTGGTTTTCTGGGGTAGTGCATTTTAGGGTTAGGGTTACGATTAGTGTTAGGTCTATGGTTAGTGTTAGGGGTAAGGGCAATATGTGGTTGTGTTCAATAGAGGTAGTGGTAATTATGGGTTGTGTTTACTAGGGGTAGTGGTAATTAGGGGTAGAGTTTTTTTGGGTTAGTGGATTTATGGGTTATGGTTAGGGTTAGGTTTATGGTTAGTGTTAGGGGTAAGGGGAATATGTGGTTGTGTTCATTAGTGGCAGTGGGTATTAGCGGTAGTGGTAATTACGGGTTGTGGTTATTGGAGTAGTGGTTGTTAGGGGTAGTGGTACTTAGGGGTAGAGGCTTTTTGGGTTAGTGGATTTTAGGGATAGGGCTAGGGTTAAAGTTACGTTTATGGTTAGTGTTACAGGTAAGGGGAATATGTGTGGGTTTTAGTGGTAGTGGTTATTAGTGGTAGTGGTAATTATGGGTTGTGGTTATTGGGTTAGTGGTAATTAGGGGTAGAGTTTTTTTGGGTTAGTGGATTTTAGGGCTAGGGCTAGGGTTCGGCTTATGTTTATGGTTAATGTTAGGGGTAAGGGCAATATGTGGTTGTGTTCGTTAGTGGCAGTGGTTATTAGCGGTAGTGGTAATTATGGGTTGTGGTTCTTGGGGGTAATGGTAATTAGGGGTAGACTTTTTTCAGGTTAGTGGATTTTAGGGTTAGGGCTAGGGTTAGGGTAAGGTTTATGGTTAGTGTTAGTGGTAAGGGGACTATGTGCTTGTGTTCATTAGAGATAGTGGTTATTAGCAGTAGTGGTTATGGGGGTAGCTGTAATTAGGGGTAGTGATTTTTCTGGTTAGTGGCTTTTAGTGTAAGGGCTAGGTTTATGGTTAGTAAGGAGTAAGGGTAATATGTGGTTGTGTTCATTAGTGGTAGTGCTTATTAGCGTAAGTGGTAATTATGGGTTGTGGGTTTTAGGGGTAATGGTTAGCAGGGTTAGGGTTGGATTAGGTTTATTGTTAGTGTTTGGTTTGGGGTAATATGTGTTGTGTTCATTATTGGTAATGCTTATTAGCCATAGTGGTTATTAGTGGTAGTTGTTACTGGGGTAGTGGTAATTAGCGGTCATGGGCAGTATGGGCTCACCTGCCTCCAGACAACCATCCTAGAAGAAGAACATCTCTAACTCGAAACCTGATCAGATGGAGCTCACTTAGCCCTGTAAGGCCACCTATCTATGAGAAGGACACTCTAACCAAACCTAGGTCCTGAGGATTTTGCTGTCACTGTCCAAGCTTGCTTGTGTCTGGCAGATTAACCTTAGGAGTAAATGGTGGGGCCAGTTCTGCGCACGCTGCACATCACCTAAAATATCCTTTATGCAGGCTTTAAGGGTTCACCCACACTTTCAAAACCCTGCAGCGGCAGGTGAGGGACGAAATGGCAGGTGATAAGGTGCACTGGAAGCCGCAGCCCCAGTGCTGCATGCAGGTGTTTCAGGACACTGGTCACTCGAGACTGACCTGGAGATGACAGTCTGGTTCGGCAGCATCCTGAGTGACCAAGCAGCCTTTTTCAAGGAGAGGACTGCTTGCACCACATGGAGAGGGGCCTAAAAAAGGTAGCCTAACCAAAGCACATCTCCACCCTTCACCTGGTTGGCTTACCGTGGCCGACAGGCATCTTCTGATGCGGTCAAACAAAAACAAAGAGACAAAGGCATACACCTGCCTCCAAAGGTGTGTCCAAATGAACAGTTTGTCCAAAGTGCATGTTGGAACATCAGAACCATGCTCGACTCTGCGCATGGTGGATGTCCTGAGCGTCATTCTACTCTAATTGCCCACATACTGTCACGACTCAACATTGACGTTGCTGCTCTCAGTGAAGTTCATCTCCATGAGGTAGGCAGCCTTAAAGAACAGGGCGCCGGCTACACACTCTATTGGTCAGGCAAACCCAAAACTGAAAGTCACCTTTCAGGAGTTGGTTTCATGATTAGAAACTCCTTTGTCTCCAAACTTGAAAATTTGCCAACAGGTCATTCTGATCGTGTTATCTCCTTACGTCTCCCACTACACAACAAGCAACATGTTCTCTTCAGCATATATGCCCCAGCTGTCCAAGCTGACCCTGCAGAAAAAGACAAATTCTACTCTGACCTGTACCACCTTACCCAAAAGGTTCCTGCAGATGACAGGATCATAATCCTTGGTGACTTCAACGCCAGAGTAGGAAAGAACTCTGAAGCCTGGAAAGGAGTACTAGGAAAGCATGGTTTTGGAAACTGCAATGACAACGGAGAAAAATCAGACTGCTCAAACTACTCAGGTGTTACTTTGCTCTCTTCCAGGGAAGGGTCCAAAGGGCTGTGGAAGCTGAAACTGAGACACTGCTGAAAGCTTAACTCAAACAGTAGTTTTATTACCAAAAGTGGCCAAGTAAACAGGAAAAACCCTGAGAGAGAGAGAGAAGGGAAAGTAAGCCTCCAGGTATAAAAACCCAAATTGCCCAGGTGTTTCCCATGAAGTTGTCTTACCGACTCCAGAATGCCCAGACTTCCTGAGCAGTGGCTGCATCCTCAAGGGTCAGCTGGCTCACATACAAAGGCAGGTGTCCCCACAAAGGCAACATTGTCCTGTCACGTGAAGCAAGCAATCCCCGAGCATGATCAACCTGCTCTTTTTCTAAGTTGCCAAAGTGACCTCAGCCCAGGCAGGTGTGGCCAGTACCGCCCAGAGAGAGATCCTCTGCTCCCTCCCCCAGTTATGTAAAGAT
>JAWWMP010000005.1:14412189-14445655 GCA_035047865.1 Dendrocincla tyrannina | reverse complement strand
CTTGGCCATATTGACCACCATCAATGGTCCACCCTGGCCTCCAGTCAGGAGAAATGGAGACACACCATCCGTAATGCTGCTGCTTCCTTTGAGAACACACGCAGAATCAGCCTGGAGGAAAAAAGGCACGAGAACCGTGCCTCGCCAGTCATGCCGATGGAGACTTTCCACTGTGCCTTTTGCAATCGGACTTGCCTATCTCATATTGGCCTTTTTAGCCACCAGCGTGCTTGTAGCAAGCGCGGGTAGAGCCCTTCCCAAATCTTCATTCGTGAAGCCTAGCCATGGTAATGGAGGCTTAACATAGGTGTAGAAGCATAAACTTTTAAAATTACGTATTTTAGTGGTTCCGCTAGAGAACCCAGGGTGAAGCAATGGAAAGAAAGGAAATCTGAGGTAATTTCTCCTCCCTCTACCCCAAACTAACAGGTCGCTGAGGCTCTCCCCTCAGGACAGACCAGGTGGTAGTCCCAAACCTTGCAGAGATTGTCTGCCTCTCCACTGGCTTTCTTTCCCTTGGCCACATGCTCTACATTTTAGATACCTCATACTAGTGCCCTGCTGTTGAAATACTTCTGGCCAAGAGCTGAGATTCATTTTCATAGGGAATTTCCTTAATGTTATGGATAAAATAAACAACCTTAAGTACGGGGTAAGGAGTGGTCTTTAAGAGCAAGTGCAGGAAGCCCAGGGATGCTCAGGCCAGTAGCTAAGAGGACAGAAGAAAGAGCACAAATACAGGGAGGGTTGACATTTTTTGAAAGATCCTGGGTGTGGTAACAGTACTGCGCTGGCAGACATTTGCCTTCATGTAGCATGTTCTCTTTCCTCTAGAAAGCCTTTTTGGGTACACACTGAAGTGTGACTTGTGTTGGGAACAAACTAGGCTTTGAGCAGATTATGCTTTCATGTGTATTGTGTGTTTTTTGTTCTTTAACAGAAGCAGATTTAAAGATGGGGCAAGGAAGGTGACTTCTTGACAAATAGGCATGGAAATATTTCACAGGTTGACTGGGAGAATGTCTTACTGATTTTTGTCAGTCCTGAGGTACTTTTATTGTTGTGGAATGAGTCTTTCTGGGACTTTCACATCCCACCTGAAAGAACATGGTAACATTCTCTGTTCTGAAGAGGACAGGAAGTAACTGGGTTTTTCCTGTAGATGCTGTCCAAGGATATGGAATATGCTCAATGAGTGTTACACAAAAGATACATTTCCTCCCTCTTGCTGCTACTGTTGCTCATGCAACAGTGGACTGTTTCAATTTAATGATACAGATTAAAAATCAACCTTTGGTTTTGGGGGTTCTTTTTGAGGTTTTTGGTTGTTGGTTTTGTGGGGGGTTTTTTAATTAACATGTTCTGCTTGTTTTCCTCTAAATGGGGTCCTAAGGAATCAAGTTTGAGTGAAGCAGTGAATCTCAAGCATTTAACACCTGTCCCATGTGACTTCATAATGTTTTGTTGAACATTACCTTCAAATTGGGTAAAGCTCTCCAAGTGGTCATATGTCAATTATATGACCTTAACACCTGACAGTGCTCAGGGCCTGGTGTGTGTCCCTCTTCTATAGATCTGTACTTCATCTCATGCTGTTTGTCAGTTGAGATTTGTAGACGGATTGCTTCAGAGGGGGGATTGGAAAATGCTCAACATATGTGTGTGGAAAACTGAGAAGAGTCTTCTCTGATGTCCTCTTCATGCTCTCCCTGCGAGCCAAGTTGTTGGGCTGTACAGGGCAGGAATGAGAGTAATCCAAAACTAGGAAGTACAAGATGTATTCTTGTGTCATCCCCTGCTTGTGCCAGCTCTGGAGGACAGATCAGTGTTTCAATGTGTTAACCAGACTCTTCTTTTCCTGGTTTCCATTAGTTTGTTTGCTAAATTTGTTGTTTTGAAAGCATACGTGCCAATGCTGGGCAACACATGGATTAGACTAACTTGTGATACTGAATATTTAGATAACGGAGGGTCATTAGAAAGTAGAGTCTGAGTCCAGTTTGTGAACTCATGGTACATTTGACAAATTATTCATAAATTGCTTTTATGTGCTGCTTTATCCTGCTTTTCCTGTGGTGCCCTTATTTTCCAATAGAACTGAAAGTTTCCCACTGGATGCATTCTGCCATGGAATGTTGGTGGAGTGACCTGCTGGGATAGGAAGCCCTTGGGAAGGGAGTGGAGAATGTGGCCAGGCTGGGACAAGGCCTGGAGCAGCAACTGGGAAGCTCCAGCCAGCAGGTGAAATGGGAAGAGTGAAGGGAGCTTGCAACTCCAGGGCTCCTGGTTCCCTGGGAGGAGATAATGGCAGCAGTGAGAGACTGAAATGGGGCAGTGCAACTCCCTTACCTCTGCAGCTTGTGCTGCCCTGCTCCGACCCTCCCTCCTGCTTGCACTGTCATAGACATCTCCACCCAGCTTCCTCCCTGCTCTGTTCACAGCATCTCCCAAACAAAAATCCTTTTTACCTCTTCTCCCCACCAAGAGGGGCCAGAGGGCTACAAGTCTTCTTGCTTGTGGAAGGCATGCCTGCACCGTGAGAGCATTTGGTCAGAGGATATATGTGGAAAAAGGAGGAAGCTTTTATGTTACCTTTCTTCTTTGATTTAATTGTGAGAAAAAAATATAGTGTGAGCATTTGGCATTAGAGTAATTTAAGAGAACAACAGTGTTTCCAAAGCTATTTGTGAGGTACACCTGAAAGCCCTAAAATGTATTTTACATAAGAAGATAGAAGTTTTAGTCTTTAAAAATTATTGCCGTTTGGGTTGCTCTGCCTTGACAGTATCCTTTTGAACAGGGCTCAGTTCAAGCCTGGCATGTTTGATTATTGCAGCACACATGGTTAGAAAAGACCACATGTGTTAGAGAGGAAGTGCACTTCAGTGTCTTCATTGATTGTCTATCTGTTTACTGTATCTAGGAAACATACAAACCTTCAATAGAAATACTTCACTTTTGCTATTTATATGTCAAATTTAGGAATTAGCTTGATGAAGTTTCAAGAAAACAGAGACATCCTCTTTTTTGTGCTGTTCTTAGAAGTGCAGCAAAGTCAATTTGGCACTAGGAAAAGTGTCAGGGGACCAGGGGAGGTGAAATCACCACACCTCTGCATGTTCTCTTAATTATTTTTAATTCACAAGAGACTCTCTTCTTTTACTTGGACTGAATCTTCACTGCTTAAGAAAGTTGAGGAAAGCAATATTATCCAAAAGTATGCATACTGAACATCCAGTACTTCAATTGAACTTCAGTTCATTATGTGAGAATACTGAGTATTGTCAGATAAAAGGATAACTGGTCCATCATTAAACTTCATGTCCTTCTAATCTCTTTTATGAATTCAGAATGACACAGACAGGAAATACAGTATTAGCGCTTTGATGTAAGATGACCTGTGTACTATTGTAAAAATGCTCTAAGAGTATCAGTTGCTAAATAGAAGCAAAATCACCAATGAATCCCTATCTTTTATAGGCTGGCAGTGAAGTACTTCTGCAGAGCCCAAACTGCAGTTGGTATCTTCAGATATGACGAATTTGAGATTTTTGTCAATATGTATTTGTTTGTATACATATATGCACACATTTTAAAAGATTTTGTATATATAAAACCTTCTACTGCGTTCCGGGCAAAACTGAGAGGAAATGTTCAGAGAAAACTTAGATAAAAAAGTTAAGCTTTATAAGATATTTCATAAATGTTTTAAGAAATACATAAACATTAGAAACTTCTAAAAATCTGCCAAGGTACTTAATAGGTATGTCCTAGTCCCAGAATCCTTTGTAGATATGTCCTTTAATTCCCAGCAGCTGTTCTGCCTATACCTGCAGTACTTTGAGCATCTTCCCAGGTACTGCAATGACTGTAAAAGGTGATGAGAACTTTTGCAGTTGTTCTGAGAGCCAGCTGGAGGTAACAGCCACTTTATATATACTGGTGCTATCTTTGTAGCATCAGAAATAAAAATCTTTTTATTCTTGCTGTGAAAAAATTTAAAATCATTTACATATAGTTCAGTGAAAACTACAGTACATTATGGAAAATAAGTTTTTGGAAATTTTAAGAGAAATGAAAGGTATGTAGTTACTTTGCTTTAGAAGAACAGTGGTTGTGAAACAGCCTGGACAGTTCTGATCGTATTTTGCAGATACATCTCATGCAAGGAAAGAGATACTTGGCTCCCCTTTTTCCCTCTGATCAGTTTCCGTGCTTCTGAAGTAGCCAGAATAGGATGTGAAGCCAAGTGATGCAGGGATGGGCTATGATGCTGCTTTTACTGACATCAGTGACGTGCTTGTGCCTCATCCAGATCTCTGGTGTTTGGTAATTTTATAGTCAGTATCCTGGTATCCAGAAACCCGAGGAGTGGTGTTCCATGGCAGCAGAACAGCATGGAACACTTCATGGAGGGAGCTGTTACTCAACTCTGCAGATGAGTTACTCGATCAGGCACTGTCATTTAGAAAATGAACATAGTACATGTCTGTTGTATTTGAAGGAAATACTAGCCCAGTGAGCCATAATGGAAAATTAAGTCAGTGAGATCTGGAGCAAGGATATCTAACTTTAATCAGAACTTGTTGCAAAGCAGCTTTGATAGCATCTACAGCTGACATCAAGTTCTGTAACTGGGCACAGATTAGTGATGGTGAGGGATGCTTCACTTCAATAACAGGCACCCAACAAGATTGTTTTTCAAGACTTCATTGTACAGTGAAGAGTATGAGGCTGCTGCAGTTCTTTCTTTTTTTATTGCCTACTTCTACCATGTCCTTAATCTGTCTTGCCTCCTTCTGCTTGCCGTTTATTTCCAGGCAAGAGTACTTTGAAGAGAGATGAAGTCACTAACTGCAGTTTCACTGTTAGCTTGCTCAAAAAAAAGAGTCAACGTTTCTGCTTTTCCAAAATGAAACTCCTGAGAAGGAATGAACTTTTTGACTTCAGCTTCCTGATTCGTAGCACTTTCTATGCGCTATTCCATAGACCAGATTGTGCCTGGAAGGGGGAGGAAGGGCAGAAGTCTGAAAAGAACCCTCTTAAGCTGATTTTACAGCTGCAGTGATGAACTGAGCCTGCCTCAGTGAGCCCACAGGGAACTAGTCTTGCATGTGAAAAGAGAATGTGCTTTGTGACAATTGTTTCTACTGGCTTATGAAGAGTGTTCCTAACACCAGGTAGCAAGCTAGAAGTTCTTTTCTAGAACATTTCTTTTTGGAGTGCCTGTGTTAGAGACACCCCTCTTGTCCACATACATGTTTCTGTGAGCTATGTCACCATTTGTCTGTGTCCTCCAGGGACAGGAAGATCTGAGTACTCACAATCCTTTGGCTGTCTTGGTTTAAAAATTTGACAGAAAATGCATAACACAGTAAGGGTGGGTCACTTAGAGTAGATAAACATGGCCTGTTCGAAAAAATTGGGGAAAATGAAAAAATGCTAGTAAGCTTCACTTTAGTTAATAACAGAGCAAAACCCTCATATGAACAGTCCTTATAAGCATTTTAATAAATGTGCCCCTCATTAGTTTTTCCTCTAGCTAAAGAGGGTGGCCTTATGTCTGTGTCTAAAGCTTACTAATTTTTACTAAAGTCTCCCTGGGAAATTGCTTTGAAATAATGCCATTCCATATTAAACGCTGGATATTAACATGTGTGAGAGGAATCACAAGCTTGTTAATCAAAAGCAAATTGAACTGGTTATATAATCCTATTGATATTCCAGTTTGCTCTGTATGTATGGTAGCTATCAAGATAACAATTGCATAACCTTGTTTCACTTATCTTGCAGAAAACTTCTGAAATTCCACTCACTGATTTTGAGTTATTTCAGAACCTTTTGCAGTTTGGTAATTTAAGACAGTATCACACCAACATGCAGAACAGCATAAAATTCATGGGGTCAGATAATTTTGCCAGCTTCTGGGCATACATGCTAAGTGATTAATAATGTGTTCTGTGTTATCCCTCAGCTCTGGTCGTACAATCTGCATATTTCTTTCAGATATGATATGCTCTTAATTTCACCTTCTAATTTAAGGAAGGCATTCTCATTCCCAGCTTTAACAAACATGAGTAGAGAGAAGGGAAGAATCACAAGGCATGCTGCAGAACTCTGCTGAGGCACATGTTGCTTTGGGGACCTTGGCCTTCATTAGTTTTTTGTATTCTAATTATTAGCTTCTTGGAGCAAGGGTTCCCGCTTGCTATTTTTTTAGTAAATACTAACACTTCTGATTCTACTTACACTCCACAAAGTATAGTTCAGCTGTAACGCTCAGTTTTCTCCTAGGAATAACTAGGTAAGGGACTGATTACTTGGTTGATAAAGAGCGCTTCATAAAAAGTGTTTGCATTTAAAAATTGGTGTCAGTTAAACTTAGCAACGAAGTCAACTGTTTTGCTACTGGATGCGTGTACACTTGTCTCTGCAACCAGCTAGAACCTGCTGGATAATGTTTCATCTGCCTGATAAACAAATTAAACAACATGTTGGAACAACACTGTATTTACTTCTAATTGTAGTACTAGAATCTTTGCATAACTGATGGTGATTATCCTGGATTAATTGGTCTTAAGTAATGTGTTAAAAAAAAAGGCTGTGGGAAAATACCATTAGACATTTCTATGCTTCATGTTGATGTTTGACCTCCAATTTCTAAATCTTTGCTGTTTGTCTTGTAAAACTCTGAACCAGAGCAAAGGGCCATGAACCTACCTTTTAGACTGCTTTCTTTTAGGGGATTCCTTTAGAAAGGTATTGTTACACCCACTATATTGAGTGGGAGATTTTGGAGCAGTTAGAGGAAAAATACTTTGTCATAAGTCAATATTGATTTCTGGGGAGGAGCAAAAAGGCAAGAAGAGATTTCCTGATCTAACAAAGTATCCTCCAGTCGATACTTCCTTTCTTAAGATGATATTGCTCTGGAACTGTGCTTCAGTAGCTTCTGTTCTCAGATACTAATTATGCTAGCTGGAAAGGGAGGATGTATCTTAAAACTAACAATTCTCTCACTGAAGAAAGGAATGTGACATCATTTTTGGTCTCTACCAAAAGCTTTACAGTCTTTCTGTAAAATATTTATTCTTTCTAACTTCTCCTTTACATGTTATGCCACAAGGCAACTTCCTTCCCTGGCCATGACACACTTTCTATTGAGTCCATTACTGCTGTGAAAAATCAGGTCCCCTGTTTTCTGTAGAACCTGGCCTTATCTGGAACTTCTGGCTGTTACTGTTGCACAGGTTTGGTAATCTGTCCTGGGGGATATGCCAAAAAGCAGTTTCCTTTTCTGAAATTAAAGGGCACGTGGAATATACTTTTAAAATGTGAAATACTGTTGATCAGTTGGTGATATTTTACCTATATTTGTATAGAACAGATTATCATCCCATAAGGACTTGAAATTCAGCAGGATCTTGGAGCATTGCATCTTTCAAATGGCATCTCAGTTTCTCTGCAGACCCCTTTTATTCTTTGAAGCCATTCAAAATCTTAACTATGTATTTTCTCCTGCACCCATGCTGTAGGCTACTAAGCTTTGTCATAGAAAAAATAAGTAGTAGTTATCAGCTAACACTAAGAATATGCATTTCTTTTTCTTTTCAGGGAGAACAAGTTCTACTGGCATTTGAAGCTCGTATTTCCTCACTGTCGTGCTGAATACACTTTAAAAGGGTACAGAGCTTGAAAGCAGATTTTTTATAAAGTTCAAATTAATTTGCTGAAGTTGAATTGCAAAACATTTTGATCAGTTCTTATCTGGTTCTGTTACACAAGGTAGACTCAGGTATTAATTTTAGTCTTAAAAAAAACAATTGAAAGTTATATAGTCGTTTCCTCTTTGAAAGCTAGCAGGCTTTTCAAATCAGTCAAAATGTTTGGTTGTTAGTTCTTTTCTCTATGTAAACAGCAGCTTGTATATTGGTAATAGCAATAGCCATACACCTAACATATTCTATTCTAAGAGTTGCCATCCCTCCTTGCCTGCAGTCTGGAGCTGACCTTCATATAGGGTAAAATGGTTGCATTGTTTGCTTTGTAGAAATGCCCACAAGCCCATTTTGAAAAGGCTGAAAAATAAGCTTTTGTTGACAAATCTTTCTCCTTTTTTTCCTAGCCTAAAGGGGGGTGAGAAGTATGCCCTTGTCTGCTTCTAGGGCTGTAGGGACAGCATGTTTTTATTGCAGGTTAGAAACTAGAGATGTATCTGTTTAGTCCTCGTATATGCGTGTGGAATCCCAGTGCTGAAACTGAGATAAACCTGTCCATGTCTATTCAGTATTGATACACATTTATGATCCTCCCATAAACTACTCAGTTGTGCCACTGTAGCGTGCAAATACACAGCTGTCTCCAAGTGACTCATAATAGATTTTTGTGTACATGATGAACCATGTCTCACATATTTGATTTTTATCTCTGGTGAAAGGGTGCCTGACGATAAAACACTTGCTGATATCCTTAAGCCGTACATTGATCCAGTGGAGTCAGATCCTATAGTTTGTCAAAGGTGTGTATTCAATAACTTTGCCTGTTTCATCTAATGCACTAATAAAAGAAGGGAATGGTTCTAAATAAATACCTTAAATCTTGCAGAGCTGAGTTCCCAGTCAGCAGTACGTCTTCAATTCCTGTGATGAAAACCATCCTAACATTCACCAACCAACTAACCCTGGGGTATAGCCACCAAATTTAAACAAGAAAAGGATTAAGAAATTGACTCATGGTATAAAGATCAAATAAAGCAACTGTAATTCTAAAAAATGTAACCATAATTAACCTCAGTCGAGGGGACAGTAAATCTTTTCTTTAGAGTAATTGGAAAAGCATACTTGTAATTATAACCCTCATTTATAGGAAATACTTAGTATGTGGCAGATTGTCTTAATGAAAAAAATACATTCTTTTGGCTGTTGACATGCAAAAGACAGCCATCTCTTATGGATGATAGGAAGAAAAGTCATCATATATAATTGTTTCTTCATCTTTACTGCATTTTTTTTCCAGATTAAAAGTCTATACAGCGTCTCCTCTGTCAGATGTACAAATCTTAATGAAAATAGAAAACAGGAACCGAAACTCTGTCAGGTAAGGTGATTCTTCAGTTTGTGTGCTTACTGATTAAAAATAACAGAAAGAAGTAACATATTTCTTGGTCTAATATTATAGTTGGAGATTACATAATCTCATGGATTAAACTTCAGGGAGTAATTACTAGTTATCTTTAAAACTATTCAGTAAAAATGCTATTTCTTTGTCTTTTAGTATGTCAACATTCAAATTTCAGTGTAGTTATTGAGTGTGCCTTTACCTGAGCTGCTTCAGCAGCAACCCACGCCAAAGTCACAGAACATAGGTTTGTGTTAAAATTTTAAATAACTGTAGACATCCCTTCCCTTCTGAAGTTCCTCTTTGGATATGTTAACCTCCCCAAAGGAGTTGAAGTGGTAGTTGAGGAGAGTTGTCTTTTTAAATCACTGCAGCAAAAATTGTGTATACCAGAATCCAGTTACTGCATTTGAAATTACACACACTTCTCAAAGTTACCAACTCATCACTCTTCATGTTAATCATATTTCTGGGTGTGGGCTTTTATGTCTCCAGAATTTAGACTTGTGCAGAATTCTTTTCTTTGTTTCCAGAGCAGACAATAATCTTGAACTTCAAAATTTAACTTTAGAGAAATATTTTTTGCTGGTATAAAATACCATTTTGAACACTCCACCCTACTGTCATTGTTACTGGAAAGGATATGTATCAGCTTAGTATCATAGCTTATTGTGGTTGACCAGTGATTCCTAGTTAGACATCTTTACATTCTTGTCTTCAATTGTAACAAATGAAAATAATATGCTTCCCTAAAACATATGTTATTTCTAAAGGGGGAATAAAGGTATATTAAAAGAATTTTAATTGTAACTGAGCTTCCTGTTTATGCTGTATTTTTTCCCCACTAATATTAAAAAATGTGTACTTTGATTCAAGTCCAAACTCTTAGTTACTTCGATTGTTTGTTGGTTTTTGGGTGTTTTTTTTTTGCAATCATTATTTGAAATATGGTTGTAACATTTGCCCTTAGAGTTGCCAGCTAGAAACCTGTTGAGTTTAAGTGAATTTGAAGATACAGAGCCATGGTTCTTACATGCAGGAGGAAAACATGAAAGGCCTTTGACTGCTCAGTACCCTGTGTCTGAGGGTTGCAAATGTGGGAATAGTGAGTTTTTGTTTGTGGGCACTGAAATTGTCAGGGACCAGCTGTTTCAGCTAAATGTTCAGAAGTCAGTGGGGCCTGATGATTTCATCCTAGATTACTGAAAGGACTCCTGGATGTTATGGCATCTTGATCATGTATTAAAGGTCTTGGGAGTCTGAGGAGGTCCCTGCTGACTGAATGTCATGGTTTAGCCCAGCAGGCAGCCAAACACTGCACAGGCATTCACTCAACACCCCACATCCCATGAAGAGAGAAGAATTAGAATATACAAAACAAGTGATGCATAATGCAGTTGCTCTCCACCCACTGACCAGTCCCCAGCCAGTTCCGGAGCAGCAGCCCCCAGCCAGCTTTGCCCTTAGTTTATATCCTGATCATGTGTCATATGGTATGGAATGTCCCTTTGGCCGGGGGGATCAGCTGTCCCTGCTGTGTCTTCTCCCAGCTTCTTGTGCTCCCCAGTCTACTTGCTGGTGGGCTAGTGTAAAAAGATTTTTGACAGTATTAGTCTTTCATATTTCCTTTTTTAGAAAACAAGGAAAAGTTGGTTTTGTAATAGCAGGTAAAGTTCACCTTTTAATCTCCTTTTTTGGTCTTTTGAAGTGGAGTATTATAAGTTGTATAGAAGGCTTGGGAAAGAAACCAGTTTAATATCAAAGTTGACTATTTCTTGTGCTCCTCAGTATTGTTGTTAATCAACCACTTTCCTCTTCTGAAGTCTCTATAGCACTTCTTTATTTCAGATTTCAGAGCAAGAACTCTTCTTCATGAAGTTAAATTAAATTAACTTAAATATTCTTAAGTGTGAGACTCATCTGTATTCCCAGAATCAGCTATGTTGGTTGATAACAAAGTTGGAGTAATTGGTATTTATCCCACTTAGAGAATGTAAAGTTTAAAGTGTAAAAAAACTGTATAAAGATAAAATAGAAGAGTGTTTTGACTGGAGAACTGCAGTTCCTCACTTGGAAATTATATGAATCTCTTCATATAAGTTGGTGGAGCAGGCCCAGCTGGGGCAGTGCAGACAGGTCAAGGAAACAGCATATTGGAGGAAAATTCCTCCTGTGAAAGGAAAGAACAAAGTTTATTTGAAATGATGGGACTGCTATGTCAGCAGAAGGTCATCTTCTGTTGACATAAGCTGTGTCTGTGCCAGCAGGCACTCTCAGTGCAGTTGTGCCAGTGTAGTTGTTGTGACAAGGGCTTTAGGAGGGAATTCAAATTTTTACTGCGGTTGCATTACATTTAAGTAAGAGAGAATTTGGTTTTATTTCTTCTCCTTTTGGTTCCCCACCCCTAGTTAAATTAATTGGGAGGTAATGGTTCTTATTCTATAAATCAGTGCCTGGAATTGCAGTGGAAGTACTTGTGATTGAAACATGACCAGCTTGCTGCTTAGTGGTCTTGGGAATAGAACAAAAGCTGAATGCAGGCAGAGCTGTCTCACCTTTCTTTATCCATATTTCTTTAACAGTGGGGAGCTGTTAACTGCTGGTTTGTGTAGCCATGAGTGCCACTGTCAGCTCAGAGTAATTTCTCATCCTGTGTCTCCTCATTCTGCATGATTTTAGGCTGTATGGTTCCTGTATGGCAAAACGCTCTTCTGTCACTTTGTGGGCAGACTGAAGGAATAGGATTGGTGCAGGCTACTCATACATGTCATTCTACATGAATGTTGTGTTATCTGCAACTTCTGTGACCACCAGAAAAATTTCTTCTCCACAAGCACTAGATACTAGAAAGACTGTAAACATACATTGTTAAGTCGGATGTTGTTTTTAGGCTTACCAGAACCTTTTGAAAAAAATACTTTTCATAGTTAAAATTGCATATTATTGAGGAAATGCAGTGGTGTTTTGGAGAGCATATAACAGGATTATTATAGATTATAAAATGTTAGTCTTCCAGTTTTAAGATAAGTATGTTGCAGAAGGATTTTAGTATTTCCTGCCATTGTTTATGAAACAGGAGTTTGTGGTTTAGTCTTGGCTGTTTTCTGTGTTTCACAGCAAATCGCCCTTTTAGTTTGAAGGTCCTTTGTAGAATGCTTTAAATTTTTTGGTTTTTCTTCTTTTCTTTCTCCAGAATTACAAATTAGCCACATAGTACAGAGTTCTGCTTTCTCACAGGAGCTTTCTGCAGAACTTCAGAAAACCACTGGTGTGCAGGTATCATGGATAGCTGCCAAACACAGTGCTTGCATTCTTCAAGTGACATGTCTTTTATCATTAGTGGGGGCAATTCTTAAGAGAACTTTGTGATAAGATCTTATTTCTGTCTTCTCTAAAATCAGCTTGTAAGAATTGCCTTCAGTATGAATTAGTTGCACTCCACAGCTACTTGGGATAACCTAAAGCATGTCGTCTCCTCATGTCCTCTCCTCCCTACCCCTTGTCTAATGCTCTATAACTGTTAGTTACACTTGATAGTCTTCTTATTAACTGTACTTAATTTATGAGGAATCTGATGAAGGAGGGTTTGAAAAAATCATTGTTACACAATTCTCTTCTTTATTTAAAACCTTTCGGTTTTAAAGGAAGTTTGGAAAAAACCTGGATTTGAATGGGTCAGAATAGTTTGGTAGTGCTTGCTTCTATCACCTGTTATGCAATGTTTAGTTGGTGATTGGTGTCCGTTCTCTCCTCAGCTGTAACTGTTCCAAGAAAGGTTTAACTGCTGCCTCTTGGATGATTTTTGCAGTCTACATTCTTTTATAAAGTAGTATTTTCTTTCTTCGGGATAAATTAGTGTCCTGACTATCTTCAGACCTTTTTTTGGGATTCCTTCCAAGTGACTTCATATGGTAAGAGTATTGCTTTTTCCACTAAGGAAAGGAAAAGTGCAATGGCCAAATTATACAATCTGTTTTGGGAAATACACCTTTTGATTTTCCTGAGAATAGCCTTGTCAGGCTTTGTTTAACAAAAAAAAACTCCAAACCAAAACAGCCATCAGCCCCTTCCAAAAAGAATTCCTAAATCACACAGACCATTGGTATTTGTTATTAGGAAGATAGTAGTCAAGAGTTGGAGGTTTTTTGTAGTTACAGGTACTTAATGAAAAATCTATTTACTCAACCTTATTGTATAAAATTATCCTATTTCTAGAAGCGAAATAACTGCAGCAAACTTAATTTATAGTAGATACTTTGAGACAATTCATTATATAAACCTTAATGAGGTTAAACCACAAAAATGAAATATCTCTTTTGCTGGGTTCAGTAATATCTTGCATTAATATAGTTTAGATAGTTTACTCTTTAATCACATGCATTTAGTTTAATAGAATTAAAAAATAATGCTTTTTTAAGCATCAATGCTAGGTCTTTTGTATAGCAATGTTCTTTTTTGCCTATTCAGAATGACATGTGAATGTTGTTTCAGAATAAGTTGTTGTAGAAAACTTTTTGGGGATTTGAAGATAGGAGTAGGCACTGACAGAATATTTAGGTACCTGGAAAATATCATGTGGTTGCCCTTAAGAGCTTTGCAAAGCCGGCTGCTTTCAGTGGACCCCCTCCTTGAAGGAACTGGAGTACAGAGCATTACTAGGCTCTATCCTGTTATTTTGCTGTTGTAAGACTGCCACATCATACAGAGATGTGTATGAAATCAGTTGTAGAATTGTTTTCCGTGTCAGTAGTACTGGTGCAGCCCATGTTTCAATTACTCAGAAAGCAAAAACTACCAAAAAAATTTTTGTGCCTGTTCCAACATCAAGGGGCTTCTTACTTTCTGTGGTGACACTGGCTGGTGCACATGAGAATACTGGCATGTGTGCCACTTAATTCTCGTGGACCACAGGGAAGATCTGCTAAACCAGTATCAGAGATTTTTCTCTACTGAATGTCATTGCTTTATGGTGGTGAACACTTACTTTGCTTTAACTGATTCAATGCAGTTGCTTCTCAGAAGGCTGGATGATGTTAGTAATCTTGGAGCACTTCCCTGTCTCTAGATCAGCTGGCAGAAATGAGAGTTATTTCCTTGGATGACTGAGTTCTGTGCTCAAAGAGAATTTTCTTTTGTAGTCTATTGTTTTTAAATAACTAAGGGTTAGAGCACATCAGTAGGTAGCAGTAGTCACAGTAATAGATTTAGGAAGGTGAAGCTTTTTGCTTTAGCACATGCAAATAAGCCAACTTATTTTGGCAGACTTTTGGATAATCCTCTTGGAATTCAGAAAGTAGTAGAAATGTAATGGAACCAAATATTTTTTAATGTAGTATTTAGATTATTTATTTCCCTATCTTTAAAAATGTCTATTAGATACCTGTTTTGTCAGTGATTTTACGATTATAGAAAAAACATTATATTGAAATGCATTGAAGGTAGCCTCAAATATTGATAGGTTAATGTTTTCCTTAGTTTTTCATACCTTCTCCATAGGGCACTTCCTTCTGCATTAGCATTTTTGAGTAACTTCGTGTAAAACCCAGGCAACATACAGTCTTTGCTTTCTGCTTGTCATGCATAACTCAGTTTCTTTAAAAAGTTGCTGTTGTTAGTGCAGCGCATGGGTCAATTCTTATCATCTTATTAAAACCTTGTTTCAAAAATACTTCATCTAGCAAAACAAATGTGCTAGAATTGGCATGTTTCAAGCATAGTTTTCTCCTTTGCATTTTCTGCAAATGTTGAAAAATATGGAGTGCCGTATTTCAGATTCTCTAGTCTTACTCTGGAAGCAATTTCTTTTCACATTGGTATAGTATATGGTATACATGAGATTGGAATTAAGGATACAAATCCCTGGCTGAGCTACTGGCCTTGGCATGAGTTGGAACAGACCCCAAGCTGGCTTTAACCTATGCCAGAAGATTGACAGTAGAATTCATTACTCCTCTCTAGGTTGCAGCAGCTGGCACAAAAGGAGCTCTGCCAGCTTTACAAAAGCAGGGAGCTAGCTTTCAATAGTCATTCTTCACTGCACAACCGTAGTCAGGCATTGGTGACTTTGTGCTGTTCAAGGGGAAATAGAATTTGGTCTGTAGTTTGTTTCTTAAACACAGCACTCCTGTGTATGAATACTTGCTGCTGTTTTTTCCCAGAGTGTTGGATTTTGGTTTGTGGGGGTTTTTTATTAAAACTTCTAGTTTGTTACATTTTCCTATAGGTCGTTTCAAGCTTTTTAGTTTGTTACCTCAGCCATTTCAGTGTCATTTTTCACATGCTCCTTCTTTATCTGAAAATCAGTCTCTCTGCTGACAAAAGCGATGCAGAGCAACAGATGCCAGGTTACACAGCTTTTACTGTAAAAACACTCACTTTTCCTTCCTAGCTACTTACGTTTTTCATTGAAATCCTGTATTACACAACATAGATGGAAAGCAGAAAACTAGTAATTGCTGAGTGTAAGTATGTATGGTCTGAATCTGTAGCATGCATAGCTAAATGTTTCAGATGTCTGACTATAATTACTTGACCTTTCAGAAGATTATTGGGATGATTCCAAAAAAACACAGAGTTTGTCCATCTTACTATCTTGAGCAATCATTCATCTTTTCTTGAAAGGGATTCCTTTATGAACCAGTAGACGCCTGTTTTTTTAAAGTAACAATCCAGTGTTTTGTAACCCATGCTGAATTCTTTTGGATGAACTGTTTTATAATTAATGGTATTGCATTAGAATTTCTAGAGTGTTGCTGACTGAGACATTTATTGCAGAAAGATTTATTTGAAATCACAGCCTCTGCTCCAAAACTCTGCTGTCTGTATTGCAGCAAGTTAAATTCAGACATCTTGTAGAGGCAGAATATATATGTAAAGTGTGGGGGATGAGAGAACAATAGAAGTGTTACAGTTGGTTTCAGCCAGTGGTTTGACCTGTCCAGTCATGTTAGTGGGGTTCTGTAAGCACCACAATCAGACCCTCAGACCTTCAGACCCTTCATGCTTGCAAAGCAAGTAGGCAGACCCCAAATTCTGAAACATAAATAAAATTTTACACAGTATCCTCTTTTCTGCATCCTGACTGGGCTTGAAGCATGAGAGGAGCCTACCCAGCACATGTATAGGCAGATTTGCTGTCCTCTCTCTTACGGAATGTACATCTAGGAAAGGCTATTTCAGAACAAATCTTGCAGTTTGCTACCCAACCTGCCATCTCTACTGGGAAAAACTGGCCTGTATGTATGTACTATGTAAGATGTGCATAGTATGGAAAAAGCCTTCATGGAAGTTCATGTACTGTGTAGCATGCACATATAAGGCAGACCTGAAGACAAGAAAGCAGGCAATGAAATTCAAGAAAATATTGCAGTCAGAAAACCCCTGTTGAATAATCTGTTGCCCCTTGGCTGAAGGAAGGTGCTGGTAAAAGCAAGCTGTAGAGCAGAAGTCACGTTCAAACTGTCCCATTCCAGTCTAGCATAAGTGTTTTGAGATGTATTGAGGGGTTTAATTCAGCTCTGTCAGCTGCAGTTAAAATATTTTTCTGAATGCTGCTGGTTTCTTTGAACAAAAAGACATGATGAAATGCTGACTTAAAGTTTGCAGGGTTTCTCAGTTTTGGGGACCAGGAAGTAAGAGGCTTCTAGAAGCAAAGATACAGACTCATTCCTGGACAGTCGAAGTGATAGGCTGAATGGGAATCTGCAGCACTGTGAAACATGGCATCACAGCCATCAGTGTTTTCACAGAGGCAGAGTAGAGGAAAACTTTTTTGTGTTCTTGTCAGGAAGGAGACAACCTGTTATTTCCTCCTGATGCTACCAAAGGGGAATCCCTCTGTTTTTGTTCTTTCCTGATGGAAATGAGCAAGGGCTGATTGTTTCAACATTGCCGAGGAAGGGAATTGACCTTCCTGCTTGTTTGCCAAGAGATTAATTTATTTTCTTTATTTCATAGCTCTTCCTTTGCATTGTAAAGGGTTAGTAACCCATTACATTAATGGAAGATTTATGGCATTGTGATTCCCTTGCAAATAAGTATAAATTTGTGTAGATGTTTTCACTGTTTAATACAGAACATTAAGGCTATTCAGACTCTCTCCATATGAGCCAAATTTGAGAGTTAATATTTGCTATGTAGGGATTCAAAATAAGAGAAGTATTAATTCTTCCTAAAGTGGTGGTTCATTGGATTAACCCAAGCATAATAGCAAAAGTATTGCCAATTTACAATGACTGATTTCTCATCAGTTTTATATTTCCGTTTATTTTAGCAGTGCACAAAGGGGATTTGACCTGTTCGTTTTCTGAACTTGATACATAAAAAACTTTTCATTGCATCCTTTGATATTCCTTGGTGCAACCTATACCTCTTAAAATGATTTACAGTTATGTTTCATGAGGCTGCGTAAAAGAATGTTGTAATTAAACTAGACTTAGAACATTGGCTTTTTCCCTGTGATCATGGCAGTATTGTATTAATGGTACAAGTTTCATATTTTGACTTTGCTGTGGTTTTGGGGAACCATGCACAGCTTTGGCTAGTACTCAGTATGGCACTCATACCTTTTCAGTTTTTGAAACTTCAGGCATTCATCTCTAGTAGTCACTCTCTTATTAATAAGAACTTTTCCCTTGTGAAATTTCATACTGGCTTTAGGCCTTCTGGCTATCATTAACTCAGGCTGTTTTATGTCTTTATCTAAGTCATATAGTAGTCTTACATGATTGTGGTGTACCCTTTTTCAGTGTGTCAGCTCTACAACATTTTTTAAAGAGTTGTAAACCTTGAGCTTTAGAGCAGTTTGTAAAGCTGCCTGGCTTCACAAAGCAACTAAATTCCCATGTGTGTAAGGAACTGTTGCCATGATGCATTTATGTTATGAATTATAGTATCGTTACTTGCTGCTGGGTTTTTGTTACTTCTTTTCATTATGTCTTATGAGATGAGGAAAGTATTTGCATTCTTGAAATTCAGTATCACTTTATTTCTGTATTCTTTGAACCAAATTCTGCCAAATGCAGAAACTGACATTTGCTGGTTTCACATTTTCCTTTTGTTTTGTTGTACTTTCTTTTATAACTAAAAGATTCAGAATGTTCTGTACTGCAATTAATCTTTAAATCACTATTGTGCATCCTGAATCCTTTTACCACATCACTCTTAAAGCACAGTCCACTAAATTGCTTCAGCATTTGCCTTATCTGCTTTATGAGTTTTGCCATCTGATATATTTTTCCATTTTTGTCATTAAACAACTTTTACTCTGCTTTTTTCTTTGCCCAATTGCCTCATTTTCAAGAGGTTTAAACAAGAGCCTTTGTGCTTCTATGTGTCATACTTGTAGTCTTATTTGGCTTATCTCTTCATTTGCTGTTTTGTATATTTTGATGAGTGAAAGTGAACAAACCATTAAATCTTTCCGGACAACTGCTATTGTGTCAAATAATCTAAGTGACAATTCGTGTTCCTGCTGTCTTCACCTGGGTATTATTTTTTTTCTTCCAGGATGTTTTAACTCCCTGAAATATGTTTATAATAAGAGAAGTTCTGTGAGTTCAGTTTTTCTTTTCCCCATTTTACGCTTGACTTTTTAGCAGTTTTTAGATTTCCCTAGTGGCAGAGCTTCTTACAGCCCATAAAAGAGAGCAGACAGTGGATTGTTACAGCTGGTCTTAATATTGTCTTTGTTTGAGGGTGACCTATGGCCAAAATATGGCGAGGAAAAGGATCAACTTCATGGTTTTCTCATTATTTGGATGTGCCTTTATGTATTCTGTATATGCAGGTGTAGTAAGGAGATGGGGATAATGTCCAAGATGCTTTCCTGATATGCTGGCAACTTTTCTTACTGCACTTTTTTAGTTGGTTTCTAGCAGGACTTGTGGTCCAAATGGTTGATAAGAGAAGGTTTCTTGTTCTGGATTTCCTTTTTTTTTCCAGAAAAAGCACATTTTTGATGAAAATGTGAAAGGCATTTGACTTGAAACAGGATTGGCCAGGCATCTCCTCTGTATCGTTATTGCTTGAGTTATGCGAGTATCAGTAGTATAGAGAAGTGAGTGAACATTGCCGAGGCAAATTATGGAGGTCCTAGACCAGGAGAAGAGACATAATCAAGAGTGGAAGGAGGAGCTAGCAGATTTTAAATATTTGTGTAAACTGTAGTCTAATTTTCTTCATATTAAAATATCAACTTGAATTGAGTTGCCACCCTTCTTCCTTTAAAGAGTTTTCAGGCAGAGTTCTCCTTCACATTGCTTTGATGTTGATATGAGTTAGTTATAAAGAAGTGTTACAGCAGTTCTTTTCATTTGTTTGTTTGTTTCAGGTCTCTGATGTTTTACTCATTGAGTTTTCTAATTTTTCATGTTTATGAACTAATAAAATTCAGTTTTAGACTCTTTAGAATGTCAGCATTCTAGTGACAAAGCTAAGTATAAAAATTGTGCATTGTTACAATACATTGTATTTATTTTCTGCCATAGAACTTTCTTTTCATACCTAATTCAAAAGTGCATTTCCCTACTTCCATGTTCACCAAATCATAACCACACGAAGAGGTTATTCACCACTTAGGAATGAAAGTCCATCTGTTAGTTATTATCTTTGCTATGCTGCAGCACTTCAAAATGAGTGCTTGGGAGAGACTTTGAATGCTGTACCCAGTCTTTGCCCTCTTCTAGGCAAATGGAGGTACCTAAGAAATGCTACTCATTTGGTCTGGGCAAAAACCCCCACCTTTGTTCTTCCCATAAGTTAGCATAAGTTTGTGGATTTTTAGGACTAGGTTCAAAATAGATAGCATGATTTATTATATCTGAGTAATGCCAAGTAAATACCTCGATGTTTCCACTCAGTTCTAGGAAGAAAAATCATCTTTGTTTAAAATATGTGCAAAGGGTTTAGTTGATCTCTCTCACAGGAAAATCATGAACGTCATTATACAAATATGCATTTTAGTAATATTTACAGTTATTTAGATGGCTAAAACTTGTTTGTTCTCTTTTCGGTGTCTAGAAGACTAAACTAAAGAAATTACATGGTTGTAATTTATCTTTAATTCCAAATTGCAGATTTTTCTTTATTATTATTAAAATCAAAGTTCCTGTAGATGACATTCAGGAAGACCTGATCAGCAGGGAATTTCCTGCTGTCTGAATTCATGGAGACAAGTTACGCCACTGCAATGATAGCCACAGGCTCCATTTGAGGGGAACTTGTTGTGATGCAGTGACCTAATGCGGCATTCCTGCCTGCGGGAGACAGATTAGGAGACTGAATTGTTGAATTCCTGGAAGGTGGTGGAATAACTACAGATAATGAAACTAGCCTTTGCAGAAACTCATATATGCTATCAGAAGTGCAGAGCCACCTTAATTTCAGTATTTTCTGAAAGGTGACAAAGCCGTTCATAGAGCAAATATAACAGTTTATATGGGAATTGATGTGGGATTGCTGAATCTTGCTAAATTTTCCCAATTATCACCATTTTTGTAGGCTTATAAAGTGCCTACTGGCAGGCAAGTTCTATTTAATTTTTGTCCTTCAGAAAGCAATTATTATTTTGTTCCAGCTGAAATCAAAAGCTGTTGTCTACTAAGCTCATCTCTTTGTGGTCCTTATAATTGGAGTCATTTCTTATTAAGAAAAAATCCAGCCTATTTATTGCTTCGCAACATGGGCATAAAGCCTTGCTTAGGGCAGGAAAATAATCAGGAAAGTGTATTCTTATGGTGGGTGTAGTTCAGGGAGGCTGAGGGAATGTATGGAAGGGAGAGAGAAAATATGTTCAAAATAAATACCAGGGAGGAAAGAAGATTGAGAGAGAAGGTGCCAAGAGAAGTCCCACTGAATACAGGGATCGGAAAGCCATAGTGCAGACAATTTTTATGAACTGGACAGTGGGAGAAGAGAAAGCAGGGGGAAGATTTAAAAGAAAGATGTGAAAATGGGTGTTAAGGCAATAGTTCTGTAGGTGAGGTCAGTTTGGAGCCAGGCTTATCTCAAATCCATCCTGGCACGAAGGGCTGAAGGAGCTTATTTAGGATGACAGTCTCAGTTAAGTTGGTTCCTGCTGCTGGTCCTGGGGCATAGAAGAGTTCAACTGAAAGGATAGACTTATGCTGGTTCATTTTACTGGGTTGTTACTTGAAATGCACAGTGAAAGAAGGGCCTGAAGAACATTGCAACTCATTGTGGGTTCTTACTGAGCAGGCTGCATAGTCCCAGTGATAGAAAAGTAGGTAAAAGTGATGATAAAAGGTTATCTGGTAATATCTGATTGCAAGGTTCTCCCTGCTCCATCTCATGCCTGTAGTGAGAGCAATTTGCTGCACATACAGGGAAGGACCTGCCATTTCAGTGTTACACTCCATCCTCAGCTCATCCTGGTGAAAAATCATTACAGGAAGTTGTAAGATATGTAAATATGCCATTTTATTTCATTTTTCTCCAAACAGGTACAGTCTTTTCATAAGTAGAGATTGAAACTGTGCATATGTGTATAGGCTCCTGGAAAAACCTTACAGGGAAGTCTTCTTTTGCCCATAGGTCTCTGTTGTTCAGCCTTTGATGTATGACTTTGTTCTAGTTCTGGGATAAAATTGGGAAGATTTTTATCATGACGAGGTCTTTCAGAGATATCCTGGAAGATCAGTCTTGATCAGCAGCTGTGCTTAATTAGACTCTGGAATTGATGTGAAAGATGGTAGTTTTGTTTTGAGATCTCTTAAACATGCGCAGTCCAGGAAGAGACTGGCAGGTGGATTAGCAGAAAACCTCAACTTGCGCTTGTGTATGAAGTAGGGAATGTGGTAGACTGAGGTCTTTGTTAACACAGACAGTAACAACCGAGTTTAAATAAGAGAAGCATTAAGCTCCTTTGTTATATTCTTCCTGAAGTTGACAGCCCACATTATGCATTAAAAATGTAGGTGTTTTCTCTGTCACTGTCAACCAATAAACTTTACTTTAAAAACAATAAAGATAAAGCTCTGACTCAGTGATCTAACACTTCAGTAATTTACTATCATAAAATAGTTTTAAGCACAAATGTTTTATCTTATGCCAAGCTGGACGCTAAAGATGTTTTGTCTAAAATATGAGATAATGGAAAGTGTATTGTGGCATGTGAATTACTTTAGCCTGTTGGTGGTAAATGTTTGCTTAACCAGAAAAGAATGTGTTGAGGTCCTTGCCAAAGGAAAGGTATTGCCATACTTTGCATTTAGAGTACTGTAAATAAAGCAGTAAATATGTTTCTGTTCATGTGTGTTAATATCCAAGTTATGTATGCATTCATTCAATAAGAAATACAATATACTGTTATCCCTTCTAAAGGATTTCAGTACAAGGAGGTGGTAATTACTTTGGCTTGAGTGAAACATGAAACCAAATATTTTCATGGTGATTTGAAGTTGAATATGAGAGAATTTTTGCTCAAACTAGTCTCCCTTAAATGCCAGGAACTCAAATCCTGTTTTACCTTCAGTATTCTTCTTGTGTGTTGACTCCTGATGTACTGCTCTTAATCACACATAACTGTAAATCATAAAGTATATGAATCCTTCACCTATCTAGTGTTGTTTTTGGCAGAAGAAAATGCAACTGCATAATAAGTTAATGATCAGAGGAGGTAGAGCAGCTCTAGGAAGTACTCCATGTACTGCCTACAGTATATTTTGATTTTGAACTTCATTTGACTTTAGCTGATACAATAGCTTAGTGGTAATTTAATAATACTGATTACAGAAAGAATTGCATAACTCAGATTGCAATGTAATAATATCAGAGCATCCTTTGGATTCCGCACTTACAGCAAGTGAAAGCAACAGGGTCCTGGCTTTAAGATGCCTTTGAAATACCCCTTCCTTTCCCTTAAAATCCCCATGTCCAGGTTTCCAGTTAGAGAGTTGGGAGAGGATATTACAGTTTGAGAAAATAATTGTGGAGAGGATGCTCAGTTTACTTTTTGTTGCTGTGGTATCGTTTGTTATGTACCTGTTTTCACCCTCCGGGGTGAAGAGCAGCCCTTTTTTGGGAAGGGACAGCACATCCCAATCATGCACCTCTTGCAGCATACACATATGTGGGGATTTCTACAGGGAGTTTGTTGCTGATGGTGCTGTAAGCAGAGATTTGCTTGGGCATAACAGGGGTATTTTACCATCTTTTTAAAGTTATTGCTGAAATGTCCTTGTATCAGAATAAGGGTATGTCTCCTACAAAAACAGAACTCCAAAGTGCTTCCAGTGTACCTGTGCTTTAGTAGTGGTCCAGATATACTTTTTATTTCATCTTCCCAGTGCTTCACTGGTAATTCATAAGCAAACATGATAAATAAGGTACATTACTAAGCATGTAAATTAAACCTGTAGCATTAAAGCCCATAAGAAGGATATTAAGTGTTATTTTTAATTTAGAATCTTATATTGATAAATTTATCAATTTTGATAACCCTATGTCCATATCTGATTTGCCAAAGATATTAATTACAACATTATAAAAGGTTTCAGCCCTTAGAGAAATTTGACTTTGATTCTTCTCTTCTTTATGCATAGATGTTAGAAGGGTTCAAAAAAATTATGTAGTTGGATAATAAGACTGGATGTGTAATTTGGTAAAATAGTTCTTCTGGACATGGTATCACCTGAAAATCATGTGAAATGCTAGAAAGCTTTTTGATTTTTTTCTTTTCCCAGAAAATGTATGCTCTGTCCTTGCCAGTATTAAAATCTAAAATAAACTTGCTGTTATTTTTAAGGTACAACAAACTGGATGCCAGTAGAAGCCTCTTAGACAATTTGAAAGGCAAAGTAATAATTGAGTATCCAACATTATTTGTGGTCTTGAAAACACTGAAGAATGACATGGTGATTCTTGGCCAAGGTGAGCACATATTTATTTCCTGTTATGCTGTACTTCGATATTTTAGTTACATAAACAGTAATTAAGGATATACCTATTAATAATGCCAGAAACAGGCAGTATGTCTTGTATTTCCCTCTGAATCTAAAACATTTCTATAAAAATACTATTACGAGTGCTTTGTCTTAAAAAAGCTGGTTGATGACATACATCCATAGGCTGTACTTTTCCTGACTTTGTTTACTGCTGTTTTATTTTTTTTTAATATGTTTAGCCTTTACAGTAAAAACTCTTCAGACTTGTGCTAATTCTTTTATGTAGCAATTTCTGTCAGAATTGATTCTTTCTGAAAAGTCAAGCTATTTGGGGAAGATGAGTTTCACATAAGCCTGCTAATCATGCAAAGAAATCATTCTCCATTATTTCCTAGTATAGCTCCTAACATCAGACAAATAATTCTGGATTGTGGGATAGTTATTAGAAATCATAATGGCAAAGTAATTTTTTTGGATGGGTTAAAAACACAGTGTTATGTTTTGAAAATTACTTTGTTGAGGGAAAACTTTCATCTTGGAGTTAACTTGAAAGAGAGCCCAGATCTAGCAGGAATTTGTATTTTCGTTTTTAAGTTCCATTTTTCTCCCCAGTATAAAGGCTTCATGTCCCAGATTCTTTTTCTGCCGCTGCCGACATAGGGAATCAGTCACTTCCTGTCTCCTAGTGCCCCATCTTGTCGCCTTAGTTGTCAAATTCCATACTTTTCAGTGATAAACCAGTCTGTAATTTTTACAAATTTTTGAGGAAAAACTTTGAGATATATTTGCAAATAGTATTTCCCTGTGGCAGCTCATTCATGGCTCTATATGTATATAATTGGAATAAATATGTGACTGAGAATATTGTCCCAGTGATATTGAACTTCCATAAATCTTGGCAGTTCTGGCTATATTACACTGGGTGATCCACTGAGAGCAACCTGCTCTCAAAGATATGGCATAAAAAATTTCTTGTGGTATGCACTGCAAGGGCTTCTGAGAGTGACACAGCGTGCCAGGGGACAAGGCAGTAGTGTTGTCTGAGTAACTGGGTCTGCTGATACTCACCTTGGGAGTGCACATACAAACACTGGAGTACATGAAACGAGGTATTTTTGCTTTTATCCATTATTTCTTGATCTAGCTCCCTTGTTTTTTAGTTGTCAGCCCTACCCCTCTGATTTCAAGGTCAGGAGGGGATTACAAGTGGTGGACTCATGTACTGAATTGAGTTGTTGCCATTGTCTCCTGACAATTGAGGTCATGCTGCTGCAGCACCTAGCCGATTCTGTAAAAGGCAGAGAAGGGAAAGAAAGAGATGGGAATAGCTGAGGAAGTGTCAACAGGGAAAGTGTGTAACTTAAAGACGTTAACATTCCTCTGCTGCAGGGATCATTGGGCTAGCAGTCATCCCTGCAGCTGGTATTCTGGGAACACTGGCAGCTATTTCAGATTTTGAGAACTATTAATTTTCTTTTTTTTTTTCTTTTTTTGTTGTTAACTGTTTATATAGGTTCCATAAAAATGGGAGTTGAGTAGCTCCTTACTGAAGTTTCTTGGGTATAACACTGCAAACATTATAGCTAATGGCAAAAATATCATGATATTCACAACTTTTATCATAATTTTGTCATCTTCTCAGTTAAGATGACCAACTCAGCCTTGAGTTTGGTTCGGATCCTGTGTTCTTGGAATTGTTTCTGTCAAGAGTGGAAGCTTGTGACATTAACTTCAGATTCATTCAGGAAAACCATGTTCAGAACATGAATGCAAAAGTAGGAGGGCTTTTTTGTTGCTGTTATTCTGCCTGAAGACAAAATACCACTTTTGTTGAAGTGTGTCACAATCATTGTACTCTTCTATTCTTTACAGAATGTAGGAGAAAAAAACCCAAAACAAAACAGTTTTCAGTTTTATTTTACCAGTTACATTCACAGATAATTGCAAAGAGTGCAAATCTGGAGGTAGGTTCACCTCCAGACTGTTCAGAGAGGTATTTTAGTCCCTTCCCATCTCCCAAGAAGCAACCTTTGTGCTACAGCATCTTCTGTGCTTCTTGCAGTCCAGTTTCTTTGCCATGTATGGCTTTTTGTATCAGTTGCATGCTCTTCCTAAGCCATCCATCCTGCTCTTCCTTATCCTATTTCTACCAGTATTGCCTTTCCTCTCCCCCTTTCTTGTGCCCTTGGAGGGACACTTGTCTTGCTCAGAGCGCCTGTCCGGCTGACCTCCCTTTGCATTCCTGGCAAACAGCTGCCACATTGATAAGTGGACGTCTGGCAGAGTGTCTGCTGCAGCATGAGGGCTCAGCTACCATAACCTGTCTGACTCTGTTGGCAAGGGACCCAGGCTAGAACAAGAAACAAAGTCTTGTGGGAATTTAACTGCTAAAATATTGTTTCTGTACTCAGCAATCTCAGATCTACCCCATTCCTTGCGAAGAACAGGCAAGTTTTCATAGCCACAGCAATAGGCACATGCTGGGGAAAGATCACCATTCTCCCTGTGATTCAACTAGTAACCCCCAAAGACTGGGGGAGAGCTAGAGCTGGGCACCTTCAAGGAGAAACTGCTAGAATTCAATGAGTATGCGGCCTATTTCTCCTATCCTTTTTTCAGAAATGGCTGGAACTTTCAGATAAATAAGGAAAATAAGGATTGAGCAAGGAAACTGCTATTGAAAACTTAAACCCGGAGTTTAAATTTTAAATTATAAGTAAACTGCAGACAGTTTTATGTTGGGAAGGATATTTTCGTTTATTGGCAATGCTATCAGCACCATACAAATACACTCCTTTTGAGTGAAGACAATCTGTAATTCCTGTTAATAAAACTTACAGACAAAAATAAAGCTGAAATTTGTCTGTTGAGCTTTGCTGTGAGTCAGAAGATTGCCACATTCTTTTATGTGATGTTTTGATGCTTGACTTGCTTAATAGCAAAACCTACAGGTGCTCTGATTTCAGCATACAAGGTCAGTCATGGCTGAAGATAGAAGGGGATTATAGAAGCTTTCACAGGACTTAGGGGCAAAACCAATCCTTACTTTGTGCATTATTCAGTACATATCTGGCATATAAATGTTAATTGATTATACACTAGATTTAATGTAGACAAAATGTGACCTCTGATGTTTCTGGGTGAAATGGTTCTATTTTCTTGAACAAATTCCTTGGAAACTGTACAGGTGCACACTGTGTCCTACGTATTATCTGTGTTTGCCAGCTGTAGAACTTATCTTGACAAGACAGTAATTATACTTCTCCAGCTCCCTTTTGGTAACACTCTTATAACGAAGCATCTGACACTGAATGCTCAAAAATGTCTTTAAATTCATAGATCAAATACCAAAAATAACAATGACAGCAGAATGTGAATCATGGGTCTGGTTTGCTGTAGTTTATTTTTGTGCTTCTTGAGTGTCACCAACCAGTGGCATTTGGTGACCTCACTGCAAGGTGACCAGGGTCAGTGCTTGTTAAAGAAGGATCCACAGGATGTGAGGCTGAAGACCAGTTTTGGAAATGAGTGCTTCACTATATGATCTCAGCACAGCACAATAGCTGTGCCCTGAAGCACAAGTTTTGCAGCTTGAACCTCATCAGCCTTAGCTCATGGATTCACATAGTTTATCACCATCTTTGGAATGTTGGAATGTATGGAAGAAGCACATAGGCACACCATTTTAATTTTCCATTTTCATTTAGAATTTCTCAGAAGTTCTCCATCTTAACTGAAATGCTAGTAAAAGTGTAAATTATTTATAATTCATTACAGTTGTTATATATGTATGTAGCAACCCAGAAAACACCATTTAAAACAAACCAAGAGATTGATTTGGAATTCTCTGTGGATGAGTGTTTCTTGCTTTCCTACTTGGCTGAAAGACCAAGATTTACAAACTGAAAGAAACTCTCAACATTTCTTTCTTTCTCCTTCAACAACAAGGTCCTACCCAGGGCTTTATCCTGTGTTATGAGACTGGTTATGTCTTATGAAATAGCTGTCCTCAAGGAAGGTGTGATTAAAAGAAGACACGAAACTGCTTCTGTTTGATGAGCAAACAACTTTGCTGAAACTAATGGCTTGTTTGTATTTTGTGTTCTATATCCTCAGATGGCAGTGAACCCACACAGAGCACAGGCAGTGAAAGTTCATCCCTTTCATCGATGGAAGAAGGGGAAATTCGGGACAGTTCATGACTCTTCTTGGAGACAAGAGGGTGGAATAGCTTTTTGGGGGTTTGATTATCGAATTAAATGATTTTTATACAACTGAGTTCCTAGAGGTTTGGTTTAACTTTCTTCACTAAAGGCAGCACTTCCAAAGTGCCTGCCTATTTTTGGATTTAGTAATGCACATTTAGGGATGTAAATAAAGAGATGAGGAATTGCTGGTTCCAGAAAAAAAAATTGTATTCTTATTTAATTGTAGCTCTTAACTGCACCATTGTTTTTCCTTTTCCTCTTACAAGCTCAGTGTCTGATTTCCAGGTTTAAATATCTGATCACATATTTGTATTTTTATGTGGATTTGAGTCTTAATGCTTAAGCTTACTGAAAAAAACCTGAAATTAATTCAAATGAAACTGATGTTTCATTAGATTAATTTTTTAGGGTATTTCTGTGTAACACTGAGCTACTGAAGATGGTCTGTTACTTTTGACTTTAATCTTCTGGGGTGACATTGGGTGCTCAGCACAATAGTTGTTTTGGTTTTTTTCCCCTTACTTGGTTGCATCTTGCTTAATGTGTTAATGGGCAGGTCAGACTGTTTCCAGGGTGGCTTGTTGCTATATGTTTAGTCTTCTACATTAGCATGGGGTTTAAAATCAATAGAATTGAATGCATAGAGTGGCACTAATGCAAATACACTGGGCTTCTAAATAATACTTGTGTTATGTACCTCATGTTCCTAGTACACCTGCTGGAGTTAGGTATTGTAAATGCTTATAGGCATATGAACTCAATTTACCTACTTTAAAACAAATATTGTAAACAAAAATTGTAAAGGAAAAAAAAAATCCTGTACTGTATTGTCTGCTGACAGTAGAAGTTTGTGGTTAACTTCTGGGCAGATTTCTAGATCACAGACCACTTATCCCTGCATCCAAGTTCGCCGTGCCTGTGGGGCCTGTTGGAGGATAAGAACAGCATGTGCCACAAGCGGTGCAAGACGGAGGAGCCCCTGTCCCCACTTGCACCAGGGCATTCTCATGACTCAGCATCAGCATTTGGGTTAGTTTGTAAGGGTCTAGCCAAGTCAGTGTTTGTAAAGTCTTCAGGACATTGCCTCTCTGTAAACAGTTCTGTGAGGTTGTTGCTGCCTTTGTTGTCACCTCAGTCTCTGTCTCCTGCTTGAGACTGACATGTTTATGACAAAAGTTGGTGTCCTGGGGTGCATGTTCGACTGCCATGAAGATGGTATTTCAATTGTGTTTTTCCTGCCTGTAGGTAGAGAGATAGCAGAAAGCAATGAAGGAACTTGTGGAGGTAACAGGAGGCTGTGGGAGCAACATAGGAGAGGGCTCAGGCTTCCAGACTGTCTGGGCTCCAGAACCCCAGGCTGCTGCATCCTCACTGGTCATGCTACATGGAGGGATTTTTGAGATGTTCAAAGTTCTAGAAGTTTGGAGTTTTTAACTTGCAAAGAAATTGTCATTAAAAGATTGTTTGCCAGGATATCTCGCTGCTGAAGTTTGGACAGACTGCCAGACCTTTGCAGTCATATACTACTTTCTCTCAAAGTGATATCGCGTGTCCTTTCCCTTGTGTGTTTTGCAAACCCTGGTAAAACAGGGAAGTTTTTCTTCTTGCCTGGCAGTAGCCACCTGTGCTCTATTTTCCTTTTTAGTCATTGTTGGTCCCCTGCCCACCTCTTGTTTCAATGTTTGTTTTTTTAACCCTTTTTAAAGGACCAGGATTCCTAGCTATAAGTTCTGCTTTCATATTTTTTCAGTTCAGTGAAAGTGAATAAGCTTTTCCTAATCAGTGATTGCTGCACACTGACTTGGTAGCCACAAATGACTTTAAACCGATCTTGAACTCATTCATAGTAATACCAGTAAAAGAGCAGAACAGCAAAACTGCCACAGTTCATTTGCCAGAAAATGTTTCATCTGGAGTAAAAGCATGGCATTTCTGTTGGATTCATAGCACCGTGGAAATGAGAGTGCTGCAAATGTTAGTGTTGATCTGCATGTGTGTGTGATTAGTCTTTGGCTGAGGAACACAGATTTGTAATTTGCATTACTTTCTTATGCTCTTGGGGGTTTTCCTGAATCGTACAAAAGGGTTTGCCTTTAGGTTTTTTTCTTACAGAAATCTAGCTTCCCTGTGAGTCAAAACACAACATAATTTATTTTTAAATGAAGACGCTGTTAAATCTATCCTTCAGATTTAAATCCTTCTCTACCTTAAAGAAGACTTTAAAAAATTATTAAGGAGCATTCTTGTGGTGGTTATTAAAACTAAAATTTCCCAGACAAAGCTAAAAATCATCTTTCAGAGTTCAATGAAATTGAGAGCCTTGGTAGCATTTGCCATTCATTTCTAGGTTACTGCATACCTATTTTTGCAGCTACACTAGTTTGAACAGCAGTGATTCACCAAATACAAACCCAGATGCAATTCAAATATTCAGTTTTGATAAGCTTTTTCAATTTATCTTTATAATAAGGAATCAAAATTATGGTCTCTGGCTAAAAAACACAGCAACAGCACTGTTGTAGGAACTGCAACAGTGGTTAATTCTTCATAAAAATGTTACTGATTTAGTCAAAGCTTATGCACCCTTTGGCTAGGCAGATGTTTTTTAACATTTTCATAGGCAGTTAAGGAAAGGTTTTAATTTGTTTCTGAGTGACTTAACCTGGAACAAGCACCTTGTAATAAGCTGAAGAGAGAAAAAGCATCTTCTCTATTTTTAAATTTCTGGTCAAGCACTAGCCAAGGCTGCCTGGAAGACTTCACTTCTGTCCATTTTGAAAACATACTATTGTAATCATATTATACAAGGATCCCTACAGGACTCTGCCTTGATTCAGAACAGATCATGTCTGTGAATGAAAACTGTGTGATGTTGTTTTAATCTTCATCATTCAACACCAGCTTGCGTTGAGAGCTTGATTTTATGCCTAGTATGCTTACTCATTTATTTTTCTCTATAAACGACTTGTCACAGAAGGAACAAGCTATTTGTGTGTAGGTTGTTACAACGTTTCTTTTAATGTTTAGACTTTTCAGGTTTCAAATGTTGAATGCTCGCAGCATGCTCGTGCTGAAGAACCATCAGCTTACAATGAGTAAGGCTCTTGTCTTGAATGAACACACTACTTTAAAAAATTAAAAGCTTAGTGAAGTCATCCCTTTCACAAATCTTAAAGGACAAAAATAGAGCATAGCTAAGCACACAGCAATAGCTGGGAGGTAGGACTGAGTCAGCCATAGGAGAGAGCTTGGTTCTTTTCCTTTTTTGTGTAACTTCCCGGGGGTATGAGGCACAAGTTACTGAGTTGTGACATGTAAACAAAGTTCTACTCTCTGTCAGTGTAACAGCTAAGTTTTGAATGAACACATCTGAACTCTTAAGTTTTACTGCATTTATCTTGGCATCAGGAATTGTTGATCCATAGAGGAAAGGAGGGTCATGCTGCAGAAAGTGTGGCTGGCACTGGTCCTTAGAGCCAGGCCGGACCAGTTTCTGTTACTCCAGTCAACAGTGCAGTTTTACTCTGCATTAGGGGTAAAACGGTTTACAGTGCAGAACATGCACTGTCATCTAAAACAGTACATAGATTTCTAAGTTCATGGTAGTGCTGATAGCAAGTCCCAGCTACATGTTGTATATCAGCCAGATACAGCTGTTCTCTCTTGACATCTGTAGGAGCCGAGAATGTATAACACTGTGCAAGAGCAGGCTTTCCAAGGGTAAATATACAGCTGTGATGAAGTAACTTCAGTTCCTATTTGGTCACAAACATTTCATTCTGCTTTCTTAAGTCCCACGCTCTTTTCCTGAAAACATTTATTATTCTCCCTCCAAAGGAAAAAATATCTTGAATTTGTGTTTATGTCGTTGCTATGACATTCAGTTAAACTGTATGCAGATGCAGGTTCTGTTAATAAGAGGAAAAAAAATGCACTGTGTACTTCAATGAACAAAGATTACCCTGTGTTTGGATTAAAATGTTGCTATGGCAGTGCATATGGTTTTATTTGCTGGAAAAGTGTGGTGAAATGGAAAGAGGTCACATATATGCAAGACAAGAAATGTCAGCAAAAACAAGTACTGAAACTGAAAGGGAAATTGCAGATGACAAGTAAAAGTAGGAAAAGACAGGGATAGTTGTTTTGCTCTCTTATCTGCTTGTGATTTGATAATAGAAATGTGTTCCCACTGTGCCACAGCGGGTCTCAGTGACCTGTGGTATAGTGACTTAGCTCTAATGATGCTTTTATTGTGAGAGCTTCTTCCCTGAATGGCCCTCTGCATTGTAGCTTTCTTCTTGCTGCTTTAGAAGCAAAGTTCCCCTGCCTTGGCCTGATATCACTACTGCTAGTTTTTCCTGCAGAAAAGCATTTCCAGGCTATCTTAATATAGTAAGCTTTTTGGCAGGAAAAATCAGTAGAATGATAAAATATGGGAAGCCACTAGAGCCTTGCCTACCTCTGGGGCAAGGGAAAGTCTTTGTGAACTCATGATAGAAACTGTGGATTTAATTTATTTTCTTTTTAAACTGGCTGAGTAGTCCTTGTATTTATCTAATCCATTTGCATGGGACTTCTTTTTGCATCAGCTACATCAGTACAGCTGTTCGTGTGGTTGCATGACAAATCAAAATTAGTTCAAAATAATCTGCCAAAGAAGGAGGGATAGAAATGAGAAGGGAGAGAGGGAATCTTTTTTTAGAGAATAAATGACCACACTGGAAACTGGTTGGTTCCTGCATCATTCCAGCTGGTGGAAAGGAGAAAGTGTTTTTAAAATCACATTTCCACTTTCTTCTGATCATCCCCATTCTGCCTCAACAGGGAGGAGGAAACAACTGTGAAAGCTGCTGTTGCCTTTCCACTCCTTGCTTCCAGGTTCTCTGTTGGAACTGTATTCCAGCTCCAAAACTTGTTTGTTTAGACAAGAGTGCCAGTAGGGAGTAGAGCTGTGCTCAAGTGAGGTGAGGATTAAGTTGGTGGATGAGGTATAGATATTACTGAAAAAGAATGGACAGGTGGCATTAAAAGCTTTCACACGGCCAGGAGGGCCAACTGTGTCCTCAGGTACAGCATCACCAGCCGGTCAAGGGAGGGGATTATCCTGCTCTGCTCTGCACTAGGGTAGCCTCACCTTGAGTACTGTGAGCAGTTTTGGGCACCACAATACAAAAAAGACATTAAACCATTAGAGAGCATCCAAAGGAGGGTGACAAGGATGGTGAAGGGTCTGGAGGG
>JAWWMP010000005.1:14365476-14404764 GCA_035047865.1 Dendrocincla tyrannina | reverse complement strand
CACTCCCCCCCGAACTACATTTCCCATCACCCCCCTCTCCCCCGCCCCTCTCCCCCATTGGCCACCTCCCCCCTGCGCCCTCCTGCGGCCTCTCATTGGCTGTTACCCCGGCAACGCGCGGCGGGGGGCGTGTCCGGGGGGGTTTGTTTGCCGGCCGGAGCCGAGCCGGGCCCGAAGGGCGGCGGAAAGAGCCGAAAGCGGCCGGAAAGAGCCGAGCGGCGGGCGGGCCGGGCATGAGGAGCGGCGGGACGCGGAGCCCCCCGCGCCCCCCGCCCGGGGCCGGTGCCGGAGCCCCCCGGGCCGCCCGGCACACGGCGGGCAGCGGCGGGGGCAGCTCCCGTGCCCGCCGGGTCACCGCCCGGGCCCGCGCTCCGTCCCTGCCGCTGCGCCCGTGCGAGGGACAGTCAAAGCCCTCCCCGGGACGGCACATCCCGGGAGCCTGGAGATGCCCAGCGGCACCGAAGGGCCGGTTTCCAGGCAGGGAACGGGATGGCCACGCAGCGAACATCCCCCCCGTCAACCTGTGTCTCCCCGGGTTCGGTGACCCTCAATCAAGTTGGGCGCCCTTGAATAGCATTGCTTAGTTGAAGTTTAATACTTGGGTATGGGGAGGAGAGATTTAGCTTCTGTTGTGGCGTCTTTTCTTTTCCTGGCTCTAAGTATTTCCAGATGGGATTTAGACCCCAGACGTAACAATATTTCCATATTTGGTATAGCAGTAGCCCGCATTTTTCACATTTTTCTGCTCTGTTATCCAACCACAAAGCATTCTTGACAGCTTCAGATGTTGTTAAATATAGCCTTAACTTCTGTTCCCAGGGCAGGAAATTCTTTGGAATTCCTGTTTTTCACGCAATCTGTCGATCATGATTTAGGAGAACTGCGCTGGAGGAGCCAACTGGCGTTCTGCTGCAGTTCACTCCTTTATGAAATAGCCCAGCAGTTGGGTCTGTTGCCCAAAGGCGTTACAATGAGTCCCCATTCCAAGGATTTTTCTTTGCAAATGAGATTATTGTTCCCAACACAAGTTTGGGGTTTTTCTTGTCACCTTCGCGGCTGGAAGGTGGAGAAGCGGATTCAAAGGACAGCCGAAAGAAAGCTCACAAAAACTCCTCCAATGCCCATGAAAAGTGGAGGGGGAGGGGGCGAGGGGGACAGTAGTGAGGGAGGGATGCGGAGAGGAGGGATGCGATTAACCTGGCTGCGGCATTCCCATCCAGCGGGTGTCCCGGCGGGACGGGCAGCCGCGGAGGGGAGTCAGCCGCAGCCCCGCCGCTCGGAGGAGCCGAGCCCGGACGTCTCGTCGCCCGCCCGGTGCCGCGGCCGGCCGGGGGACAGAAGGGACCGATTCGCGGGGACGGTGCGCGGGGCTCCGGTAAGTGCCGCTCCCGGGGCCGCGGGCCCGCCTGCTGCTCCCTGTGTATTCCCGCACCAGCGGGAATGACAAGGCACCCTGTCGGGCCCTGCCGAGGCCGCAGTAGGGAGGGTCGTGGCTGCCTGGAGCGCGCTGCTCCCGGCCGGGGGGCGCAGCGGGGCCTGTCCCCCCGCGGGCACCGGGCGGCCTCGCCTCTCCATCGCGCACCTGGCTCACCTGGGCGGGCGCGGCCCCCCCAAACCTGCGGGCAGCGCGGGGTCCCGGGGCCGGACCAGGATGGGTGGGATGGGATGGGCGCTGCGGAATGGGACAGCCTCTCCCCGCCGGGGGGATGCCGTGACCCCGGGGACGGGGCGGTGCGATGGGTGTCCCCCTCGCGGGGGACACCGATGCCGCTGCCGGCCGAGCTGCGGAGCTCGGCCCCGAACTCCTCGTCCTTCTCCTCCTCCTCAGGGATGGATGGCCCCGCGGCGCTGGCCGTGACCAGCAGAAGGGCTCACGTCCTCCGCACTGCCATCCCTCCTCCCGGCAGTGGCCAGGCCCCTGCCCAGGCCAGTCCTAATAGAGGGTCCCCGTTGAAGGGGTTTTTCCCACCGCAATTTATTCTTTTCATTCAAGTAAATTGGATTTACATTTTACTTCGTGGTGGTTTGAGGGGTTGAGGAAGGTGATGGGATGAAAGCTCTGGGCACTCTTTGCCCAGAACATGTGCTTCAGAAGGCAGCAGTGGTTTTGTTTTCTTCATCACTTGTATGCCTCAAAATTCAACCACAAAGGACAATTGCTGAAAGGGGAGACCAGTCTTTAGTTACCTGCAGCTATGTTTGGAGCCTGCCAGTGCATACCATGTAGTGTCATTTCTGATGGTAGGAGTTACGTGTCCAGCAAGAATTGGAGACCACCAGCGAGCTTTGATGGCTGCCAGTAATGGCAGTAATGATTTTTCATCCTTACAGGTTTAGCTGAGCGCCAGCTGGTGATGAGTAGGGCTCCGTCCTGTTTCCAGACTCCAAGCTATTCATTCTGCTGGTCTTCACTTGGTTTCACAGGTGGATCAGTTTTTACTTTAGTTTTAAAACTCTGAAGCAGTTTTCAGATGGGGAATCTGACTGGTACTTTTTTCCCAGGATGACTCTTTACGCAGCAGCATTATGATCAGGAGGAACGAAATTGTGATTCAACACACCTTGATTAATGAAAAACACCTTGATTAATTTGAAAAATTCTGGAAAAGCTAACACATTATTGTGTGGTTAAATTGGCCAGTTTTGCTTTTCAGGGATTTATGCAAACACTTTTTTTATTTAATTACATCTAATTTAAGGACACACACACTGAGCTCTTTGCTTTGATCTATGACTTTCACAACATTCATCAAATGCCACAGGAAAAGTCAATGAATAGCGCCTTTTCTCACTTGGTTTCGTGTCTTACTACACATTCACACAACTGTGATGGGAAACTGTAACTGAACCTACATGTGCTTGAGAAAAGGTCACTTCGAAAGCTTTGAAGCACCTTTTAACAAACCTGTCCTGAATTTCAAGTAGTTGTCAACACTTGAGATGGGTTGAGTTTCTTTGGAGTTCAGGTTAGATTGTGACCCTTTCCCTGCACACGTTTCCCTGTCACAAACCATGGCCCAGTGTTTACCCTCTCAGCTGTGCCTACATCTCTTGTCTGTACATCAGGAAACAGGAAAAAGTTTGGAATATTTTCCTTATTTAGATTTTGTTCATTGTAACATACTGTTCCAGACCTTATTGTCCTAAGTGAACTGGGAAATACATCCTGCTTCATGTCAGCAAGAGTATTTTACTGGCTTCTCACTTTTTGTGCTATGGGCAATCTCTGTGAGCTCGGCTAATGCAGAGCAGGAGTTTGAAACAGTTGGTTTACACAGCAGGTATTACAGATTTACTGAGTATATCCTGTCATTTTCACAGGCCTGTGTCTCTCCAGGAAAAGGACTTTACAGCAAAACAAATCAAGATAAAAATAACTGGCTTAATTTCCCTCCACCCAGCATTGGTTTTTCACAGCTGTGCAAGGGGACTATGGAGCAGCATGAGGAGCTGTGTGGGACAGAGGCTTCTCTGGGTGCTGCTGCGCCCACTGACAGTAAGTAACCAGCACCAGACTAGAGCTCACCAGCCAACAATGGTGAGCTCTATGGTGTTACAACCAACTGGAGAAAGATCTTATTAAATCCCATATCCAGCCCTTTTTTGTATTGCGTTTAATTTTCTCCTTCTCATTCTGTTTTTCCTCTGTCCATCCTTTTCTGTCCTATTCTTCCTTCTCTTCTTCCCTGCTCCAATCTTTTCCCTCTGTCCTTCCCTCTTATAGTGTGTCTTGGTTTTGGCTGGGATAAAGTTAATTTTCTTCCTAGTAGCTGATACAATGCTGTGGTTTGGATTTAGGGTGAGAACAATGTTGATAGCACACTGATACTTCAGTTGTTGCTGAGCAGTGTTTATACTAAGTTGAGGACTTTTCAGCTCCTCACATCACCCCACCTGCGAGTCGGCTGGAGAGCACAAGAAGGTGGAAAAAGACACAGCTGGGACAGCTGATCCCAACTGGCCAAAGGGATATTCCATACCATGTGACACTTAGTATATAAACTAGGGGAAAACTGGCCAGAAGCCACTGCTTGGGAACTGGTTGGACACTGGCCCGTGAGTGGTGGGAAATTGCATTGAACATCACTTGTTTTGTGTGTTCCAATTCTATTGTTGTTCTTTTTCTTCCTCTTCCTCCTTCCCCTTCTGTTCTGTTAAACTGTCTTTATCTAAACCCATGATTTTTACTTTTTTCCCGGTTCTCTCCCCGATCCCACTGCGGAGGGAGGGAGAAGGCAGTCAGTGAGCAGCTCAGTGGTGTTTAGCTGCCTGCTGGGTTAAACCACGACAGTGTTTACCTACCTTGGGCTGGGCCTCTCCCGCAGCCCCTGCCAGGCCACTGGTTCCTGCTGCACTAAATCAGTCCTCCCAAAGTCAATGGCTCCTCTCAGTCACTCACAGGAGGTGCAAATCCAGTGGGGCAAATTAAGCATAGCAATGCACAGGCAGAGCAGCCGAGTAGCCAGAAGGCTTTGGCAGCTAAAATTCAAGTGGGTTCAGAAGTTTTTCCTTGCTTTGATTTGCTCAGAGTTTATGCCGAATTCTTTTGAGTATGGCATTTCCTATTTGTTTTCTTCCTCTTCCCTACTGCCCTCCCTTCAGCTGTGCTCATGCCTGTCAGTTTTTGTACAGTCTGCGCCCTGCCTGTGGTTTCTAATGTTTGGGGGATTCTGCTTTGCAGTTATTTGTGCACTGAGAGGTACTGTGCTTTGTAGGTGCACTGCATTTTCCTCTGGCTGCTGTCAAGCTGTCATAGACCTTCCTGGTGTGTGGAAGTGCAAGCGGGACTTGTGAATCTACTCACCCTGCAGGGAAACAGAGAAGGAAAATTTGATGTAGTATTCAGCTGTGCTTATTGCTGCCTTGATGTGTGAACTGCACAGCTATACTGCAGCTCATGTGGATAGAAGGGACATAGCAATGTAACAGGGGCAGGGAGCATCCATGCTGATGGTTGCAGTTGGCATGTTCCAGTTGAACACTGACAGGCAATACATACTGCATGGCTTCCTAACCCCAAGCTGGATGCAGAAATGTGGAGCAGTTACAGCCAGCTCCTGCGTAGTTCCTCCTCACCAGTCAGAAACTCAAAATACCTTTGTCATGGTCATTCAAGAGTCTAACATTATCTTTACTTTAGTACCAGCCACTACCACTTCCTTAGTGAGATGGGTGGATTACTTAATACATGTTCACCTATTGTCATGCAGGTCTACTCCAACACTAGGCTACATCCAGAAGATGCAGTTTGCAACAAGTGCATCCCTACAGCTGAAGTTTCCAATGGAAAGACTATTATGGGCTTTGGCTCTCCATGCCACAAAATAATCAGGTGGTCCTAGCTAGCACCTGGCTGCACATGGATTTTCTTACTTAAGTCTATTGTTTCCATCCCATGTAGTCATGAGGCTTGGAAAAGATAGCAATAGAGCCTGTAATTTCTTTATAAATTCTAGAAAAAAATTCACAGCTGTGTTCTCATGAAGGAGGCTGAAGCATCAAGGGGGAATACGAAGGTTCTTTCCCAGTGTCCATTAAGATGAAGATCCCGGACAGAGATCTCACTCCAGAGAGTTAATCATCCCAAGAGGCCACAGTGAAAACTTTTTAACATTAAATTTTGGTCTTCAGGAGTGCAGGATTTCCCAGTGGAGTGGTACATGTGAACTGATATTTGCAAAGACAAAATGAGCAAGCTCAGAAGATAATTGCTTGTGATCCTCAGGAGTTACTGGGGCCAGGTGAATCTGAGATTGCAGTCAAATCGGGCTGAGTCTGAGAATTCCTTGACCAAAGCACACTTCCAGGCTGTGGTCCATAATGGTTATCAGCTGCTGTCTGCTTTAATCTACAGCTTAACTACACCTTGGAGACAACCACCTCCTGCTTGTATCCGTGTTGCCTGCCCAGAACATGCCCTCTTTGGTAGGTTCAGATTTGTTTTCTTTTTCTACATTTTAAATACATGGCAAACTCTTCTTTTCCCAAAGGTGTTTTGTTTCATTATAGTTAATAATCACTGCTACTTTTCATTAAGTCTGTGTCAAAGCTAGGGGAACCCTTTGCCTTCCTGCTGATGCTTTCCCTCTCTCCCTGCTGTTTGTGACCTGGTGAAATAGTTTGTTGTTGCTGGCCTAGGAACATTCAAAGATGTTGCCTAGTCTTTGATTTTAATAACATGCTTTTGTAGCTATTTCCTTGAAAAAAAGAAAAGAGTAGTGTTTGGGTTTTTTCCTTTGCATGCAAATAGGAGGGAAGGCCTGCTCTGGCAGGATGCTGAACGTGCTCTGCCACACAGTGCTTTCTGTCACTTACTGCACTTTCCAGCTAGCTGCTGGAAATGTCACAGGATTAATTTCAGAATCCCCTGTGTTGCCTGTTGGCTTTGTCCAAAATCATTACTCACCCTGTGCTATGTACACAAGCTTACTAAACCGTGGTGAGACTTCAGTTGTGTTTTCTGTGTTGCTGTTCATTTCCATTCTGTTCCATCTGGGCTCTTACCCTTTGCCTACCAGTATGTTATGTGAGCACCTTACAGCAGCAGCTAGCCATCTTCTTCTCTTGTGTATGCTTATTTCATGGTACATATGAGCTAAGTGATGCCAGCCACAACCTCCTCCAGGGGTGTCCTGCTGCTAGAGACCAGTTGCTTGTGCCTTCTGCTTCTAGTCTGTGATAGTGCAGTGAAAAAATCAATAGCCGACAAATAAGTAGACACGATGTCATCCTTGCAGATAGAGACGACTTGCAGGCAGCCAGCAAATCATGTATGTGCCTTAAGAATGCTCGTGGAGACGGAGTTATGGTCCAAGAATGTGCAATAGTTGCCCATCCCAGTGTTACGTGCCTGTGATCAGGGAGGAGTGCTAAACCACCTCTAAACTTGATTAGCATCCAAACCTGAAAGATTTGTCTTGTTGGACATGATTTTTCTAGGTGAGTGTGACTGGTCGAAATTGGCCAAATGCCAAGAGCCGAAGGGTCCAGGACAGAGGCCCTAAAGACCCCTCCTGGCCACAAGGGAAAAAAAAGGGAGAAAGGGGGCAGAAAAAACCCACAAAACCGAACTTCAGTAGAACTAAAACAGTTTATATATATTTACATATATGTACATGTATATACAGAGGAGAAAAGAGAGAGAAAACAAGTTTTTACTTCCCTCTCGCCAGAACAACTGCCTTTCCCGAATCCCAGGACAGCTCCCCCCAGCCCGGCTGGCTGATCAGCAGACCCGCACCTACGGCTCACTCTCACAGCAGAGTGACCGCAGGGAGCTCCTCTGCTCTCCAGCACTGCCAGAAGGATTGCTCCCTGACTTCCAACTCCCCCTCTTTATATCTTTGCTTACGTAAAGAAATGAGATGGAATATTTCCTTAGTTATGACCCTAGTTACCAGGAAAATCAAACCAAAACCACTACAATGAGCAACGAAGAAACTCCATGAATTAAATCTTTTCTTTACCTTATCTCTGCTGGGGGCTAAGATAGAACTGGAGGGAACCATCTGTTAAGAGCTGGTGGGCTGCTCTGAGGAAGGGTCCTTGCATGGGCTCCACCCAGCAGCAGTGAGAGAGGAGCACAGTGCCTTGCTCAGAGCCTGAGGGAGAAGGACACCTCTTTGAGCCGGGCAGGAAGCCTGGCTGCTGCCCACTGTTTTCCCAAGGACCAATGTCCTCAGGAAGTAAAAGGTTAGCAGGGGCTATCAGCAGACTACTTTGGTGCAGAGACTTTTTTATGATTACATTAATATCTCTTTTCCTGTTGTACAGAAATTGACTCTTAGTACCAGTGCTGAGATGAAAGCAGAAGCTCTTCTGCATGAAGCAAGCATTAAAAGCTAGCTGATACGTTAATTGTAAAAGAAAATTGGTGCTAACTGATGGCTCTTTACTTTCAGAGGTTTTTAATTCCTTTAACACTTTGCATCCAACTGTATCAGTTTGCCAGCTGTACACAGGCAACTATGTGTTTGTCACTGTTCACTATCGCTGCCTAACCTAGAGTCTGCTTCTGAAACCCTCCACAAGTTCAGATTTCAGGCTTTCAGGATGATTTGGTTTCAGAGCAGAAAAACGGTGGATAGGATGGGTCTTTCAGGTGAGCACTGTATGATCACATGATAATGTTTGTAACTGGTTGTGAGAGGAGAGCCTCTGGTTTCTAGGATGTACCCATGCAGCCACAGTGCCATGTCAAAATAAAAATCATTGATTAAAAGTATGCCTCGCTTGTGCTGCTAAAAACACTTCTAGATTATACATGCTGAAAACAGTAAATATTTAATGTACAGGTTTACTTTTCCTGGTTTATAGAGAGCTCAGTGGGCCTGACAGAGCAGCTAGACAGATGTGTTTATAGCGTGCTCCCCGGGCAGGCACAATGCTGCAGTGTTTGGCCTGTGAGCACCACAGGGACATGCTTAAAAAAATAAAAGTGTTCCATTTACACTGGGGGGAAAAAAATCCTGAGAATGTTTCTATTAATATTAGCTGGTGTAAAATCCCAAATTCAACATTTCAGGCCTTATATATTTCAAAAATAGAGGGCTGGATGGTGGGGATGTGGAATAAGAAGCGTTTCCTCGCTCACATAACCAGTGAAAGTGTCATGGTGGCAGTTCCTCTGGCAGGAGAAGACAGTTGTTGCTGAAATGCCCCGGGTGAAGGTGGGATGTGAAATGAAGAGGTGGAGAATGAACAGAGCAGGGCAGCAAACCCACTGCATGGATAGGTGGGGGCACAGGCCAGTGTGTGGTGCTTGTGGTTTTCCATGGACAGGGACTTGGTGCTCAGGATCACATCTGAGATCCTGAACATTTATCAGAGGGCACGTTCCTAAAAAAGAAGGACCAGATGCTGTGGGGAAAGCAAAACGTGCAGAGCTCTCTCCACTGGAAAGGATGGACACGTCTCCCACACACGTGAGATGCTGACGGAAATGGTGGGAAACCCACTTCCACATTCAGGGAGATTTTTCTACACATTAGTTTTGACCTTAGTTGAGGTCTTATCTGAGGACTAACTTCTCTTCAATTATACTGACATTAAAGCTGGTTTATCTGGTCAAAATTAATAGCATAAATTAATTAGCAGACATTAATTAACTGAAACAACTGACATTTGAGTTTCTCGAGAGTTCCCAAGAAATGAGTGGCTGCATCTGTCTCTCTCTCATTTCCTTGGAAGTTATCCTTGGTTGAAAAGTGAGTTTATTTCAATAATCTGATTAGATAGTTGGCAGCTCTTGAAGAGAAAAAAGAAAAAAAAAAAAGGAACTTTTAAAAGGGGATCTTGGGATGATTAACTTCTTGGGAAAGTTTTCTGATGAAGAAAAGTAGAGTAAGGAAGCAGAAGCCTGTATTAGGGCTGGCTAAGCACTCTATGATGTTAAGTATATAGCTCTATTAAAAAGAAAAATTAATAGTCATCTCAATGTGTGTGAATAAAGCAACGAGTCTCGGTGAGATGGTTTTACTTTCTGACTAGTTTCATCTGCAAGGGACATCGTTCCCTGACTGCAGGTGGTCTGCCATGCTGGTGAGACAAGGGGATGGGGCCATCCTGTGGGTACCTGTTCAGTGCAGGACTACATCATCCTGGTGAAAGCAGCTCCTTACTGGGGCCTTCCAGCACAGGGGTGAGGGGCTGCCCTGGCCTTTGAGCCCTGGCTGCAGCTCCCTTGCCTGCCAGCTCCTTTTCAGACAAGTGTAATGCAGAGAGCACCTCATTGCACAGGAGGGCATCAGGAAAGGAGGGTGTCAAGAGAAGGGGGTCCTGTTGCTGAGTGCTGGCATTGCCACAGCAGTCCTCAGGCCACTGCACATCCAGGAGGAGGTACACAATAACACAGCCTTTTCTTTGCAAGCTGGACTACAGGCTGTTTTTCAATATGGCCCATTTGCGTCTCTTTACTGTGCATTAGTTGTGAGCACTGGTTCAAGTGAACCGAGCCATCCTGGACCCAAACTGGAATTCATTGATTCCAGCAGTCATGCTGGCCTGAGGCACCCTGCTTGGCTGTGGCTGCTCCCTGGTGCCCATTCCTTGCATTTATGACCTCCCCTCTCCTTGCTGCTGGAGTGGCACACAGGGCTGCAGTAAAGCAAAGACTTCTGCCCAGGCCTCCCAGGGATAGCAAACAGCACATTAACCCACTGTGCAACCTGGCAAGGACTTGTGACTCTCTCTGGGTTTTATGGTAGGATACCCATGCCTGAATATTGCACGTTTAGGAGGCTACACAGTTGATGCACAGTCAGCTCCTGAAGGGCAGCTGGCATGGTTACAGTTGCCTTAGAAAATGAACTAATTGTCAGCTCCAGTCTAGATGTCACCAATATTTTAATGCGAATGGACTTTTCCTCAGCCAGCCTCCTGTCTGAATGGGGAGCACAGAAACATCCCAATATTTATGGGATTTTAACTAGATTAGTTACAAACCTATAAAGCAAAGAAAGAGACAGTTCATCCAGTACTGGGGGGGGGGGGGGAGTGTTAAAAATGCCACCTCAGAAAAAATATTATGGGAGTTGAGTAACTGTAAATAAGAACTTTGCCTATGAAATAGCTTCTTATGTGAACTTGGGATGAGGGCCAAGAGAATGTCTAGGGCTCAGGGATATTTATTAGCCCAGAGCAACAGCATTTGAGGAACTCAGGAGATGGGGTGGCAAAGAATTTCCCTGTTGGAGTCTGCATTTCCTCCATTCATGCTTGCAGCAGGAATTTCACTTATAAAACTTTCTAGATGGTTCATTTGCATTTTTCAAATTTTCTTGGTTCTCATTAGCAGCTGCAGTTCTGACCTGGAACTTGGGAGAGCTGGGTTCAAGCTCTAGGTTTCCACAGCCTGCCTGCGTGGTCTTGGACAAGTCATTCACCTCCCTGTCCTTCAATGTCTCTTGGTAGAGAGGAGATAAATGTTATTTCCTGGCTCCTGGGGATGTCAAGAGGGTGTGCTAAGGACTAAGAAGCATTCAGGTACCTGAAGCATAAGTCAGAGTACTATGGGTGCTTGTGAATGACAAGAGCACATGCAGTTCAGCTGCAATGCACAAGTTGACCCCTCTCAAGGGGAGGAATGATATTTTGGTGGGGAACAATGACCTTTCCCTTTGATCCCATTCATTTTAGTTATTGCCATGATTCTTCCTATTCAGGCACCTTTATTTTATACCCTCTGCCAGTGAAAAGCACAATTTGGGAACCCACCTTTTGTCCCTCGCTTTTTCATCTCTCCTTCCCATTTGCACCGTTCTACTGTTCCTTCTGCCGTCTTTACCTGTATTCACCTTTCTGTCTGTGTTCTTCTCGTACATCTTCCCTTCTACCTTCTCTTTCGTATTTCTGCCTCCACCTTTATCCTCACTCCCATATTTTGTCTTTATTTTTCTTATCTTCTTTTTGGAACCCGTTCTTAGCCTCTCCGATATATTTCCCTTTTCCTCCCTCTGGTTTCAAGAGCTTTTCAGTAAACAGCATCCCTTTCCCTTCTGACTCATGGCCCACTGACAGTGGAAAGGTTTCATCATGAAAGTGATGTAAAGATCTCCCAGTCTAGAGTGCAGGGTAGGTTAGGATGACCTTGCTCCCCCTCTCGAGTGAAGAGCCAGAGACTCTAATTCCTCAGCCAGTGTTTACTTGCCAGTTTATCTCGCATTCAGCTGTTCTTTGTTCCCAAGCCAGTATAAGTACCTCAGCGTGTTGTGGGGATGCTGTATCATGTCCTGTATCATCCCGCTCCTGTACGGTGGCTGGGAGCAGTGGCTGTTGGTAATGTACTTAGCCAAAGTGTGGGAAAACTCTCAGACGAACTTCACTTTGTATTTCCATGCCATATGAAACTCGTTGAATGTTTGTCCTTCCCTTCACGTGGCTGCTGCTCTTGGATTGCACTGACATATGTGAAATCTATTTGGTTCCCTTTTTAATATGCTGCTTACAGTATAAATACAAAAGCAGACAGTGCTTCTGAAGAGGAATTAATGTAGTTGTGGTGGTGGCTGTTATAAATAGTGCAAAGGACTTAGAAGCTATTTAGTCTTTTGGGCAGGATCCACAAGTGTTCTGTGTATTATAACCTTAAAGCTCTTGTATTTAGCTATTGAAGTCTTCCCAGTTGTGATTGGCCCAGTTGGCTCATTACGGTTTGGCTCCAGTGCAGGATGAGGATGCTCTGCTCTTCATGGGAGCAGGGCTGAGCCTCCAAACCTGGGGTGTGCTGCATCACAGGCTTGACCTCTACATGCATGTAGTGCCTTAATCATGCATTGGCATGTGCAACTGGTCTATTTGCATAAAGAATTCCACACATGAATTTTTGAGGTTGGTTCCCAAAATCAGTGCTGCATTTTTCTTCTGCTGGATTGAAATGCAAATATTTATTTATTGACAGAGCTGGAGCTGATCTTTTTCCCTGTCCAGGTTTGAGCAGTCTGTTTTGTTAGATGAAAACAAGTAGTATTCTGATTTATTTTTAAAATGCATTTGTTCATAAATGCATTTAAAAGAATTAGTGCCTGCTCTCTGCCAGCCCCAGTAGAGTGCTAAATATACATATATTTATGTGTGTATGTATATCAAAAGGGGCTGAACGCCCAGAAATTCTCTTGGCAGCCCTGCTGTCTGGTTAGAAAAGGAAGTCAGCTACAAAATTTGAACATTCAGTTCTGAGACTTGAAAGCTTTCTGGATTTTATTACTGACTCAACAGTGTTTTCATTATGTATGTGGCCAAGAGGCGAGGTTTACGCAAGTGAAACATATTGTAGTTGAATATGTTTGTAATTTTACACATTGTTAAATAATTGAGATAACTAGATGTCTCCTAAATGGACAAAATAAATTGGGTGTTAGCAGCAGTGTCACTGTGGCTCAAACAAGTCCATATAAAAGAGTGTCCCGCCCATTCAAAAGCTGATTTCCAGTACAGAGGGAACCTGATTCAGATGTTGAGTGGCATTTTGGTGTTGATGTGAAGGGGAGCCATCTTTCCCTCACCATGTCTGGAAATTTCTTGCTGATTCTCGGTCAATTCTCTTCTACTCCAAATGATACCATCTTCAGATTGCTTTGTTTTTGAGTTTGTTGTTTTGTTTTGTGGTTTGTTTTTTGTTTGTTTGTTTTTGTTTGTTTTGTTTGTTTTGGTTTTTTACTTTTTAATAACTGTGCTGTTTAAATATCATTTTGAGACTATGTTTCTTCTGCTCTCATTTTCATGTTAGTTTTAGGAAGAAAAACATTTTGAGAAGCAAATTATCATGCAAAGAGAGAAGGTGTGGGATGCATGGCTAAGCTGTAAATGCAGACCAAGGCTGTGTCCCGCTGCCCTGGTGGCCTCCTGCAGCAGGGGATGTGCTGTTGGATCACACCCTGTGGCCAGTAGCTCTGCCACAAACCAGCTTGACAACAAAGTGAATTCCTCTCCCACAGGCAACATGCTCCCAGCTAATTTTGCTCTTGCTCATGTGATGAGTATTTATTCTTCATTGTCTTAAAAAGGTATTTATTTTTAAATCTCTGTGATCTCTGGTGCTGTACAGTCTTTAGTGCATGTGTTCTACTTCAGCAGGAAAAGCTATCTATATGTGCCTTTGCATTTTACACATGGGAAGCCAAGCCACAGGGAAAATATAAGATCACTGGATAATTCAGGCTGGAATTCAGAACCCAGTCTGAACTTCTCTCATTCCTGTTTATGCCTCGTGTCCCTCATGTGTGCACCAGTGTAAGCAGTGGGGCTCTGCCTTATGGATAACGTTCCACAGGTGCCAGGACCTGCTCTGAGGCCTTTGCTTCTCCACAGCAACAAGCCCCCTTCCTTCAGCCCAGCAGGCTGATGACACCTTTGCTGGTGGATCATGCCTGGTGCACACGCAGGAGGCCTTGTTGTCTGCATCACTGGTCACCCCTATTGCAGCCCCCGAGTGCAGGAGGGGATTTGATGATCCCCTTCAATGGGCACTGTGATGGTGTGTCACTGCTGCACTGTTGTCCTGCGCTGCCTGTGACAGTAAACTCCATGGTCACTGGAACGTGCTTGACTTCTGTTTTGGTCTTTTTTAAAAAACATATAACTTTGGGGCACATGACACCTCCAACACTGTAAATTGAGCCGGGTAGCCTCTCCTTTCTGCATCTGATTTGGTCCATTTATTTTGTCATGTACTTCATGTTCAAACATTACTCTTACTGCCCTTGCAAGAAATGCATGTGAAGCAGTGTTTATCACAGCAATAGCCAGTGTGTGGCACTGAACCATGTGCGGGTCAGCAAAGCTCAAAAGTGTTTCCTTGCTGGTGCTACATAATTAGGCTCACTGAAGGTAAGCACATAAGCAAAACAGATCCACTTTTAATGTGGGAAATGTCGTGTGTGCCTGCCCAACTGTGTGTACCAAACAGAGGAGTTTACCAGCTTTTTTCTGCTTACCCTGTGTTGCTGTGCTGGATGACCTGCGGCAGAGCTGTGCAGCCCTTGGGATGCTCGCTGATCCTCACACCCACAGCAGGAGGTGAAAGAGCGGGGACTGCACTGCTGAGCTTGCTGGGGATGCAGGGGAAGCTTGGGAAGGTAGCCGTGCCGATTGGTGCTCAGGGAGGTAACTGGGAGCTCTCATCACAACTCCCTCCCTCTCATCTGCTGCCCTGAGCACTCAGAGGTGTGTGGTACATGCCCAGCATCTCCTGGCCCTGAGAAAGTTTTCACTTTTAGCTTCTAGACTCAAGGATGTGGGCTGTTCCTGCTTTATATTTAATGTTTATGTAAGGTTGTTATGCTGGCTTTCTTACTACAGGCACTTTTGTTAGTCACTTCTGCCTGCTAGTTTGCCCTCTATTTTTGAGTCCGCTGGATCTATTTCAGCCAACCACGCAATGAAGGAATTTGTTTCTGAGCGATTAAGCCAGAGGCAGAGCCCAGGAAGGGGAGTAGCCAGGGAGAGGAGGGTGTTGCCGATGCCCTGGGAGAGCCGACAGTCTGAGCCCAGCTCTAAGGAATCCAAGGTGGGGATGCAGAGGGAGAGGCTGTGAACACCCTGACCACAGAAAGTGTCTCCTTGGTGCTCCTATGGCCTTCAGACAGCAGAAAGTCCAGCCGCAAGACACAAATCCATAGGAAATGAGGTCTCATTAGTTCCACTGCCCACAACTTGCTCATGGCTCCACCAGTGCTTCCAAGTGTTTGGTTTGGTAGAAGGGCTTCTGGAAACTGGGCGCAGGACTTCTCTGAGTCACCCTACCTTTCCACCTCCCCAAGGTCAGGGTGTTTCATGGGCCAGGTTGCTGCTAGAGAAGGTGATGTCCAGCTATCAGTTGTCATTCAGGCATCCAACCCGCATCTGGTGTGCTGGCACATTGAAATCCATCTGAATCTTCTTGTTTTTGCCAGACATTTTGCTAAACAGAAAAATGTGGCATTATAAGAAGGCTGTACCAGCTTGTTTTCATATCTTTTCCCTGGCAAGGAAGAGCCAGAGAGCATGTTTTAAATGAAGCCCGTGGTCAGATGGTGTGGCAAATGCTGGAAGCCTAGGATGGTCTGGCAGAAAAATAATTTCCCCTTTTAAAACCACTGAGCAGTCCTTGTTCTTCCACGCTCCAGCTGGTTGGCTTGGCCACACAACAAGGGCATGGAGACGTGGCCAGAGTCATTCCCGAGGCCTTCCAGCACCCCTGGGTGAGCCTTTGCTGCTGCAGTTGAGGGAAGGCTCTGCCCTGCTTTCAGCTGCCAGAGACGAGAGACTGGGACAGGGGCTCCCAAGGATGTCCTTTCTGCTTCCCTCGCTGGCAGTTTTGCAGCCTGTTTGTGATGCAGAGAGGTTGTGGGGGATATTCATATCAGTGGGAGGCTGTGTGCTCACACTGGGAGCAGAGGCAGTGGGACCAGGTGGGGAAAAGGGTCAGGAGTGCCGTGGGTGCTGGTACTGCCTCTTAGGATTGGGCTTCTGTTGGGACATTTGGTGCCGCATGGTCCTGTTGCCCTAAACGGGCTGATGGGAAGCAGAAGCACAGCACCCGGGAGATGCTGTGCAGCACAACACACAGTTTGAAAGAAAAAGGTAGCCCTTCAGGAGCATCACTTGGGAAAAATTACCTGAATGCTTGGGCAATCACTGTTCAGTTATTGCTAACAGCAGGTCAGATTTTGTGGAGCTGAAAGCACTGCCAAGCTTTTTCCTCCGGCTTGTGTAAAGCTGCACCTCCACCTCCCATCTCCCTGCTCCAGAAACACAACATTTCTGTGACACAGAGTTTTCCAAAAATGATACATTTCTCTAGAATTGCTTTCAAATGTTCCTAACAAGAAACTGTGCTACTCATTTTGCCCGTGGTCCTGCATGACTGCCAGCAGTGAGGGTGAGCAGAGCAAGGCTGTGGGTACGGCCCTGGCTTGGCCACAGAGAGCTGCCAGCCGTCGTAAACACAGCATGCCCCAGGAGGGAGGTTATGGCTAAGGAGGTGCCATCAAATGCCCTTCTTGCACTGCCTGAGCTGTCCTCTCCAGCTGGCCACCTCACTGCTGGGCTGAGAGCTGTGCCCAGCTGAAGTAGGCAGGCAGCAACTTGGTGGCCAGCTGCAGTCCAAACAAGTCACATCTGGACAGAGTGCATGAGCTGCACCTGGGGCTGTGCAGCCCTGGCCTGAGCCAGCTCACCCTTGCTTGCAGGAGGGGTCCCTGGGGGGGTTTGAGAGGCAGATGGGAAAAGATGACAGGAGTGTCTTAACAGAGCTAAGGAATTCGAGTGAAACGCTAAGGCCATCCTTGATGCTCCAGCCCTGTGACATTTCCTCCTGCCTCTGTAAATAGGCTTCTTCTTAAATGAGAGGGAAAGGCAGTCCTTCAGAATCAAATTTAGTCCATTATAAACAAAGTGACGGAGAGATTTACCTCCTCTGAGCCCACCTGTCAGTGTTTGCAGTTTTACTATCATATTTTCCAGCATCTTCCCAGTGTTTTTCTCTTTTCTGTTGCCATACACAGAAGCAGAGGAAACTTGCCTGTGCAGAGGAAAAAGTGAACCAAGTTTTCTTAGATGTTCTAATAACAGTCTGAAAAACCTTTTACACATTGATCCCATGCCATTTTAGTCATCAGAGGCCTTATTTACAACTGTAGCTTGCTTAAAAAAAAAAAAAAAACAAAAAAAAAAAACAAAAAAAAAAACAAAACAAAAACACTTTCGATTTTCTGTAAGTAAGTACACATCACCTGGCTGCTTGAAGAAAAAAATCTCCAGAGAATATTGTGAGTAAGTTCAAAACAATATTGTTTGTTTGTATGTTTAAAAAAAAACCCTCAAACATGAATATTGTATTTAGGAGAAGGTGGTACCTTTTAAAAATGCTAAATGAGTGTATCAATCTTAGTACCATTTGCAGGTCTCCTGGCCTCATTCTGTGATGGTCAAAAACATTTGAACCCTTTGCGTGTTAATCCTTTACAGCAAAGCTGTTAGCCTGGAAGGGCTGCAGACATCTGGAACCCAGTATGATAGTTTGATAGTTCACAGGTAGGGATTTTAGGGGGTGAGATTTTTATAACTTTTTTGTTGCAAATGGGAATGAGTGAAGGCAGATGAGAAGGATGGGCAGGTGGTGATGGTGCCAGCAAGGCATTGTGGAGCCGCCTGTCTTTGGCAGGTCTCTCCAGCTGTCCTCACAAACTGAGTGGGGAATTTCTTATTTAATTTACCTGTTTGAAGGCAAAAATTAAAACGAACTCAACAACAGTGCAGCAGGAAGGGTTAAGCACCTCCTGGGGTTTTAAAACTATGCTCAGATCTGCTCTAAATTATTCAAGCTATTAGCAAATTGTACAAGTTGTCATCCTAGGGTGCACTGGGTCCAGCCAAAATCTCCTTGTGTCCAGTGGATTGCTGGCAGGTTTTCTGCTTGGTGATGGCACAGGATCTTGTGAGATAGAGCATCACCCCAGGCCAGAGACACCCATCATATGTTTTGCCCCAAAATTCCTACATGTGGATTGTGACAAAGGTATTTTTTGTAATAGTTTTGTTTCAGTTGGAGGAAACAAGCAATGTCAGAAGACAAGAAGATGAGGTGATTACATCATGTATGTAATCAGCTGTCACACTGAAAAGAGCCAGTGTGAGGCTCTGGGTTCATCTGGAATATAGAACAGCAAAGTTATATGCAAATGTTCTATTTCATTAGGAAAATCAGCACCTAATCTGTGTGGGAAATGGTAAATTTTGTTTCTGCAGAAGTTCTGGTTTTTCAATTTGTTTGTTTGCCATCATACACATTGTGTTAGTTGAAGAGAAGTATTTAAGTCAAAGCGAATGTGACGCAGAAGATTCAGGGTGCCATTTGATTAACAATGGGCTGCAAGTTGTCAAGTCAAAAAAAAAAAAAAGAGGCAAGTCTGCCACATGCTGAATCCATTCCTTTCTGTGCAGGAAGAAACATAACAATTTCTTTCCCATACAGCTGAACTCTTTCACAATCTGCATTGCTCTAAGTTCAATACTTGCCAGCAGCTGTAGGGGTGTGTGCCTGTTGGGACGACCCTTGCAGGCAAAGCTAAGTCCAGTGGGACACTACCAAGATCTCCATGGCCCTGTGGCTGATACAGAGGGTTAGAAGCAATATTGGCTGCATCTTGGTACGGGGTTAATTAGTTTTGCCTGCCAAAAAGCAGTGGGCAGCATCTGAAACACATTGAATGGTCCTCTGTTGGAGCCAGGTCTACTCACAGTGTTGTTTTGGCCAAAGGTTGTTTATGTGCCTCAGATGCCTAAAATGGTTTGTTTTACAGCATTACCAATTACTGACTCAAGATGGTGATACAAACAGTGCAAAGCTTGGATCTCATCTTTCTGACTCGTGTTCGCTGACAAGTTCCTCTTAAAATAGCAATTATCTAATGGGGAAAATCCCAAAGATCTAGGCAAATGGATTGTAAGAATAGCCACCATCACTGGTAAAAGTCACAAAGTAATTTTTGAACCATGCTGTGGCTAAAGGCTGTGAACATGTTTCTGTTATCAAAAAAAAGGAGCAAAAGACTGGCAAGAGTTCCCCTTTAGTATGCCTGGCATCAATAAGTACATGCAGGTCAGCAGAAGATGTATTTATAGTTTTAACCACATGAAGCGAGGAAGCCTTATGCTTGCCCTGTATTTTTCCATGAAAGAGGTGAAGTAATTCAGAGTTAGTGAATAGATCACTGTTCCTGGACCTTCTTTTTTGACCCTGATTCCCTTTATATAACAGTCTTCTGTTCCTCCTTTGGATATGTTTTTTTTTTTTTTTTTTCCGGAAAAGTTATTTTTGGAATGATGGTTTATAATTGATGTTGAAGCATGCAGTAAGGCTTTTATATATATTCGGTGTGCTCACACTTGTTTTATGTAATCACCACCAAAATTCAACCCACTAACTTTCAGTTTTCTTCCCATATTTATATCTGCTTTTGTTTCCTTCCCATTATTAAGATCTTCAAACACATTGTTGGACATCAAAGATTCAATTCAAAATCCGGAACTGCAATAATCTGTTTTGTTCATGCAAAAGTATTACTTCCTTAGTGAGTTAATTGTCACCTATTGTTGTCTGTTTAGGCTTTTTGTCTTGGAGAAGGCTGGTGAGTTATTTTAATGTATTTATATGCACTCAAAAAAGACAAGGGAATGAATAAGTGCACGTTTAGAACCTATTCTGCTTCCCTCTTAAACACAAGATGGGAGGGTAGAGTTGGGGAGATTTCTTTCTGCTCAGTTTGTGGAAACCTAAATCTGGCCTTCCTACAACTAAAGACCAGCAACCCGAGTCCTAAAATGCTTATGGAATGAAACAGCAGAAATTTTACCAGACAGTGACTTCATAGCATGAGGCTTCATCAGGATTACGTAGGAGCACTTTGGCCATCTGCATTTTGAGATACTTTCAAAACTCAGCAATGAAAATACATTCTGGCAGAAGGATGGGAACTGGAAGCTTTTGCTGGGAGAGTGCTGTTGACTTCAGTCGTGTTTTCTTTGCATCATTTCTCTACTTCTTGGGAAAAATCTAATAAACACAGCTGATTTTTCTAAGGGAACAAGGTCTTCTGCAAAGGTTCTTTTTAATTGTGAACTGTACTCAGACTGGGATGCTTGCCAGTATTATTATGCACCTAAAATCTTGTTTAGCCATACCATCAGGCTGGTCTTGCCTTTTGGAAGTATTGAATATGTAGGTCTTTGATGTAGAATATGGGCTTCAAAACCCTTAAAGTCTTTAAAATTCTTAACTTCTGCTTAAATGCCTTAAGACCTGAGGCTGGAAATGAAATGTATAGAAGGCTCCACCTTGTTCCCATTCAGAGGAATGCCTGTTTTGAGCAAAATATGGTTTGATAACGCACATTTGAAAAATTCCGGGAAGCTTATGGTGTCCGTGACTTGTCTTAGCGGGTGAATAGTGCTGGGTCTCATATTGGTTTTCTTTAAGGGATATTTTTACACTTGGTTTGTTTCTCAATTCAAGAGCTTTTTTGTGAATGAGATAATATGTTATTTTCCAAACTACTGCTGGGTACTTTTTAGACTGTTGATTCCCAGATCTGAACAGATACTGTCCAACATGTGGTAAAGTAATTTTGTCTCTGAAGTGCATATAGATCATTACAGACTGCATCCCAGAGCAGGTGTCCATGGATGGGAATGACCATTTTCCATCTGTTTGTTTTATTTCCTGTCTTATTTGTCACTATTAAATGATTAATGCAGTGACAGAACTCCCCAGGTATGCATTACTGAATTTCTATTTCAGCCAGGAAGCAAGATGATAGCCCCATGGCATGCACACCATCAAGGGAAGGCAAATATGAACAAAGTGGGCCTTTCTGCTCTCATATCTTTGCAAGATCTTTTCTTTAAGCCTTATAAGGTTATTTTAGTAATTAGCTCCTGCCAATGCAGGCTCAGCTGCAAAGGTGTTGAGGGCAGAGGGAAAGCTGAGCAGAAAGTGGGTCGGGAGAACTCTGCAGGTGATGCTGTGCCCAGGGACTGGGCAGGGGAATGGCCGGACAGATGGGCGGGCATGGGCTGTGGCAGGTGTAGGACCTGCCTCCCATGTGGCAGAGGTTGTGTCTGGCCAGCATGCCATGTTATGAGGAGCAGTGAGCTCTGTGCCTGTGCTGAGGAAAGGTAGGGATTTGAACCGTGTTGTAAGTCCAGGTGAAGGCAAGCTCAGAGGGCCAGTTAAGTTCAGCTCAACACGTTAAGCTGGACTGATCAAGCAAAATTATATTACCCTGTGCTGCTTCTTTCTTGGTTACCCGTACTGAGTCACTTAATAGCATAAGCTTGACTTATAGAGTCTATTTTTATTCCACTGTTCAGTTCCATTTAACTATAAATATTCCCCAGTCTTAAATAAATATCATCAGAAACTGAAGTGCTGCTATAAAAATATGGCATGTCCCTAAAAGTGTCTGGTGCTTCCAGAGTGTAGATAAAAGCAGGCAAGTTACCAAAACGTCCATTGGATGTAAAGGGAAAGCTTTCAGTTAAGTGTGACACCTCACTGAAATGACAGGGCTACAGGTTACAAAAGGTCTAGGCAGGTCAGCACTCAGCTGGCAAAGTACTCCAGAAGTTGTGGGTCAGTTCAGCATCAGGGACATGAGATCAAAGAGCACAGGGCCTCAGACTGGCTGCTCTTATTTTTAGGGTCCTGACTCAGTGTAGCCTGGAACAGTAAGGGCTGGGAGGTTTCCCATTGACAGCTGCAGGCTCCTGGTGGAAGAGCTGACTGCTCCCCACAGGCAGGGGCTGCTCCCCATGGGCAAGGACTGTCCTCCTGGGACCGGGGCTGCACTTGTTTTGAGTCCAGAATAAAGCAGCTGAGAGAAGCTCAGCACCCTGGACTCTCCTGCACCCTGGTACACCTCTGGTTGCTGGTGTTGTGGAGTGGTAGGAACTGCTGGCTTCTGCCACCTGTCTACAACTGCCTAGTGTATTTCTGCTTCCAGATGTGTATTTTTAACAAATCTTAGATTTTTGGAAATTGCAGCATAAAGTTCGATTTCTGTTCAGCAACCTTCTTTGTGACGCTTTTCCCTGCTCTGACGAGTGTGAAAGCCAGAGCAGATTCATGGGGCAGCAGGAGGGCTCTGGAGCTGGGGGCCAGCAGCAGGAGCAGCCATGTCACACTGGCAGCCAGCACACACCTCTGTCGGGAGAGCAGGGAAATGAAGGAGCTGTGCACTCTGGCACGGCACGCGTGTAGAAATGAATGGCACTGAGAGAAAACTCACTGGGAAAGGTGTTTGCACAAAACACCTAGAAGCCTTTCACGCATTTTTTGAGGTAGGGACAGGAAGGTATTGGGGGAAAAAACTGTGGGTTGGAAATGTATTTCCAACTATTTTTAAAGTAAACAAATTCCTTTTGAAGTTATGGGTTTGTTGCATAAATTGTGCATTTGACAGAGTAAGTGGCGGGATGTTATGGTAATTACTAATGTCCCTTGAATATTTGGTTAACCACTATATATAATCCCACATGCAGTAGTCTTTCCAGGGAGAATTTAGATCTACCCTTTGGGCAGGATTAACTGTTACTCTCTTGTTTCATCAGCTTTTCAATTATTTTATTCCAGCAAAAGGAGTTTTCCATTTTAGGAGTAAAAAGGTGTCCTTTTGACATCTGACTTCTAAAAACAAGTTTCACCCTGTATCTGTGTGTGCTGAACTATGAGGTGACTGCTGGGTCCTGGGTGGGAGGGGTGGGAAGGCTGTCCTAGATAAAGACCCTGACTCCATTGCAGAAAGGGATTTTACCTCTTTCCTGCCTAGATCCAGACATACCGAAAATGTGTTACTGCGATGCTGAACTATGTTTTTCAGGTTAAATTCTTGCAGAGATATAAATGCTTGAGAAGATACCCACCCCTAACCTTCTCCTCCTAATGGCATCCAAAACATACACACCGTGTCTCCACAGTTTTTCTTCTGCCTGTTACTTTATCCTCATCTTCCTTCTCAGTTTTTTGTAGGAAAGTCTCCCTTGGTTTAGCACCAGGATGTGTAGGCTCAAGGCAGAAAGGCGATCTGCCCTTCCTAAGTTCACTTTTTTCCTGTGGGGAATGACATATCCTTGGGCTGTCATATTGTTTTGCAAATTTAAAATATTGCTTGAAGATACAAGCATATGCACCTAGGTAATTACCTGAATCAGAAGTTTTCCTTTGGGCAAATGTCAGGCCTTGCACTCTTCTGTATAAAATAAAAATATCTAAAATAAACTAAATAAAATAAATTTAGGTCTAGTTTCAAAAATTTACTTAAATACTACTTAAATATGTATTTCACTAGGAATAGGTACTTTCATAATCTGCAGAGATTACAGGCTCAAATTTTAGCAAACTGAAATGTAAAAATTATTACAATAGCTTTGGTGTCTTTCTGGGTGTAGAAACAGGGAAGCAATATGGTGTGAGGAATAACAGCATTTAGATATCTGCAATAAAAATCTAGTAGCCCAAATATTTTAAAATGTGCCTAATTTCTTGTTTCATTTCCCATCTTGATATGCTCACCTGAAGGCTTCCAGTGTTGGCTTGTTAAGTGGGTCCAAGAGTGAGTCAACAATATGTAATGCTAAGCACACTGTTGAATAAACTGGGCATAGAAGTAGTGTCACTCCTAATCAGCATGAGTAAACATTTATCAAACACTAGAAACAAATATTATCAAATCAATTAATTTACATTTCTTTGGAAATAGAAACAGCCTTCCCTTCGGTAAATTGGCAGTGCCCAGACTTTTGCCAGGTGCTTTCTGAGAAATTCTCATATTGGAGATGGCTCAAGTTTCCTGACCAGATTGCTTAATACTGCAAATTTAAGCAAGAGTAAGAGCTGAGTGTTTCTGACAGAAGTGGGGAAGAAGAACCACAGACAGCAGTTTTGGGGCCTGGGCACTGACTCTGAATGGGGACCACGGTGGCTGCTACCTGATCAGGACAGCTGGGGAAAGTGTTTGGTTCTTTCTTAGCCTTCCCAGGTATTCGGGATCCTGTCCCATTCCCCCAGCTTCCTCCTTTGGCACCCCACTGTACAAGCTCCTAGGAAAAGAGTAAAATCATATTGCAGTGTGACATAACTTCTTGAAAAGCTAATGCAAATAAGCAGGCATTACTGTGCATTGTGAGCAGGCTGGTGAGAGGGAGTTTGAGGAAGGATTTAAAAGGCAAGATGTGATAAGTTGAGCAGAATTAGCAAAACATTTTCTTGTAGTACAAGAAGCAAGCTTGTACAAGCTTGTGGTACAGAAGCAAGAGAAGAGAACATCAATCTGGGTGAGCTGGAAAGAGCACCAGGGATGTGTATATCAGAGATGGTATTAGCTCCTGATGAGGTCACAGATGGATTTTCAAAGGGGAAGCAAGAAGTACATCTGAAGAAGATGGTAAAAGCATTTATACTGAGGCCAGAGAGACCAACAGCAACTCCCACTGACCTTGGGCTTGCTCTGAGGAGCCCAAGCCTGATGAAGGAGCATGAGGAGCTATGGCTTTGAGGGATCCCAGAGTTGGGTGACTTGAAAAGAAACATTATAAGCCAGTGGAGTGGCTGAATACCAGGGTGGAAGAAGGGTCTCATGTTGCAGTCATGACCAGGTCAGCACGGACTTTTTTGTGAAGTTGCAGAGAAAGAAATATTGGAGCATATTGACACGTTTTGAGAGGACACACAAAAAGGGTAAGGAAATAGAGAAGTGGAAAGTTACCCAACTTGGACAGCTTGAATGGAAGGGAGGTGGAGAGACTACTGGCCTGAATAGGGCAGGAAGAAGTGGGTTAGGAGGAAAGGGAGGATTCAGTTCACTGTACATGAGTGCTGTGTGCAGTTTGGTGTTCCCTGCCTGCTCTCACCCCTGCCATCTGACTGAGAAACCCTTTTGGAGAGAGACACCTTCATGACAATTGGCACAGTGCAGCATCCCTGCTAGCACTGGCTGGAGAGGGATGAGGTTGTTAGGGATGTGGGCTGCTGGCTGCCCAGGGGCTGCCAGGGCCACAACCAGAGTGCAGCACAAGGGGCTGGCACAGCTGCTTCCCACTAGTGCCTGTGTGAGCTTGGAGCTTTGGTTTCTATCTGTCATCCTATAGCCTTTTTTCAACACCAATTCCAGTCATAAATTTTAAAATGCATTACAGCTCTAGTATAAAAACAACTCCATGCTACTCTTTCTATATATTTCTAACTTATTTTCATAAAAATAGCAGGTTTACAGTGAGTGCTGATGTTCAGGCACATGTGTAAAGGAATTGGTCTCAGCTAAACAGCTGTGAAGGTGCTACATCATTTAGAACAGACATCTGTGCTGTTTAATAGGACAGAATCCTATGCACACCCAGACACCATGCTCACAACACTTAGAGTAAGCTGGATGCTCAAATGTTAGGATTACTCAACAGAAAATAATGTAACAATTTCTAAGGGGGTCTTGATTCTGATTCCAGTGAAGGAAGCTTATTTACATTTAAATACTCTTAAACCCTGAAACTGAAAAACTTTGAGGTTTTTCAGTAAGTTTGGAAAATAGTTTGTGTTTCTTTTCTATTTCTCAAATGTTATTCTCCTATTTGCAGCTGGCCCTTGTAATTTCTCTGCAAGTCTTCTCGACCATGAGCTGGTCCTTTGCATGTCGCTTCTTTCCTAAGCTGGCCATCCATTACAGAAGTCTACATATTCCCAAATTCAGCTGTGTTAGGCTTTTCTGTAAATTGTTTCCCAAACTATGGTATATGAGAAACATCGCAGATTTCCCGAGATCTTTCCAAGACCAGCTTTGCTCAACAACTTTTTCTTCTTTTGGTACTGCTTGTCATAGACTGCAGGGTAACGGTTTAGGGGTTGAGTGTTTATCCTGGTGTGTCCTTTGTGGTGCCTTACCTAGAGCTCATGTTTGGGTTTTCCAGGATGATTCTATGTTAACAGGTTTTTATTATGAAAAGCATAGCTGACCTTTAAAGTCCAAAGGCCATATTTATGAATGACTCAGCCTGCTCTCAGTGTGGCTGAAGATTACAGTATGCAAACAAAAGTCAAAGCATACTTCTTCTGTGTAACTTTTTCAGAAAGCAGTATTTGCCTCTGGCATTCACCAAGGGAGTTTTCCCTTTGTGTACAAGAGGAAAATTGGGCAGGCTACAATAAAAGACATTGTTGGTCCCAGCATGCAAAGAATGATGATCCAAGAACTGAAATAATAGAAAAGTGTCGGGAGGGAATTTAGTTCAGAAGCATGTCAAGATAGCTTCAGGCTTACTCAAGTTTTGATTCGAGCTTCTCATTCTTCTTAAATTCTTTCCAGGCCAAAACGGATTAAATAGTTGCTAATCTTCAATCTTCCAGCATTTCCCTGGGATCAGCATTTGAGGACGGCATTGCCGTGCCGACATTTCAACCTCTGGTTCCTTAATGACAGTGAACCCCAGGGAATCTCAGAGTATGTACTCTTGCACTGTGATTAGGGTTTCTCTCCTCAAATTCCATTGTTAAGGTCTCTGCAGGAAGGGCCACCTTCTGTTGTGTCCTGGAGAGTATCCATCACGATAGTCAGCAAGGACGATCAATGTTGCACCCAACATGTTTGTAACAGGTTATAAGCTATTGTTTTTTATGCAGCTGGTTCCCATACCCAAATATTTCCTGTCAGCTGTGCTTACAAATCACTGCAAATAGGAGAAGAAAGCTGGTCTTGCTGTGATATAGCTAGACAGATACTGCCAGGTCTAGACTTTGAAAAAAGAAAAATTAAGCATTAAAAATTGTGGGGTTTGTGATCCTAGTCCTATTGGGATATTGTCCGATTGAACTGACAACAAAACAAAAATAATAAAACATTCCTACATGGACATAATTTTTCCCCCTAAAACTTTTTTTCTTTAAATAAACTCTCTTAAATAGTTCAGAACATGTCCTTTTTATCTTCCCCCTTCCTCCTTATCCCAACTGTAAAATCCCTGGGAGCTAATGCCAGGCACTAAATGTAAAATCTCTGAAATTTATGTCCTGTGGCCCTATCCAATATAACTACAAACCATGTTCACAGCACTGCAAATTACACAGCACTTCATCAGTGTGAGAGATGGCACACTGCCTATTGTGATCGATGATCCCACACCTAGAACTGACTGGCAGCTTTTATAACATAGCAAAGCATCCCTTTGGTGCCTGACTGATGAAGGACGATGGTCTTTTCCTCCTTCAAGGAGGATTCCCATCACACTTTATTTGCAATGGCTTATGTGCATATGAATTATTTGTGTTAAAAGAAAATTAATATGGCATTTATTGGTGAACTAGAACACATCAAGATGAAGTGCAATTTTTAACTATTTCTTGCATCAACAGTAGTACTGGCTGTTAAATATTTTTTCTTTTTCTGATAGTGGAGATCATTTCCATTAGCTCTGAGGCACCCTTGTTCTTTTCTGGTAGTATAAATTCATTTATGCCTGCCTTTGAGGCCTCTCTGCCCTTCCAGAGCAGTACACCAAGCCTGAGGATAAATGACAGTGAAAATGCTATTAAAGGGACAAAAAAAAGCCTAACACAAGCTAATACTTTTTAATGTTCATAATACTCTTTTAAACCTTCCTCTTTCTTAGGTGTTCACATGTGAATTGAAAGTTTATGGATGGCTCAAAGGGACTCTTTCTTTTCTCCGCTGATGTACCCCATAGCTTATTTGTTATTTGGTGGATATAGTTGAACTCTGTTCAGTTAGTCTTAATCTAACCATTTTGTGCATAAACAAAGTGATTTATCCAACAGAATATTTTGGGCATTATGGTCTTGAGCTCTTGGTTAAGTAAGGTGTTATTTTACCTTTGGTTTTTTAGAGCCCTTGCTCTTGGATCCGTGGGTACTAAATGGGTTTTCCCAATTAAATTCATAATAAAGTTATTATCATGATGACAAAATAAGATGCCTGAGATTTAGTCACTCTTTTCTTTAGTATGCTTTGCACAGCTTCACTAATTGCATTGGATTCAGACCTGATTTATTGGAGACATCTGAAAAAACCCACATGTTTTCATCGAGGACAATTAGGAGGAATTCCTGGAAACTGTTTGCAGTGCTCAAACTCAGCTGTCCATTAATTACTTTCATTTATACAGCACCAATGGTGTGCCAGGGAAATTAAAGTGATTATAAAATTCTATGAGAAATTTTTGCTATATTTTTCCTTACAAGGGAAGTAAAATCTGCTTTCTTCATAGAATCCAGACCTTCCTCAATTCACAAAGGATGGCTGGACACTGTAATTGCAAAATATATAAAAGACAGGGCTTTGTTTCCAACAGAATCAGACAAGTCCATCAGCATGAAATTGATCTTCACTGCATTTTGAAGGCTCTCAGTGGTGTACAGAGCTAATGCTGTGCCTACCTAGAAAGCCAGTTACCTGCTCATGCAGGTGAGCATCCAACACAGCACCGGGGGGTGTTCTGCATGCACCATGCCACACACAGTCAGTTAGCACTGCACCTCGGCCACAGCCTGCTCTGCTTCTCGCTCTCTATATATGCTGCTCCAAATGTGGCTGGCAATGCCAAGGCAGATCCTGTGTGCCCCAGGCTGATGGCTAGAGGGGATGTGGGGAAGTTCAGTGTGAGTAAAAGAAACAAGTGGCCAATGAACAAGTCATCAGGAGGGCAATGATGAATAGAAAGTATCCTGGGTAAGGTAGGCTGGGCTGGAAAATTCAATCGGAGGTGAAAAACAATGAAAAAGGGGTGGAAGAGGGAAGACAGTGCCTGGAAGGGCCTTGTGAAAATCCCTGTGCAGCACAGGGGGTGGTGGCTATCATGGAGCATCTGTAGGGCTTTGGGAGGATCCCTCAGCGGTTGAGCCAGGTGCAAGCAGGGATTTGTTTGGGGTTTTTTTGTTAAAAAATACATCGGTGCTAGCAACAGCAGGAGGCCTGTCTGTAATGAGCTTAATGAATGTGGCACAAGGGATGTTTCAGGTAGAAGGAGAAATGTGGGATTTCTTGTGTGTCTAATTAGGACACTTGGCAGCTGGGTAAGCTTTAATTGCCATCCAAAGCTCCCGATCTTGCCAAAGAATGAAGAGAGTGAAGAGAGTTATTGATTTCTATCCGGACAAACAATTTACTTTTTAGTGCTCATCAGCCTGATATGTATCTTCATTCCCTGTCACTGCTGTGTGCAAGCTAAAGCTGCTTTCATCGGCAGATTTCAGGTGGGGTTTCACTGAATATGTGGTTAGAATCACAAATGGTAAAAACTTTCTCACCACACTGTCAGTGCACAATATGCTGTTAGTTTTGAAAAATCTCCATGTATTTAGGTCCTTATATGAAGCATCTCTGTGCTGTGATGCCCAGTTGCCTCCCAAAAATAAAATGAGCACAGAAGGAGCTTTCTTCTCTCTCAGCTCAACAGGAACAAGTTAATATTGATTTTACATGATGCATGTTTGTTTATAAATGTGGTGTCACTGAGCAGAGGATTAGATCAAAGAAGTGGATTTTGCATTTCACTTTGAAGACACAGATGTCCACAGTCAACATAGTCTCTTTTGGGGATGGCTTCCAAATTTCACGGGCTAAATGCCACATTTTTGCCCTGTCCTTGACAGTTTCATTGTTCAGCAGTACTACCTGGTGCAGGTCATGATCCTGAAACAGACAAAGGAAGAGAAAACTCATGGAGACATAAAGTGTAGTAATGTCCCCAGGAAAAAAAGTAAATGCTGTATTTTGGAAGGAAAAGCTGAGAAAAGAGAGTGAGTATAATTACTTCTGCAAAGTGATCAAAAACCTCATACCTGCTGCAGTTTATGATATACAAATAGCATCATTAGGCACAAATATTTTTATACAACTAATCAATTTCATATTGTGCATGTAATGGAGAGTGGTGTGCCCAGGCAAGTTAGTGTATGGCTTTTTGAGAGTGGTGTGCCCAGGCAAGTTAGTGTATGGCTTTTTCTGCCTTACCAGGAGAGAGCACCTCCCCTGTGAAGACAGGCTGAGGAAACTGAGGTTCAGCCTGGAGAACAGGAGGCTCCGGGGAGACTTTGTTGTGGCACTCCAGTACTTAAGGGGAGGCTTATAAAAAAAAAAGAAGGAAAGCAACTTTTTACATGGGCAGATAGTGATAGGACAAGAGGTAAGCTAAAAAAGAAGATATTTAGATTAGATGTTTGGAAGAAATGTTTTACTGTGAAGGTGGTAAGTTTCTGAAACAGGTGGTGCAGAGCAGTTGTGGATGCCCCATCCTTGGAAATGTTCAAGGCCAGATGGGGGCTTTGAGCAGGTGTCCCTACCCATGACAGGGTGATTGGAACTAGAGAATCTTCAAGGTCCCTTCCAGCCCAAGACTTACTGTGATTCTATGAAATGTCTAACATGGATTAATATGGTCTTTGACAGTCATATCTTAATTTTTTTTAATTTGTGGTTTTTTAAGAAAGATTTAACTTGATTCAATAGGGAAAAAAATTCAAGTAGGCCATCTGGGAAAGAGTGATTTATTTCATGTTGATTGTAATAACTAATCCCATTAAAGTAGCCTGTAGTGGAAAGAAAACCTTATATGTGGACAAGAGAGTAGTGATAAAAATGGCAAGTTTTAAATTCATACTTGCCAAATTTAAAATAGGAAAATTATGCATTTTCTGTTGATTGGTTGTTTAGATTTTCAATTATGTCCTGTGTATTAGAATATTTTTAAATCATGTTACCGCTGGGTTACTTTTGTGTGTGTGTGTATATCTCCCTTTCTAATGAGGGGTTGAGAATATACACGGCAAAAGTCATCTGGTACCTCAGACAGCTGTTAAAATGCAGCAGTTATTGATATATTCCCTTTGTTATTCAGAGTTGGATTATAGTTTCATTTTACATACAGAGCAGTTCTACTGTTTGTTACAAAATGCTTCCCACATGACACTGCCTTGTCATCTTCACTGAGAGATTTTGAGAAATTACTCATGGTGTGGTATGCCCTACTTAGGATACTTCAGATGATGCTTTTTCAGAGGTGCTTCTCCAAGCCTTTGACTTTCAGGTCTTGAAAGAAGAGTACCAGAAATGGAAGTGCCTGAAACCATTAATTATCTTTAAAAGTATGTCTTTCTCTTGTGAAAAATTAATGAAAGAATCCTTTCCCCTGTGCCATTAAAATCTCTTTTATCTTATTTGTTACTGAAAGGAATAAGTAAGTGCATAGTTCCAATCCTGCCATTGCCATTAACACATCTGTTAAAGTGAGCAGATAATTATACTTTAGAACTATCTATCCATCCTCTAAAACTGTGAACATAATAATTAAATAATTATATTTTATCTAGATGCACAATAAAATTTCTTCCCTCCATACTTACTGTGCTTATTACCATATGGTATTTCTTCTCTCATCCTGAACAGAATAAGAATATGAGCACTTTGAGGCACTAGTCTATATGTATTTATAGCAGTAAGGAGCAGAACTGCCAAAATGCATGAAATTTTCTGTTACAGCTTTCAGAGAGATCAATGAGAACTCTCTGCTTTCAGTGCTGAATTTGTCTTTGCAATTATATTGTAAAAGGCATAACCAGTCCTCTTCATTTGATTTCACAAACATTCAAACAGAACTGAATTTTTGTGGTCAGCAAAGTTACTGGCAGATGTTCACTGTGGGAACTGACTTTAGCAGTTTACTAAGACTACATTCATTCCTTTCCGATAATGTGATTGGCAGTGTTTGTACATCTACCTAAAATTAAAGCGATTGGATTTCCAAAAAATATGAATGTAGAATAAAATATTAAATGTAGAAGGATAGAGATTTTGAAAAATCACAGAACAGACAAAAGTGTGCAAGTGCAGAACACCTGCAGCATATAGCAAATAGTAATTTACAGGTCATCACAAGCCCTCAGGATTTTGAAGGAAAAAAAGACTTGTAGCCATCAATTTCAAGATAACACAAGCAAAAGTGATTGAGGTCTTTTACTGGTGTAATTAGGCTCAGGTCCCTGGAGCTGAATATAGGTGTGTGATTTCCATGGAATTAAGTGGGAGGACCTGATTTGGGGTAGAATTCCTCATAACCAAGTAAAAGGATAGAAGAGTTTGTATTATGTATAGAAGGTTGCTGTTGTTTTTAACAACAGTAAGTCAGTCTGATCTACCTTTTTGCTCTTTGTGGTTTGAATATGCTGAGGTGTAAATCTTCATTTTGAGTTGTGCTGATTGGTGGGAGATTTCAGATGGACTCTGTGAAACCTGAGCACTGGGCTAACAGCAGCTTCCTGAAGATCAACAAGGAGAACTGCAGAGATTTGCAAATGGGTGGATCTGTACAAAATAGGAACCAACCAACCCAGAGCCCTGCTGCAAAGGATCTGAGGATTACTGTGGGGTCCAGGTTCACAGCCTGAAAATATGCAAATTGTGTATTGGGCTGCACTGGGAGGACCATGGCAAGTAAACTGATGGAAATTAGTACCCAATTCTATTTGATAGTGGTGACGCCATATCTGGAATACTGTGTCCAGTCTGGGGCTGCCCCCCTGAACAGAGAGACTGAGAAACTGGAGACTGCCCTGCAGAAGATTACCAAGATAATTAGAGGGTCTGAAACACATGGCACGGAAAGAGATTTAGGGAGCTAGGCGTATTTGGTTTGGAAAGGAGTAGTGTGAAAAAGGAACTAATAGCAACCTATGGGTACTTGAAAGACAGTTAAAAACTAAATTCTTATCAATGGATATAGATGATAAATCAGGCAGAAGTTGTGATTTGAGAGGTTCAGATTGGACATCACAAAAAAGCCACAACCTTTTGCACTATAAGGGTACAGGATTCTAACACCAAACATGCAGAGATAAGGTCTGATCTTCTTACAGAAATTTGGGAAACAGACCTTGAAGGCCCATAGATGCTTCAGCTCAGCACCCCCTCATAATTAAATGTTAGGTGGTATCAAGGGTGCCTCATCTCCTGCTGATTTGTCTGCTGACAGCAGTGCCCTCTGTGCTGCCCCTGGTCTCTGTCATGTGTGGCGACACTACTCGTCAGGGGAATTGTGGGGAGTAGTTCTGCCCCTTTCTGAACTGCACCTCTGTTGCTCCATTTCTCCATTCTTTTTCAGCTGGTGAGTTTGAGGTATCCAGAAACCTACTGGTCAAGTGCTAGGGACCAGCACAAGTTCAAACAAAACCAGATGATCACTGATCACCCATTAACTCCTCAAGCTGTCCAACCGGTGCCACTCCCTGTGTATTACCTGCTTCCTATGGGATCACCTTCTCATTGTGCCCCTATGGCAGGGGGCAAACAGCTATTAAACATTTCCTTTTGAAGAAGGTAATTTCATGCCTATTCTGTGATAAATTACAACATGAGTTATTGCCACCAGCCTGATTAATACTGTAGCTGATCTGTGTATCTTTCATTGTTTTATAGCTTCTTAACTCTGACACTTAGGACAGTGTATTAATAAACTCAGTAAAAAAGCCTATGGGAAATCTTCCACTTCTTAGCTTGATTTGTGATGTAGTAATCTATTTGCTTTGTCTCAGTGCTGAGGAAGCTATCAAAAGAACTGCTTGCCCTTTGCAGGCATTCAAAGGAAACCACAAAGTTGTTGACTCATGTGCATACATATACAAATGTATATATATATCTATATACATACACATACGCTCTCTTTCAAGTGGATATAAAAGCTAATTCCACTTTAACAAGTTTTATGTAAATATATACTTTCCTAATTGCATCAACAAGTTATTGACCAAGTTAGCACCAAAAATGTACCAGGCTTGTATAAATCAAGGCAAAAGATGCCTAAGTGATTAAAAAAGGCTGGGAATTAATTCTCAGGCAGCTGTCTCCTGAAAGGAATGGGAAATGCAAACCACAAAGAGCAAGAAATTCTACAGCCAAATGTCACAGCATCTTACTGCTGAGCTTGCGAGGGCTTTTCAGGCAATGAAAGGGAAGGACAGCTTGCCACACCTGCAGGGTGCTGCCAGCTGGTCAGCTGGCTCCATGGAAAAGGGAAATGGAGACTCAGGATAAACATTAGAAGGCAACTCAAGTTACATTGCAAAGGGCTTGGGTCCTTTCAAAAATGTTAACCTGCATCAATCAGCATTTTTAAGCCTTTGCCTTTCTAGGCAATCAAGACATAGTTTTGATGGAAGAAAGAACACACATATGGATTTTTTTTTCTTGTATCAGTGCAGCCCAGTTTCGCAGCCGTGATTTACCAAAGACTATGCCACCCTTCCCTCAGGCAGCCCTTTTGTGCTGCCCACGAGGGCACCTATAGCACCTCACAGCAGCTGATTTTGGATTCATGAGACCCATTGAACAGTAGCTGCATAAGTACGAATGGCATGAACCATCCTCCTTTCTACTGCTAGAGCTGATGCTTTCTTTCCAAGCTTATAGAATAGCATACTTTATTTAAAATGCTGTCTGATAGCAGAAGTAGTCTTATTATTGTGTTAGTCACAATAAAAACCATTTGCAAGGCACTTATCCTAGCTCTGTCTCCTCTTTCTCTCTTAGCTGGAGTAGCATTTCTGACATATTTCTGGGAAGTCTGTCCATCAGGGTGTATTTCTATTCTTTTCTGCAAGGGATATGTCAGCTACTGTAATTCATAATAGATTTCCACCGACAACTAATCTCATTTTTTTGTCATGATCATCTGAATCTGTCGTACCTAACCCATGCTTTTTTAAAAAATTCAACAAGTGACTTTGCAGAGAAAGAAGGGTAAAAGAGGACCTAAGACATAGAGTGAAGGTGAGGAGATAGGAGCACAGAAAATAAACAGTCAGAATCCTGGAGCTCTCTAATCAGTGCTCTGTTTGCCCAGTCAAGTGAATCCAAAAGTTGATCCTGGTTGTACTAGTGCAATCTATTGTAACAAAACGTGTGGGAAGACTACAAATGTGAGGAATGCCCTGTGCCTCTGCATGTTGTCCAGGCTCCTCGGTACCATGTGTCATGGCAACAATGCTGCCAAAACTGACTTTCAAAGAATCAGCCTTTGACAGCTTTGTCTCCCAGCTGCATAGCTGTCACTTCACAGGCATTCCTCCTTCTCTGCAGGACGCAAAATGCCAGCTGAGGAAACACCCAGATCACTATCCCATAGCAGACAAAACAAATATTGTGTTTCCCTGAACCAGCTATATATAGAATTAATTGGACTCTGTTAAGACTCTGAGATAGTTCAGGTTCAACTCAGGCAAGGGAAAATAGTGCTCCCCAAAAGTATTTCTCTACAGGCTGGCAAATGCACTGTTGATTTATGGCGTCCAGAAGAAGTTGGTTCTTCTCTTCTGGAAGTGATCTATTATGTAAAGAATAGACTGGGAACAAAATCTCTTCAAGATTTGGAAAATGTAAAAACACTTAGGAGTTTGTCCATGCGGTGGGGTGAAGTGAAATGACATGTTGCCTAATGTCTTTAGCTCCTCTAAATAAGGAGCCCAGGCACTTACTTATTTAGTAAAAACACTGCTTCACTGAATCACTGTGGGTTTTTTACTTCACAGTACGAGAGCAGAAATAGAAAACTTCTGACAGCTATCTGGGCAGAAACCCCTTTGACTCACTGTTTGTACATCTAAAGTATGACTAAAGTAACATTTTCCTCTTCTATAACTGTGAGTAAGACCTGATCCTGTGCCCCTTTTAAGAGAATGACCCATTGATCATAATGGGAGCTTTTCCAGCAGAGTTAGTGTTTGTTTCTATTAATAATAGCATTTGCCTGTAGTTGCACACTTTTCTAGCAAGCTGAAGAAATCATTTAAGGGTGTATTCCTTTTCAAAAGTGAAATCGGTGTCCCTCCATATTTCTTGGCCAGATTCCCATTGTTATAGTGGGACGTGATGGTCACTGAATGGTTCAGTTACTGCCCTGTCTTGGCTTTTCACTCTCCAGAGTTTCAATTAGCATTTCATTAATCATGTGAGCTTTAGAGACAGTGGTGTTCCAGCATCTGCAAGTGATGGGAAATTTCCAACTTTGCAGCCGCCCAGTATGCCTGAGCAATTGGCCCATGTGGTATGAGTTTGTATTCATCAGTGATCCAAATTATCCTTTGTCATGGTCACACAAACTGTTCAACAGCAGTGACTCTCTCTGATCTTTAGTCACCCAGCAGTGCATGAAAAGGTTGTGCATTTTCTACTGGGGACGTTAGACTCCTCATTATGTAGCTGTTTCCACTAAAATAGTTTTCAGTTTAAAAATAATAATAATTTTTATCCATGGGACTGGATGGGACCTCTTCTTATCCATCCTTCTTCCTAATCTCTGGCTTTCCTCTCCTAGCAGACATTTCTTCTTCTTTAAAACACCTGGTATAGAGGCTGCACATTTTCCCGAGGCTATCTTTTTCTTTGTTCTTTATTGTTAGAAATTTTTCTGTACTTTTCCTTGATATACCTAGGTATTTTGATGTATCTAGATCTTTAAGTCTTGCTTGCCTTCTATCTCATGGAAATTACTCCCTTCATCTTCGTGGCAGTTTTTTACATAGCTACAGACTGCTGTTAAGTTGAGGCTGTGAAAAAAAATCTTAGCAATATACCATTATTTATTTTGTTGAATGGATAAAATTTCACTCTGTATACCAATACTTTTCTATCATAACTTTAAAACCATGTCTCCTGTTTCAATATCTATTCTTTTCTCCTGAAAAGGAAGATATGCACCCGCAAGTACATTTTGCAAAGCAATTTTCTTCTGTCACTGCCAGCAGATGACTCTGTGCAGTGTCAGTCACAAAACACCTAGATTTGCATCCTTTTCTCTATGAAGCATTTTCTCCTTTCTAAACACAGTTTTCTGTGATATTGCTTAAGCAGTCTGCAGTCCACATGTTATTACAAGCATAGTTTTCATTATTCTGCATGAATTCTATAGTGTGCCACAGCTTTTTTCTTTGCTGGGGAGCAGCTTTGCTCTTTTACACTAGTCTCTCCAGCAGGACATAATTACAGGAAAATACTGGATATTGAGCAAGGCAGACAATATTTAAATACTATGCCTGTGTCTGACTCATTTTATACTACTGCATATGATGAATTTTAGCATCACTCCCATTAGACTGTGTGAACACATTCTATTTTGTAATGTTAATTTGTGAGTAAACTGATGTTTTGATAATCTTATTATAAATATGCACAGTTTTGCTCTGGGTGCATCTGTTCGTAGATTGTTAATGGTGCTTTTCTGTTCACCATAAATAATAGAACAACAATCACATTTAGCAAACAGATCTTAATTTTTATTTAAACTGCACTGTTTTATGCATTTATGGGAACACAGATGACTTTTTTTACTGTAGTCGTTAGTTCTGAAACCTCGTCGAAACAGCTAAAAACATATATTTCCAAAACAAGATGTGTTCAAAGCATACCACTGCCTCATAGCACCACAACTCATAAAGAGATTCTCCTTCCCGAAGACTTGTCTTCCGTAAAGGTATAGGGAAGCTGTCAGGAATCACACCTGAGCAGTGCCCAGGGAGCAGCCGTGGCCACCTCAGCCCAGCCTGGTGACAATACCTCTGGGGCAAGCCTCACTCTCCTGGTATATCACAAGATGACTGTGTAGCATTACCTCATATCCTCTAATTTCAGTGAGATTTGAAAATTGCCATCACTTACAAATTTATAAGGTGATTGTGGATGTCAAAAGCCCTGTATTAACTGTAATTTTCCAACTCACTGGCTGCAAGAGAACTGTTTTCAATACCTTTTCTGATAGGAACCCTGGCAAGTTTTTACATTACTGGATAGTAGTACTTTTTCTTCTAGCTAAAAGTCACAATAACAAAAGGAGAAACAAAGTGTGCCAATGGCCATATTCCAAATATGTAATAAGTACAAATATGCTTTAATGATGGTGGAAGGATTACACATTTTACCAGAGACAGTATAATCCTACTTGTAGTGGTTTCCTAAGGATTTGAAATGTCCTGCATAATAGCAACTCAATTACCTGTCCATTTGTTTAAGGAGAGTCATATTTGCACATTATTCAGTGAATGACAGTTATTCAAGTAACTATGCCTATGCACATTAAGTAAAGACAGCATTTATGGGATATTTGGAGAATGTGTGGAAATTGCAGATGAAAATCTTCTCAGCTGCCATTTTAGAAACACATTTTGATATTTTCTTCATGCAATTCATTAACCATATTCCCAAATGCTGAACATCTGCAGATATGTGTGACAGCGTGGCCAAGGCAGCTGCCTGGGTTTTATCTGAGCACTGAAGGGAGAGCACAGAGCTGTGTGCTAGTGGGGTCTCCTCCATGACCAGAGGGACACTTGAAAAAACCTTGCCAGTAAGAGCTGGAAGGAAAATTCATATTCCTCTCTTTCTGTCTGCTCTACTGAGGACAGACTTTGGAGGTATCTGGGAGGCTCGTGAGAAGGAGCAGCACAACTGAGGGCTGGGGCTGGGTATGTTGCCAGTGGTGCAAGGTCTGGCCCAAAACCTCATTCGCCTACTGCCTGGAAGTCAGCGCTGGGCTCTGGGGAGGGCTGGCCCTCCTCCGGGATAATCACCAGTCAGGGTGAAACCTGGGGAAGATGAAACCAGGGGAAGTAAGGGTTTGGTTTAGGGAAGAGTGTGGAAAATACTCAGTGTTTCAGTCCCCGAGGCAGAGGTGGAGCAGAGCACTGGTGTCCCTCTACCCCACTGAGATGGGAAACTGGACAGTGTAAAGTAGTGGGAGAAGTCGGACACGTTCTGCCGGTGAGTGGCCACGTGAAAAGCTGGACTGATTTCCTTTGGATGTGTATTTGGAACTGCCGTTGTCACAGGATATTCTTCCTTTAGCCACCCTGATGAACCACCTGGCCTCTGGCTCTGCCACCAGGGAAGGGGCTTGCAGGCAGCCCGGCCAAGGCGCCCCCGAGCCGGAGGGTCAGCAACCTTCTTCCCGCTCACGGCGGCTGGGATGGATATAGGGATGCAGCGGGACGCCGGCTGGGATGGGTGTAGGGATGCAGCGGGACGCCGGCGTTTGAACGCTGTCGCGCGGTCGTGTCTCTGTGGCGAGCCGCTGTCCCCGCTGTGCCGCCCCCTGACCCCCGTGTGCTGCCCCGCCGTCCCCCAGGTGTGCTGCCCCGCTGCCCACCCCGCTGTCCCCGCTGCCGCGCTGTCCCCCAGGTGTCCCTCCCCGCTGTCCCACCCCGCTGTCCCCGCTGCCGCGCTGTCCCCCAGGTGTCCCTCCCCGCTGTCCCACCCCGCTGTCCCCGCTGCC
>JAWWMP010000005.1:14295321-14365092 GCA_035047865.1 Dendrocincla tyrannina | reverse complement strand
GTCGGGCGTGTCCCGGGCCCGCCCCGAGCGGCGGTGCAGGGCGGCGGGGGTCGCGCACGGAGCAGCCTCCCTGCTCGGCGGGACCGGCCCCGGCCCCGGGCATTGCCCGCATCCCGCCATCCCGCCGCCGGCTGCCGAGCCCCTGCGGCGGAGCCCGGCGGCTCCGGGAATACCAGAGGGCGGTGTGCTGCTCCTGAAGATAAGGGGACAGTGTCAACTATGACTCATCCTTTCTGGGGCGTACGGGCTGTCGCTCCGTGCCTCCTTACCCATCCCGGCCCGGCGGGGTGGGTTCCCAGCCGGTTGTGCCGGTCCGTGCCCGCGGTCCAGCAGGGCTCCGTGCACACCCCGTTTGGGTTGCATGTTCAACCTGAGCTCAGCCCCAGGCAGGGCATCACTGGTACCTGTGGTAATTATGGCCTGTGCGCCAGAGCTGGTGTGTGTTTTGATGTACTCGGTGTTAGCCTGAATGCCCTTGAACCTGATGTCAGTTTGCCTGTGCAGCCTCTGCAGACCCTGTGGGCTGGAGGGGTGTGAATGTATGGGGTATGCAGGCCATCTCATCGGAGAGGTGTGAAGGGTGCACACCCACAGGAGCCTTACTTTAGATATTCTTAGGACTTTTTTAATGTACTCAACCCATTCATAATCTAGTTCTTCAGACAGTGCATGCGTTGAAGTACCACCCAGTTATCTCCTTCTCAATGATCTGCGAGTAGCAAATTAAACAAACCTTTCCCTGTTTGAAGCTGGAAAACTACTACAGCCACAACCTGCCTTCGTGTATGGGTATTTTAGCATAACTCTCCTCTTGTCTCTTTCAGTTCCCATCTTTGGTACCATAGTTCATCTATAGCGATCCACTAGCTATACTAGGCCACTAGCTCTAGTATACCAGTAGCTACTCTTGGCCATTGAGCATAGTGGATGAGATGTTCCACTTGGTTTTGGTTTTTGTTTGGTTATTTTTCCTTTATATATAGTGCCTTTGTTTTATAAATTACAAAGTTTACTTGAATTTTCCCAAGTCTGAGATATTGGACACGTCTTGTACATATGCACTTACTTGTGCATATCCATGGGTATTTACTCTTTGTAAAACTTTTAAATGCTCTTAAGGGTGGCAGCATCAGAGTAAAGTGTTTGCCACATGCTACTCTAAGAAGCAGCTGTTTCTCAGCCAGGGTCCAAGTGAGTTTTCACTGGTATGTACCAATGTGACTCCTGCTGCCATTTGTACCATATTCCCTTTAGGAGAACAGATATACTTCTTTCCATGGGTGACTTGTCCAGGGAAAGTGCTGAACTAAGAGGAGAGAAAGAGCTCTGATGCATAACTTGAACCTTATCAATGTTCTTGAATGATGGAGCAATCCCTCCCTTGAGTTTTCTGTGAAGTAAAAAAGAAAAAAATAATTGAACAAACATTCTTTTAAAGCTATAACAATGCATTACAGGGCAGTGTAGTGCTTGTCTGAACATTTAACTCTTATTTACAATAGTTCTTCCTCCTGGGAACATCATTACAGCAGTGCCATGTGGAAAGAGGGAGAAGGTTTCTGCATGATGATGCCTGCCTGTTCCTGGTCCTTCTCCCCTCCAAAGGCATCCTCCCCTTCCCAGCATGGTGACTGTCAGTTGTGTTTAGCTGGTATATCTGCTTTATTGGAGTTAGTGACCAGGATGCCATCTTGAAAAGAGTGAGATGGTCAAGGCTTTAGAAAGCAGGAACATATATGTGTCTACTTTGCCCAGAGCTCTGCATGCCATGGTGGGGGGCTTGGTGTGTGCCTTAGACATGCTGGCAAGCATCTTTGATAATCTTGCTTTTGTAAAGAGCCCCTCAGAAAAAGCTGTTTGCTGTAGCTGCATGAGAGGGTGTTTCCTATCCTAGCCAGAGCTGCTCTGCTCTTGTTGCCTCCAGCTTTGGTTGTTCTGGAGGTATGAGCCTCAGGTGCTCAGGAAGTCCAGGCACTGAGGTGTGTAGCTGCTCTGAGCTGAGGGAGCCCAGCACCTGCTCCTGACCCTCCTGTTAATGCAAGTGAGTGGCTGTCAGCAGTCTCCCAAAGTGTTTTTCTGAGGTTTAAATTCAGCCTCTGAATTCCCCATTGAGATAGTTGCTGGAATCTGGTGGTAAGTGGTGTTGTTGCAGGATCTGTCCTACCATCTGCCCTGTTAAATGCCTCTATCAGTGACCTGGAGGAGATAGTGGCACCTGTATTGAGCTGTGAATAGCCCCAAACTGGGGCAAGGGTGAGGGGCAATACCATTGATGTCTGGACTGCTCAGAGGGACCTCGCCAGGCTGAAGGAAGGGGCTGACCCATGGGGGCCTCATGGTTGAACAGGGATGAATGCAAAGTCCTGTCCCAGGAAAGGAGGGATCTGACCAAACCAGCTGAGGTAAATCTGGTATGAAAGTGAACCAAGGCTGTTGCAGTGCATTGTCACTCATACTGGGTGAACAAGAGGGAAAGAGGGTGGATGCAGTCTAGGTACAGCATCAGTTTCTCAAAGTGCAATCTCCTATTCTTTTTATGTAAGTGCAAACCCATGAATATTTTAGCAGTACAGTTGCCGTACGCTTGGCTTAAGCCAGTACAGCCCAACTCCTGAGTGTGCACTCCTGACCTGAGCTTCCCTGTAAGGCAGGACTCAGCTGGATTTATCTTACTTATCTCTTAAATGTTAGATAGATTTTTGTGCAGAGGAGGAAGGAAAGGATGAGAGAAACGGGTGTAGGGTACCATTTCTGCGAAGAATTGATAGGGGGAGGGCTTATGTTCAGGAAATCTGCCAAAGAGGCTTGTGGTAGGTGGGGATCTGAAGCCTGATCAGACCAGAGAAAACTGAAGGGCACAAGGGGCTGCCAATGTGCATCTCAAAGACAACAGCCTGGTTGAATACACAGCTGGAACAGTGCTGTTTCAGGTGCATTGTGTCTTCTCGTAAACTGTCTACCAGATGCATGAACTGAGCAGTACTGTCTTCATCTCCTCTGTTTCATGCTACTGAAAACCCATAATGCAATATTTAAAAACTGATGCAGCATGTTCTTTCACTGACTAGACTCCTTATTAAGAAGGCTTGTCACCAGTTATGGTAACACTGTTATGCAGCAGGCAAATTTCTGCAGTAGTTTGTAATAGCATTGATTGAGCTTTCAGGCTTTATAGATACTATTGCTTATCCCCTCAGCAACATTGGATTCTTTACTGATTGTCTGTCTGGAACAAAACAAAATAAAAGCTGGGGTTATGTCTGTTCATGCTCCAAGTTATTGTAAGGAGAAAAAAGAATTGAATTAAATTTGGTCATGTTCAGGCAGTACTGGGAAAGAGCCCAGTATTTTTTTAGTAAAGTAGGAAAATTAGTCATGCATTTAATGATTTGTTTGCAAGTCAGACTTATTTCAAGGCATTATGTTTCTGTGTTATCAACTTCTGAACTTATTTTAAAATTCAATTTCTGGGGAGTTTTGAATTTGGCAGAAAGGTAAAGGCTTTTGAAGTAAGCCAAAGGTAGATTGCCAGTACAGATAAGCTGGTGTTTTGTTTAGCAATGTGCAGTCACCAGTGCACTTGATGCTCAAGTTGAGTAACTCCAGTGGAAATGTTATGATCGCTGATCAGATTGCCAGTTCCAGCACCTTTTGTTCCAGCAGTATGTTCTCAATTGTTTATTCCTCTAGTATAAACTCTCAACGTCACCTTCTGAACACAACAGGCTTAGTTGCTGAGAAGAGTCCTCATCAGCACATTGCTCTTGCTGCCTAAGTTTTCTTAATGTGCTTGGAATAGCACAAAACAGCCTTTACACCATTTCTGTGCTTATGCAGATAGATGGAAACCCAGAAGCTCAGCAAAATGCACCCACAGTGACCTGGCCTCTTCTCAGCTGTCACACAGGGGAGAATTGGCTGGTGCTGGGAAAACTTCAGGAGCTGCTGCAGACACTCACTCTCGTTCCTTCCTTGGTTGTTGAGAGGAAACTTATTCCTAAGACTGTTGTTATTCCCCTACTGCCCCGAGACACACTGCGAGCAACTTGTGACTGCATTTGTGTGGTGTAGGATAGCCAGTCCTTCAGCAGTGAGGACAGGATGAGCAGTTGAGTATGTCTGTTAAATCCCATCCTCTCAACAAAAATGGGAGAAACCACCTAATTGCATTTTTAACATCTCTGGGTACCTCTTCCCAAATCTGCTTGCTGGGTGGCAGGATTTTGTCCACAGCAGTGCTTCTGCAGAGCTTCCAGCTGTGTGGGCCAGGTAACCAGCTCCTCAGTGCAGAGAACCCTCTGTCGCTGCCCCCTCCCACCCTGTACAGCTTCTGCAGGGCTGCATAACTCTGTATGAATCACAGCTTGCACCCTGCGCTGGACTGCTGTCCCAGCTGCAGCTTACTGTTTGCAGGGATGATTTCAGGCCACTCAGTTTTCTGAAAACAGCAGAAGGCAAAAGGAGTTTGTAAGCTATTTATGTATTGTACACACTCAGGTAATACTACGTAGCTACTGCTAAATGCAAGACACTTTATCCAGTCTCTCTATAGATAAAGAGCATCCTGTGGGATGATGTCTGTTCCAAAGTAATAGAAAATCTAGGCTCAGGAGAAACAGTTTGCAGGCTCTGCTGGCTCCTGAACTTAATTAGGTTATGGAGGTTTTATTTTACTTTAATAGCGCATGCCAGTATGAAAGAACCTGTATTTAGAATCATAGAATCCTTTAGGTTTGAAAAGACCTTTAAGGTTGTAGAGTCCAACTGTTAACCCATCACTGCTGAGACCATCACTAAACCATGTCCCTAAGTGCCTCATCTACACATGTTTTGAATACTCCCAGTAATGGTGACTCAGCCACTTCTCTTGGCAGACCAATGTTTGACAACCCTTTCGGTGAAAAAATTTTTTCTGATATCCGATCTAAACCTTCCCTGGTGCAACCTGAGGGCATTTCCCCTCATCCTATCACCTGGGAAAAGAGACTGATTCTAATCTCACTATAACCTCCTTTCAGATAATTGTAGAGAATGATAAGGTCCCTTCTGAGCCTTTTCTCCAGGCTGAACATGCCCAGCTCTCTCAGCTGCTCCTCATAAGACTTGTGCTCCAGAGTCTTCCCCAGCTCTGTTGCCCTTCTCTGGACATGCTCCAGCACCTCAATGTTTTTCTTGTTATGAGGGGCCCAAAACTGGACAAAGATTTTGAGGTGCAGCCTCACCAGTGCCAAGCGCAGAGGGACAATCACTTTCCCAGTCCTGCTGGCCACACTGTTTCTGATACAGACCGGGATGCCATTGACCTTCTTGGCCACCTGGGCACACTGCTGGCTCATGTTCATCCACTGTTAACCAGCACCCTCAGGTCCTTTTCTGCTGGACTGCTTTTTAGCTGCACTTCCCCAAGCCTGTTGTGCTGCATGGGGTTGCTGTGACCCAGGTGCAGGACCTGGCACTTGGCCTTGTTGAACCTCAAAGATCTGGCCTTGGCTCATTGATCCAGCCTGTCCAAATCCCTTTGGAGAGCAGCCTTCCTACTCTGAAGCAGATCAATATTGCCTGCCAAGGGACTCTGTCAACCAGTCCCTTAAACAGACCAAAGTCTGTCCTCTGGAAGTCCAAGGTGGCAGTTCTACTGGCATCCCTCCTTACTTCTCCAAAAGTCAAAAATTCTTATTTCATGACTGCTGTGCCCAAGGTGGCCTCCAGCCATCAGATCACTCATCAGTCCTTCTCTGTTCACAAACACCACATGCAGAGGGGCCTAACCCATCAGTAATCCTTGCATCTTTGGTGCCACTTGATCTCTATCCTCTACTTCCACTGAGACAGCAAACCGAAGGACCTCACTAGCACACTGTCCCTCAGACATTGGTGTGCTGCCCCCAGGCTTAACTCTAATGAGCCTGGTTTTATCTCTTTTCCTCTTCAAATCTAGTTTAAGGCTCTTTCAGTGAGCCCTGCTAATTCCTGTGCAAAGATCCTTTCCCCACTTTGAGACAAGTGTACTCATCTGTAGCCAGCAGATCTGCTAATGTGTAAAACTACCCATTATCAAAATGCGAAAATTCTGCTGGTGACACCAGGCTCAGAGCCAGGTATTGATCTCTGCTCGTTCTCCTGTTTCTTCACTCATCACTCCCTGCAGTTCCAAAGATAGAGGAGGATACTACTTGTGCTGCTGATCCTTTAACCAGTTGTCTCAAGGCCCTGAAGTGTGTTGATTGCCCTCAGACTTCTTGTTGCAACTTCATTGCTGCACACCTGAAAAATCAATAATGGGTAATTATACCAGGCAAGGAGACTTTCTCTGCACATCTTTGAACTGGGCCCTGGGGAGCCAGCTGCCTTCCCAAAGACGTGGGTCTGGTCTGTATATGGCCCTTGCTGATCACTAGAGAGAAAAAAAAATAAACATTTTATCATTTTAAATAATTCATAGTTTGATTTTTTTCTGCAGCTCTGTCACTTGCATCTACTTCATAGTTTAAGTGATTCCTTTTGGTTCAGGCAGGTGGTTCTTTGGTCTTCAAGTTCATTGCTGATGTAGCTCTGACTCTGTGTTAATAAGGCTGACACTTCGGGCTTCGGGTGAATTGGCTGTGCCAAGAATTGTATTTTTTTATTTTCAATTTTGCTTCTGTGATCACAGATTTAATGAAAATGTTAGGATGTAGCTTCTAGTCAGATCAATATAAGTGGACTGTATTCATTATAATTGGTTTCTATCTATATAACTGCAAAGCAGTATTTAAGGACAGTCTAGAAGCAGCTTGGGTTTCATGCTTTTCTAATAGAAGCCATATTTAGACCTTGTTATTGAATTGTGATGTCAAGATTCTCAGGAATATCCCAGTTGCTGACTAGAAGATTAAAAAAGGCAGAACCCAAATTAAATGCCTCTTTTTTAATCCTGTGTGGACACTGATTATTATTGTGCAAGCCTGATGTCAGCTTCTGTACCTTATTAATCACTGTTCCTTTGGCTGTGATAAATAGCCCTTGGTGAGCTTATGGTTCAGTGCAAATGCTGAGTGGTTAAAGGTTCCAAATAACCATAAGCATTTCCCTGAAGTGAAAAGAGCCTTTGCTGCTGCTCTGACTTACACGTATGGCTTGGAGCTACCCAGTTCCTTCCACAAGAAATTTCTGCACAGACTTTCAAATTGAACCTAAATAGTTGGAGGTTTTTTGTAACTGCCTTACTTAAAAGCATTGCTGGAATTTTGGTTTTGAGATTCAAAAGTGGGTTCATAACATCCCCAGTGTAGTCTGCCTAATAGTTTTTTTTTAATCCTATGCTCCATGCAAGCCTGTAGCTCCCTACACAGTCTGCAAAGACAGAGTTGACAGTAGATTGCAGGGCTCTCTTGCTCATCATGAGATCTGACAGCATCTCCAGAGAGGAGTGGAGCAGAGCATGTGATGCAGAAGAGCTCTTGAGTGCTCTGCTTCTGCCTATTGGCTTCCAAAATGCTCTGACCTGGAGAGGAAAGTCCCCAGAGAGGTTTTCCATGATGTACCAATGGCCCAATCTGTAGCTGCGCACAGCACTATGCCAGGACAAACACGTGCACAGGTGCATATATCCTCATTTTTTCTCCTCTGCCTGCCACTTGCTTCTACTTGTAAACTCAGCTCCAGTCCCATGTCTTCACCTAGGCCTCAGTAAGTAAAACATGCTTACTTCTGATGTAGAAACATAAATGTGACAGAGGCGGGAACCTCTGGTTTGTTACTATTTCTCCGAAAACCACATTGTATCACCAAGGCCGGTTGTGCACTTAAACTGTTGTCTCCGACTGTTTCTCTTGCTGAGGAAACCAGGGCGTGCAACTCTTCAGCAAGGATGACTGGTCTTAGCAGTGGCATTTCTTATTAAAATAAACATATGTAGACTTTAATTTCTACTGATATTACTGGTTATTAGTTGCTTGCTGGGTCTCCAAAGTGATTCTGGAACAGGTGCTCTGCCTCTGCTGCAGGCACATCATGTTTCTACCGAGGATGCTGTGGGAAGTGACCGTATAGCAAGTTCTAACTTGCAATATTCCATTCATGATGAAATATTTTGAGTGTTTAGCAGCTCAGATTAGTCTAGGAAAATGGTGTCTGTGCTTGTGTTGTTCAGTTTTCAGAGGCTTTCTTGTCTTTGTCAAAAGTCTTTTGATAAATACGGCTGGATCAAAAATGTAGGCTTGATTATTAACTGCCTGACCTGAAACAAAAGTTAGCTATACAAAACAGTCCTCACTGCTTGTAAGTTACCTCATGTAGAAGTCATTGCTCATGACAGGCTTGCCAACCAGAAGTTGTTGACTGCAGAGAATATGTTCCTACCAGGAAAGAAATTACTGTCAGTAATTACTGATCATTCATTAATTTAAAAAATAAACCAGCCTTCTTTTTTTTTTGATATTTATTAGAGAAGCATATGTCTAATTAATTATATAGTGTAAGAGAGCTTGTCTCTCAGTGCCAGATCTGGCAGCCCCAGTACTAGGATGAAGATAAATGATGCACCCACAACATCAGGTGATGATATCTTTTATTGCTGCCTCTCTTGTAGTAGTATTAGGAATTTTTCTTTCAGGAAAAAGATAAGTGAAATGTTTTATGGCTGAAATGTGCCTGAGTTGGGTCTTGCGTTCATCCAAGGTCAGTGATCACTTGCAGGTCAGCTGTAATGTGCCATTTTTCTGTCATTTGGGGTCAATATCGAAACCAAACAAGTATATAAAAATCAGCTTGTTCAAGACTTGCAGAGCTCATTTTCATTGCAGTAGAGATTCAGTATTTGGCATCATCTTTAAAAAATAGTTACAGTTTGTTTCTGGAAGGTTCATTATGTGTGTTAATAGTAAAGGATATGGCTATCCATGTCTGTCTCTCGATGCCAACTGAAGTTCTCTGACAAGATGAAATCATCTGTCTCAGCTCCCTCCCAGCTGGCCACTGAAGCAAACCAAAACAAAACTGCTACATAATTGGACACTTTTGACAGTGTTGTGAGTGATTTTGCATTTCTCTTTGCTTTTTCTGAGACTTAATGTAAGAGCTGTCATGGAAGCTGATACCCATATCTCAGAAAGGATGATCTTGTAGGATAAGAATTCTGCTTGTGCATATGTCTCTGCATTTCAGTATAGTTGATGTCCTTTGAGCTGCAGAGCAGCAGCCATGGAGAGGGTCATCTCCCTGCAAACCCAGGCTAGAAAGACAAGTGTTTTAGAGATGGAGCTAGTTTTTGGCCTGCTCTCCACAAATAGCAGGCTGGTTTGTAAAATACTTTAAATGTTTGGTGGTAAACTGCAGACCATGTATCTCTGTAGAAGTGAGAGACTTTAGCAGTCCTATAGGAGTTAATTTGGCAAGCAGTACAAGTGCTTTGAAGCATTTCACCTACCCAAGTAGCTGAGCATGCCTGTCATCACTGTGCTTAATATAGTAAAAGTGATGAATTTCATGTTCTTCCAGCACTGTACAGAAAAGAGGCAGCATGGCTATTGCTAGTCACTGGGTATTCACTGAAGTTTAATTCACTAGTTCATGGCTCTGTATCTCCAGTAATGCTGAAAGGCCATTTTTTTAACTTGGCTGGGATTGGTTATTCGTCTGGACCTGAAATGCTGCATGAGGTTCTGGTTACCCGTTTTGGAAATGCAGAATAAGAAGAAGAGATAGGGGTGGATGAGAAGACCTTACAGCAGTGTAGGACTGTTCCTGTATGAAGCAACACTAATTAGGTAAATGTCTTCAGCTTAAAGTTATTTTGGGTAGGGGAGGGGAAGAAATAGGAGAGTTCTACAGTATCTCAAATGGTACAGAGCAGATGAACCAGGAATAACAGTGTGAAACTTAATGACATCCAGAGAAATACTCAGGCAGCAAATTTCAGCAGAAGGAAGTACTTTGTCATGCAGTGCACTACTGAACTGTCAGAGTCATTGCCAGGATGTTGGGAGGTGGGCAAAAGTACAGCTGGATGTCAACTAATGAAAGGGAGATCCATCAATAGCTGTTTAAGATCCAGATGCAATAGCTGGTTTTGGAAATATGTGCACTGCTTCTTACAATAAGCTGGGGAAAATATACTGGAGACAGCGGCACTCTATACTTGTTCTCTTTCTGTTATTCTCTCCTTAAGCTGCCAGTGCCAGCCGCTGTTGGAGTCAGCCTGCTTGGATATACGGGTCTCTGTGACCCACTTAAACTGTTCATGTATTATGAATAAGCTGTAATACTGATAGCTGTTTAGCAGACTCATAATGAGTCACTTGCTGTGATCCTGAAGGTCATGAGTTTTCCAAGGACTGACTGTTTGGGAGGCAGATGCCCTGCCTTAACCTTGCAGAGATCTTGCTGGTGTTTTCATCTCAGCTGGCAAGAGGAAACCTGTGTTCAGGCTTAATCAGGGTGTCTGATGGCATAAGGTGGGCCATCACTAGCACCAGCAGTGGGTTCTCTGAGGTCAGATGTTGGTTTATTTTTTGTTCCTGCCTCAGTATATCCATCCTAGAACAGATAGAAAACAGAACGATTCTGTCATAAAGATAGTCAGATGTTTCATGCCAACAATATAAAAGAATTCCACTCCCTCCGCCCTTAGCAAGTCAGTTTAACCCTAAGAAACAGTGCACACTTTGTAAAGCAGAGGTTTCTCATTGGGAAATGTTGTTTCTGGCTTTTCCACATCAGCTGTGAAAACATACTTCCATCCAAGCTTTGCAAAATGATTCTTAGAAAGGCCTGGGACTGAATCCTTGGCATACAGAGGTTTGATATATTGAGAGTTAGGCTTAATGTTATGGAAGAGTGTCCTGGAAAAGCCTTTGCAGAAAAGTGCCAGGAAGGACAGTCTCCCATGGGCTTTGGAGTCTGTGTTGTTCTGGGACAACTGATGGCAGCTGATAATCTGTCAGCTTGTGCTGTGGAAATGATGGACAGGCTTTTCCTGAATAGCGTGATATAGATCAAATGAGCCTAAAAATATCAGCATTGGTGGTAAGAAATAGTTATTAATTTTCAGAGTGCAAGAAGCCATTTGGAAAAGGTGCCATTCTTTCCTGACCTGATGCTCTGGCTTTACAGCTAACCAAATTGCTAAAAATTTGCAGACTAGAACTGCTGGTTTTTCTATGCCTGCAAACAGCAGCAGCGGGGAGCCATTTCCAGGTGGGTTTGAAGAATGGCAAGCTGCCAGGAGTTGCATCCATCTTGCTATCTCAGATAATGCCATGAGCGGCCTGAAAGCCATTTCTGACAGGAGAGCATCAAACCAGCTGTGCATTGTGCAGGGCTGACTGGAGAGCTTTTACAGGAGCAGGACTAGAATTGGTGCGGCCAAGGGTGGGTGGTAATGACTCCACTGTGGCTGTGTTTCCAAAGTCTTCACAGACATCAGCCCTCTGTGTGGAAGCCTGGTGTGGACCTGTGGCATCAGTGATGCTCTGATCAAACTGGGGTTGTGAGGGCCTGGGACCTGAAGGTGTCACCTTCCCTGACTAGCCTGCCAGTCAGGGAAGGTGGGCTCTTGTGCTGTAATATCTATGTTGGTCACTTGGTTGCAGTAACACTCCCAATGGTTTTGCCTGACCCAGTAGCTGGAGCCATAGCTCCCCTGCAGCCCATATTGCTGTGGCCCTGTGTCCTGGCCATTCAGGATGACTGGAGAGTAGTAAAAGTAAATGCAGGGGAAGGTGAAACAAAGCAGGTTGACTGCTATCCAGGCTCTGAACAAAGGCAGCTGGATTTGTGGCACTAGTGTGATAATGCTCCCGTGACTGTCCCCTCTGCTAGCTGCAAGCATGTCCTCTCCCTCCTGGGACTTGCTGGTTTTATATCCTGACTTGTTTAATATCCTGACTTTGATATTTCCTAACCTTGACTTTTATCTTTCTCATTTCTCCATCCTTAGGGGAACTTTGGCACAGATGTCAGCAGCCACCAAAAACCGCCAAAAGCTTTTGTGCAGTTGAAATGTGCTCTGTCCATGCTTCATTTTAAGGACTAAAGGGACTGTTTGTAATTCTGCAACAGGCTTCTCTGATTTTAACCTAGTTTCCACTTTGCTTAGTTTCCTTACCCTCTCTGCAAGATTGCTGCACACAAACCAGAATCCTAACAGGAGCTTCTAAAGGTCTGCTAGCCCTCTAACATGCAACAGTAGTTGTAAAACTTCTTAAGAGATGGGTTTGCATTTCTCCAGATGGTATGTAAACAAAGGGCTGCTAATAAAACAGTGTGTATGGTCTTATTCACATTTATATAAATCCTGAAACCGTGTCTAAAAACAGTACCCTGTTTTGCATTCTTGAAAGCAGATTCACTGCATACCTATATTTGCCGTGAAGTGCTATGCTGGTAACAGACTGGACTTCTTGGAAGTTGTATGAAAAGTACTGAAAACCCATTTTAATTCTATTAGTTCTACAAAATACACATTTAATGCACCCATTAAATATGATATAACACTTAGAATGGACTGCAGCCTTGTCACTAGCAGGAGGCATTCGATATGGGAAGCAGCCTGCAGGTGTCCGTCGGAGAAGTGCAAGCACCGATTGCCTGCTCTGGTGGGAATCTGGTGGGATCTGGAGCAGAAAGGAGTGTGGGGGAGCTGGGTGTAGATTTAGCTAATGGTTTAAGTCCAGGAAGGAGTGAAAGAATAAAGACAGGCAATTGCTGTGTATTCTGTATGTTATGTTAGGATTCAATAAGAGGAACCTTTTCTTTTAACCTTAAGGCTTGTGCTTATGACGCAAGTATATAAATAGATGGGGCTCAATCCTGTAAGGTGCCAGTGCTTAACGTAGAGCTTGTAATTAGTCTTAGTAGTTTAAATCACTTTAACTCTTTCCTCCCTTGTGTCTGCTTTTTTGCCATCTCTCTGAGCTGGTCTTGTAGTCCTGTATTCAACAGTGGAAAGTCTGAGGTAATGTAACATTTGAGATATGGCTTTAACTTTAAAAATGTTTCTTAGCCTTAAAGTTTGATTAGGAGATTTTGGACTGTACTGTGGTGCCCATGAAAGTGTGTGGTTAATAGCACAATATAGCTTGAATCTGTAATAATATTAAATAAAGCATGTAGCAATATTAAATATATCCTGCAATGAGTTTTAAGAACAACCTAAATCCATGTGGAGTATGGATCTTTAAAGAACACTTAATCTTTGTGTCTGGCATGCTCTTCAGGGATGGGAGAGCTATCACTTCATTGTTGATACATAACACATCTGACATGTCTCCTGTATGTGGTGACTGCTCTAGGAATGAGATTTTTGGTAGGTTTGCTCCTTTACGCCTAGTTGAAAATAGATATGCTCATTTAGCTTTTTGGGAAGCAGCTCCAGAGGAGCTGAGGATGAGAAGGTGACTGCCATCAACATCAGCTTTCCTTGTCATGAGGCATTAACCTCAGCCCTGCACAGACACAGACTAAGTTATAACTCCTGTCAATGAGATCATCAACAGAATATTTTACAAGTATTTTAACATGCCTGAATAGCAGCTCATACAGCAGCTCAGTGGTATGTGTCCTCTGAGCCAGGGCCAGAGCCCTGAACAGCAAGTAAAGGCTCAATACCTCTGAAAGTCAGGCTCTTTCCTCCTGAGCCTATGCATGATTTAGGAGCCCAACCCAGCTATAGGCACTCACACTGAGAAGTTTGGGTTTCTGTTTCTAAACTCATACTAAAAATCTGAGCTTTCTATGTGCTAAGAATGGCATTTACATTTCTCAAAAAGTGCTCTTGTCCCCACTTCCCCTGCTTTTGCTGCTGTAAGAAAGCTAAGCATGAGGCAGAGGAGCGTGCCATCACAGGCTGGAGGTGGGAAAGGTGTGTTTGAATGTGTCTTTACTGCTGCTTGTATTAACACGGTCTGTAGGAAGCTGTGTTTCCAGTGAGTAACTAGAAGAACATCTGAGTATCTCCCCTCTTGAAAGGAGCCAGGGCCCTCCATAGTGTCTGTCATGGTCCTTACTTCATGCCAGAGGTATGGACATACATCCAGGCTCTCCTATGAGCTGAAACCTGGGATGAAGAGAGGGGATTTGTCTGAGTGCATCTGTATGCGACCCAAATTCTGAATTTCCAGTAAGGCTTTTTCCCAAGCTGATCTGTCAATGGGAATTATATTGGTCCAGCAGTGACACCTAGAAAAGTGCTTCCTGAAGTACAGGTGTGAGCTGTAATAGCCTACAAGTGTCTGAAGTATTTACTGTGAGACATTAGTCACACTGAGAAATGGCCTTGTCCAGCTGTAGTGCAGATTTTTGTGGTAGTTCAATAGAAGAGACCAGAAAAATATGGAAATTCCAGCTTCCTCAGTTCATCATGAGCTGCCCTTTGAGGAACATGCGTGAAAGATCTCTAGGTCTTGCCTGAGGCTCCTCTGCAGAGTTTTCCCCAGCTAGGTCATCTTGATTGAAATGCTTACTGGAAGTACCCCAGGACTCGTGGAAAACCTAATTCAGTGTACTTGGAAGGTCAGTTGTTTGTCCTTTCCGTAGCACTTGCTTCTCCGGAGCAAACTGCTCTGCCACCCTACTGTGGTGGTGTCTTACCAAACTGTTTTCTGGGAAGCAAATTTTTTGGTCATACCTTCAGCACTGTAGTTTCCAAATTCAGTTAGTCTCAGTGGAAGCAGTCTTTGAGCATGGAAGCCAACCAGACACCCACGGCAGCAGAAAGAAGAGCTATTTTAAAATTCTAAAAATTAAAAAGTGTTTTTTTCACTTGCATTCCTGGGTCTTGGCCTGAACAAGGGGTGGAGGTGCCAAAATACTGTGAGAGTGTCTGTTGTTGCAGTATGTCTGGCCGAACCAGAAGCAGGAAATACTTGTGAGAGCCTGTCTCATCAGATTGCCAGCCAGCTCTGAGCCTTGCTGGTTGTGAGTGTGAACTGGAAATGTGGTTGCAAGAGAAATATTTGAAGGTGAGTAAAATGGTTCATTAGAAGTGATAGCAGAGGTATGATGGTGGTTTTCTGTTGCAACATAAAAGCAAGAAGTGAATACATGAAGCAAACTTGCATCACCCTCCTTCTTCCAATGAAGGAGGAAATAGGGAAAACTCCCTGTATGGGTTGAACGTTTGTCTGCCAGGACTGGTCTGCCTCTGTGCTCTGCCTTTGGGTCTCCCTCTGTCTTCATGGGGGCCAAATCCAGCCCCCTGGCTCATAACTTTCTTAAAACTTGTAGGTCAGGAATTTTTTCTTACCCTAAGCTAGACTCTGCTCTAAAAGTTTCCATGTTGTGTGCAAAGCTGCCTTGGCAGGAGCAGGGATGCAGGTTCTGCAGCAAGAGCCTCCAGTGTTTAACCCCCCTGGCCAGGAGACTTATTCCACCTTGGCTCCATTTCAAAACTATTTAAAAGACCATAGCCAGTCTATGCTGCCGTTCTCAGCGTTATTGCTCCTGGTGGAGCTATAACAGTGGGAGACTTTAAAGGAAAAGGACATAATGGAAACTGATTAGAAAAGTGGAGAAAGTCTTGGGGTACAATGAAGCATTGCCTGAAGAAAGGCAGGAGGGTGAGTAAGGTGAGCCCTTAAAAGCACGTATTCGATCACAGCAGGGCAGGAAATAGCTTTAGGAGAATTTTTTCTTTGGTCCATTCATAACCTGGTTTGTACCTCATTAACTTTCTGTTAGTGCTTTTTTCTTCTGAAATCCAGGGTAGCTTATTTCCACTGAAGTCAATATGAAGAGTCATTCAGCACCAAGTGCATGAATCCTTTTGGGCAGATTAAACAAGAGAAGCTCCGAGTGTTGCTTGCATCCTAAAGGGATGAGAAGCACATTGAGGATGTGCTGATGATGTGTGCTTTATTTACTCATTTTCCGTGGAGCTACAATAATCTTTGCAGAGCTTCCTTTTCCAGGGTGCTTGCACCATTTTTTCTGTAATATGCTGGATGTGCAAATGACAACCCCTGTGTTGCACTCTTGCCTGTGGTTACATTAAGCATGTTAGATTCTTAGAAGCTCCTGGTTCATGAAGAAATTGCCATAAAAGCTGCATGGCTTAAAATGTGCTCAATAGTCTGCAAGATCTTTAACCCTTTCAGCCATTCTCTGCTTTCCTAACAAATGCTGTTTTTGTGAACTGTTGTTCTGCAGTGCTGAAATTGGATTCCAGGTAGTTAAAACCGTGCTTCATTATATCCTTTAGGAAAGACAGCTGGGGTTTTGTCTTGCTGATGAAGCCTAATTTGAATGACTTTCCTCATCAAGCCCGTTTAATTAAAGATTCATTACATTCTGTGTAGTGTAGCAGTGAAACACGGAAGTGTTCTCTGGGCAGCCAGCTGCTGAAAGGAAGGAATTAGCTATGGTAGATAGGTTAAAAAGTTGTAGGGTTAAAATGCAGGGAGCAAGATGTGGGTTTGATACTGGAGGACAATGGGAGGGATAGTGAAGTGTTACCATGTGTGTCTGAGGGCTTTTCAGCTCTGGAGGGAGGATTAGGTGTGCATCTGTGGGATGCACTTATCCTGCCAGTGTGTAAAGGGTAGACCTCTTGCTGTCAGCTGCTTTTGAGGAAGGTTTGTTGTAGACAAAAGAAAGTAGATGGATGCTTGCAGCCTTTTGCAAAGCTTGTACGGTTTGCAACCCAAAAGACGAAGAATGGAAATCCATAAAATGATTGCACTGAATTTGAGACAAGAGCACTGGTTGTACACCAACTGCTTGTCTTAGTTTTTGTTCCTGTGTCACAACTATGTGTGTGTATGGGGAGAGGAGTGATTTATCAAGTAGCTGTTGAGCAACAAACACTTCCAAAGACACTAGAACCCTTTTGTTCCAGGGTCCTTGGTGGCAGCTGGCTCTTCACTGGAGAAATGCTTCATATAATTCCCCCAAATGGTGCAGTGATGAACAGTTATGTGTTGTGTTTGGGGGAATTTAGGGATTTTTTTTTTCTTCGCTTGAAATGGGAGAAGATTTGATGGGCCTTATTTGTGTTTGAAAAGGGGAACAACTTCCTTGGAGAAGAGCATTTCAGTATAAATCTCATGAGCCTGGAAAGAAATCAAGGCTATGATTAAAAAGCTTGTTTGTACTCTCTCTGAAGTGCCTGTTGATCTTGTTTGCTCTGATCAAGAGGGAAAATCTTAAATGAACAAATAAACCATCAGAAAGCCTACCATTGCTGGTCAGAGCTGCCATTCTGCAAGGAGCCTACTGAAAACCAACACTTATTTCTCCTGGTCCCAGCTCTTCCTGTCTATTGAGGTTTGCTTTTTGCTTAGTTGGGTAGCATTCCATATTCTGCCCAGCAAAACAGTGGGCACAAGTTCTTCTCTAACATGAGATTTGTGGCTCTCACTTGGTTTCTTAGCATTTGAAGGTGTTTCATTTCTCTGCCTGCTGGAGCCACTGGTTGCTGGCCAGACTTCCCCTTGCCAGCTCTGCTCAGGCAGAGCTGTGCACCTGTAGCTTCCCTTGGCCAAGCCATCTGAGCAGGGATGTACCATTTTCTAGCTATCCACAGCAAATAATGAACCTCTTGAGCTGCAGAGCTGGGAAGGAGTCATTAATTTCTCTAATAGCACTTGAAAGCTGTTGTTTTATGTGCCAAGTGTTTGTTGATGTGACACTAGAGTTCAGCTGCAATTGGGAATGGAGAGATGTAATTATATGTTGGTTCTCTAATCTGAGCCTTCCACAGGTGGTTCTGTCAGAGCTCCTCTCTTCTCACTATTTTCCCATTTCTGGGAGGTGTGCCTGCAGATGAGATTGATTAGGTTGATTAGTCTATTTTTGCAGTTAATTCAGAGGGGTCTCCACTCACTGTAGCCTTCATGGGTTCTTGAACAACAGGCCTTTGCGTCATGCCCCTGTTCTCTACATCCAAACACATTCACAAACCTGAGTACTACAGGGCCCATTCTTGCTGTTACATTAGCAAATTTTCTTAGAAATAATCATATGGAGTGATGAACTAAGCAAGTGCTGAGCTCCTGCATTCTGCTAGGTCCAAGTCCCCTTTGCGGGAGAGAACTTGATGCACGAGGATCAAAATGTATAAATCCCCTGTGCAATACATGGAAATAGAGATGTATTTGAGGTCTGGGTTTGCTTCCTGTTGGGTCCAAGGTCTAGAGCATCTGTGTTGTACCCAGTTGCTCTGGCTGAGCTGAGGCTGAGCACAGGTTCTTCAGGGGCCTTAGGACCTTTTGGACACTGGTGGGTGAAAGTGTGCAGGGAGTTCCATGTTACTTTTAGTCATCTAACAGTCAGTACATGGTTTGATGATTGATGATTTGATGTTGGACGAGCCCCCAGTAACTCAGATTAGAGGGCAGAGCATGAGCTTGTCCAAACACAGCAACATTGTTTTTTTCAAGGAAAAATCATGTAGCATTGCATAACCAATACTGAAGATATTGTGTTGGAAAGCTTAACCCATTATGCATTTTTTAATGAGATCTTCTTAATTTTCTTTTTAATCAGATACATGGAGACTACTGCGGTCCCAGGTACAAGTGCTGCTCATGGCAGAGTGGTCAGGTGGAAAATTAGGTATCTAAAACTTTTCAGGACATGATCTGGACTTAGAAATTTCAGTAAGAGACAAAGGAAACACAAAAAGAGTGTTTTTTCTCTTGGAGGCTCTGACATGGTACAATAAGAGCGTCATGTGGAGCATCTCTGGTAGCACATGATTGTGTCAGTTCTGCTCTGTCCTGGGTAGTTTCTTACAGGCTGTGTGCGATGGGAAGCCCCTGTTCCAGGTAACATTGAAAATTATGTGAGAGCTCTCCTAGCTTGGAAAGGTTCACTGAGAATTCCCATTCCCAGCTGAAAGGATCTTGTACATGTGTCTATGTAGATGTGCATATATGTACATAGTGTTTGTATATGTGTGATTACTTGTTCATTGTGAATGATATTGCACAGGGTTTTTTACTGCAGAGAGCTGCTCTTACATGGTTGTGTCTGCTGAGAGTTAAGTCTGTCTTTGAGAAATATTTTTTTGGTCTTGATCTTAGGCAGGTCTTAAAGCTGGGACCCAGAGGTAGGAAAAGGAGTGTGCTAAATGATGACCCTAGCTAATTCTCAGAAATAGTATGGCATTCTTGCTGCTTACCTTTCTCTTTCATCCTTCTCCCTGACTCTATTCCAGGACATCTTGTGGAAAAAGGAAAAGTCATTTCCGTTAGAACTGGCTGTTTTTCTTCTTTCCATAGATGTTTTTTCACCCCTCTACTCTCGAGTTAAATTGAAAAACAAAGTATGTAGTATTTCTGCTGCAGAGTTAAATATTGATTAAGATTAAGATGCATTAAAAGACCGAGGAAATTCATGGGACAGGAATAAAAATAAACAAAACCCAGAAAATTAAAAAAATGTTCAAGTGGATGAATAGGCCTTTATCTTTCTGGCTTCCTGCATGATTTCCAATAAAATGTTTCAGCATCTTGATGCAGACGTTCCAGCTTCACTGAGCTAGGGACAAGAAAGTGCTGTACAGTAACAGTTATGGGGGGAAAATGTTCTGTGCTGTGTTGGTCTTGGACTTCCTCAGAATATTTTTTGTTCCAGATGTTAAACTGCTATTTTTTTCAGAAGCCTTGTTAAGTTGCCAGAACATTAGATTTTTTTGAAGGATTTTCCGAACCCCAGCTGATTATCACAACACACAAGAATCCAAACTTGGGCTTGGCTTTACTGTGCTGCAGCAGCTGCAAAAAATCTGTGCGAAGGCGCAGGTTTACAGCGCCATCATTGAATGCCCTTTTAGGGTAAAACAGGGAGTGAGGGAATTCTGCTCTGCTGCCTCGTACAACGCAGGATTTACGTCAGCCGTTGAGTAACACCGAGTTCCCCAAAGCACAAATATCCTCACACACACGCTGTGGCCAAGGTGGTAGCAGAGCTCCCAAAAGAGATGCAGCAGAGCAGTTTGGGGATGGAAAAAATTATATCCCATCTGCCTCCATCCAAGCCTTCTCAGAACAGAGTCCCCGGTGTATTTTCTTTCTAGATATAGGAGCACTTTTTTTAGCTGATGGTAGTACATGGCACAGATTGCACGTTGCTGCTTGATTGATGTCAAAATTCCAGATCCCCCTCTCACCTCTGAGTCCCTCCCTGACCAAGGCGCCTGTGCCCCAGCTCCCAGTGTCCCTGTTGCTCACATTGTTTTCAGCCCTTTGATCTAGTCCTTATGGAAATAGATGGAAAATTCTCCTAAGCTCTGTTTTGTCTCAAATGTTGTCAATAGGACACTTCTCTTTACAAAACCAATAAATGTATAACACCTTCTACTTTGTACCTGCTTCTCTCTTTACCTGCCTAATTTTTGTCTTTGTGCATTTAGAGAAACTCTCAGCTGTGGTATTTCTGCACTTAATGCATCTTCCTGACACTGGCAGTACCTGCCTGCTGCCTTCATTTTTCTTTGAAGGGTTGTCCACCCATATGAGCAGAAACCTGTGACTATCCTAGTATTAAAGACAGTGTGGAGCTCAATGTGTTCAAATTCCTTTCCCTAACCACAATCCTCTTTTTAGAGGTGAATTCTGCCAACCAACTCGAGCAATCTACCCTCCTGTGCCAAAAAAAGCTACTTATTTAGCCAAGCATATCTGCTGTACCTGGAAAGGGCCATTTGAAGTTGCCGGAACAAGGTTCCTGCCCGCATTGGGACAGATCCCCAGGCTACTGGTGGCTGACAGGGCACATTGCTGAAATGGTAAACAGATTTAGTACACTGCAGTTTTTGATCGTCTTGGGTCTGTACCCAGTCTGTGAGGAACACGGCATTCTTTCCTGGGAGTGATATGGGGTCAGAGCACTTGTGTGGTGTCTGGATGGAGGTAAGAGTGGGCCTCCCAGCAAATGCCACCAAGTTGTCCCCTCCCTCAAGAGAGACCTGGAGAACAAGGCCTACTGAAAAAATGACAAAGGACTGTGGCTGTATTTTTAAATGGGTCTGTATTTTTAAATGGGGTTTTGTTCAGTTGGATTCAAAGCAAGAAGCAGCTTGAGGCAGCTAAAGTAGAAAGGACAACAGTGTCAGTTCTCTTCTGCTGTGAATCTTGATGTCACAGGGAAGGAATGATGAAAAACAGAGTCCTAAACATGAGATATGGGCAGATGCAATGGATAGATCACCATAAAATAGAGTGAAAAACTTCTCAGATCTGTGAAGCTGAAGTTTGTGCCAGAGATCCAAAGGACCCTTTGCTGTAATGGCATTAAGATGAGGCTGGGATGCTGGGGGAACGCTATCCTCATCTCTTGAGATCAGACCCTACTACTCACAAGTGTTTTCACTCTTGTTTCCAGTGTGCCACAGGAAAAGCTCTGGTCATGATTTGTAGTTGTAGCTGAAAGGGAAGAGTCTGTGACTTATCCTCTGTCACTCTGTCCTTGCTATGTGGGCCTAATCCCACCAGTGCTTTTCCAGGTGTGCTTATTTTTTACAGTAGTATTTCATAAAGGATTTGCTCAGCTCTGGGTTTGTGTAAGAGGATAGCCACGTGGAGAGCATAGAGGAAACTCTTCCAATGCAAAATCTGAAGCTTGGAGTGAAAACTGGTCAATCAAGGCAGAAATTTAGCTGTAGAAGTACAAACAATCTTTTCTGTGCTGTGGTCCTCGACTGGGCCTTGAAGGGTGATAAAGAGAGTATAGCAGTGAGTCAGGATGGATATTTGTGCTCTATTGAGCTCCTTCCGGCCATTCCCCTCTGACTCATGGATTGCACAGAGATCTCTAAATATTTCCCATGCCAGTGGGTGCTGAAGTAGTAGGCGTGAGATTAATCCCATTTTTAAATCAATGTGACTCTGGATAGCACCACCCCCATTATCATTCTCCAGACTCCTCCTTTTTCCATTTCAGAGCAATGGAAACAGAAGTCATCCCTTATTTACACAAACTGATGGATTTGAACAGTTTCCTGTGAAAGGTACAGTTATCCTAATTAAGTGAAAACGACTACTGAAAAGTCTCAGTTGTCTTAAAATTGAGATATTGCAGTTCAGTTGTATTTCCAGACTCCGGCAAACTGCTGGAATGCATGCAGTTTAACTTTCCTCTATGATATAATAGTTTAAAAGAGATCAGGGTACATTTTACCATAGTGTCTAGCAATGTGAGTTTGTTCAGACTTTTGGCAAGCAGTTCTGCACACTCTTGCTAAAACTGTGAATCATCCATTGTTGGCTGATTGCACTCTAGTTGCTAAGAGATCTGTCAAGTGCATACTGAGGCTTAATTCTACATTTGTTCTAAGAAGGGCTAAATGTATTAAATTGGAACATGTCACATCCTTCCTAAACAAGTAATTAAGGCACTGCTATGAGCCTGTCTGATGGAGAGAAGAGAAGGAGCTGGGAACAGCTGGAAGATTTAACTTGTGTTGAGGTTGGTCTCTTCTGTCTGGGAACACTAGACTTATTGCATATTGGATTTTCACAACCTGATGCATAGTGGAAATAGAAAGGGGAGGGAGACATTAAAAAATACAATTTGCAAAAGAACTTGTTTTTCGGTGTCCTTATATAAACCTCTTAAAATGATCTAATACTTTTTCACAAAGTGTAATTTTTAGTAATGGAAAGACAATCTGTCAGTGTTTCCCAAGCTGCCTTGCCCCCCGCCCCCTCCCAAGTGAACTCTACCATTCACACTGCTCCTCCCCAGTTATCCGGTCGCTTGGATGTGCTGCAATACGTATTGCAGATGCTGTGTGCTTTCATTCAAGATGGTACTTTAATGTTTCTGTTTGCTGAGTACACCAGCAGAAGTGGCAAGTAAGTGGTACTGTAAGATATCTTTAACTTACCTTGTTTGTCCTAAATAGACTCAAGCTTTTCCAGGAAGGCCTTTGACTATCCACAAAGAGAAAATTGATCCATTTGTTAGTAGTAAACAGAGTACATAATCTGTTTCTATGAGTGTACTGCCCGCATGGGGAGGTGTGGCAGAAAGTAAAAAAAAAAAAAAAGAAAAAGTAAATGAAGAAAGTTCTTTAGTCAGAATTTTTAGACTCATCTGTTCCTAAAATTACATCATTTGCACTGACATTAGCCACTGTCCAAAAAGTGCCTTAGTTTCTCACCAGGCTTTGTGTCTTCTACCCCTTCACTGAACAAGAAGGAAAAGTCCTGAAGTTGTGATTTGTCTGGTGGCATTTTCTGGTGCCCAGACTAGCAGTGGGCTCCTGGCCTCAGCCTTTCATCTCTTGTCTTTCAGATCCATGCTGTCATATTGGGGTTGGGCTGTTCACTGCTGAGCCATGGGTGCCCTCTGCTTGGGCTGCAAAGAAGGGAAAGAGTTAAATACAATCCTTTCTTAGTTACCTAAGTGATAAATTATCTTCCTTTTTAAAATAAAAGTACTATCCCTGCATCAATGGTTTGGTTATACAGCGCTTTGAGATGCTGTATTTTGTCAGAGGTTGCTACTGAATTTCTCCTCTTGTGTAGGTCTTTGCAGGCATGATTGAAGGCCTTTATAATCCTTTCTTTGATCACCGAAACAGATTGAGCTCTGTGAATGCTGCTTTGATTGGGCTTTTGGAAATGATGCATTCTTTTTGGTGGCTCCTCTCCAAGCTGCTTGTGACTGTTGGATGTTCTCTGTGTGGTCGATGTGGTTCTGGAGAGCAGCTGTGGCAATGGCCTGCATCAGGGTGGTGGATCTCTCTGTCCCTACGGTGTTGCCCTGATTGTCTGTCCAAAGGGGTCTCTTCAGTTGCAGGTTTGTGGTTAGAGCCCATGTGCAGATGATGGTCCTCTCTGGTGGCTTGGCTTACAAAACTGAACAGATGGCCCATCCTCTGACTGTGGCTTGAGGTCCTCCTGCCAGCCAGGCAGCCTTCCCATTGGCCATATGGCGGGGTGGGTTGGTCACTTGTACCTCTTCTGCTGTCCCTGCCCGTGACCTGGTTTGCTCAGGGTTTAACAATCCTTTGGTCACTGGCCAGTGATGATTGTGTGCCCTCAGGCTATTTGTGTGAAACTTGAGTGACCTTGGACTGTTGGGCTTCTGTTTGAAGTGTACCTATTCAGCAACTGAGACATGTGAAAACATTCTGTTTGCGCACCAGCAGCTGTATCCACTTGTGTACAGCTTAACCTGGTGCATCGGTGCTATCACTGCAATTGACTAGAGTTACTCTTACATCCAAAGCTGTTATAAACTAGATGAGACTGACATCATGTGCTGTAAACACATGATGATTGGTAATACTTATTTTATTCTTTGGTTCGTTATTACTCCCCTATTAGTCATTTTGTAGATTTTTCTAGCATGCACATTCAGCTGTAAGGTTGATGGACACTAAACAACTCCTCCTTAGGTGGAAATCATCCTAACCTGCTGTTTTAAAAGTGCTTGTTAAACTGCCGTGTAACGTCTTCCTGTGTTATAGATGAGATGAAAATTACTCTTTGTAATACAATCTGAATATTTAACTGGCTTTTTCCCTATGCAGAGCAGAAATATTTATTTGGTATTTTTACCTTTTTGGCATGAAAATTTCACCCTTTTCAGGTAGTTATGAATGAGCACCATTGTGGCTATTCCTGTTGTTCCTCAGATAGTGAAGGGAATGAGGAAAGAGCCAGTTCTGATGCGTCTTGATTCTGATATCCAGAGATTTTTGCTAGGTCCTTTTGCTTTTATAAATTCTCTTAATTTCTGTTACGCTGCACTAAAACTTGTTATAATGGTTTTGGCTTTTATACCTATTTTGATTTCCTCACTACACAAATTAACTCAGACTTTATCTCTGATCCTTCATCTAATCCAGCATTCTTTTTCACATGTGAGAGTGGGCTTTCTGGACATTTAATGACATTTTCTTAAAAGTACTCCTAGGCATCACTTATTTTTAGCATTCAAATTAGCTGCTTAGTGATTTAACTCAATTGTTTCAGCTTTGTGAAAATAAGGCTTTTGAAAATTATTAGGTATGTGTGCTATGTAACTGCTTTTACTTATTAGGAATATCCATTTTGTCTATGAAATCTGCCACTTGTTAGGTGGATTTTTTGCTTCATCGCTTTGTTTGCAACTGAAAGAGCATGGAGTATCATCTGTATTCTGAACAAATCATCACGCCTTTATAAATTAATATCCTCTAAACCATGCATTAGGTTTTTCAGGAGTGTCATCTTTCTGGTCATTGTAACAAGTGGTCTCTGAGGGAGAAACTGTATTTCTTTCGTGAGAGCCAAGTATTGAGTATTGAGAAGACTTGATGTGTTGCAGTATGTTGGAGACTTTTGCTCCTACTTTTGCTTTTTTTTCCAACCTGTTACCTGCTGAAGTGAGAGATGAAAGTGAAGTAGGCCAAACAAAATATTCCTTTTGCAGGCTATTTTTTTCTGCAGCTTATCTTCACTGTTGTGTAACTACAGTTGTAACTTTTTTTCATCAGGCAAAACAGCTAGGAAAACAGGATTTCTATATTGCCCCTTGAGCACTTACCACTTGTAGGACATGAAAAGCATTCAACAGTATGTAGGGACAAGTTTTAAACAGTGCTAACATTTACAAAGAATATAGCAGTCATTACTTTCCCAGGTTTTCACTTAATTTCTTGACCCCCAGACCTGTAAGTGTGCCCAGTGTGGAGTTACACTGGTCAGCAGGACACTCTTCTTACTGAAGATGCTAAAAGGACTTGACGTACAGTATATCTTTGTCTCTGGTCTTCTGAAATGTAACCCAGTGAATGTGAGGAGTGAATGAGGAACTCCTGAGCTATCTTGCTTACTTGGGGCTACATAAATAGCGAATTTTAAAGCATATTTGTTTTTCTTCAGGGCTCTTGCAGGAGATGCACTGAGGGCTCAATGCTGCAGTCAAAGATGGTTGTCCACAGACCAGGTGCTAATGGTAATTTCCCCCAAACTTGATGGTGCAGGCATCATTTCCCACCTCCCAGGCTGGATGACAGGGCATGTGCACAGATGAACCCTTTTGGTGGAGGGCTGAAGCTTGCCTGGCTGTGGCTGTGATCCTCAGGAGGCTCAGCCACCTTAAGCAGCAGTAAGAGTCTCCCCAGTGGGGCTGGAGCCCCCAGCAGCCAATATCAGAAACAGCTGCCAAGGAAATACAGGTTCAGCTCCTCAGTGGCAGGACTGCATTCAGTGGTTTTCATTTAACTTTTTCATGATCGACTGTCACTCCAGCCCTAAGCTCACCTTTTGTTTGCATCAGGCCCTGTAGGTACCTGCAGGCTCTGGCATGGCCTTTGTCTGAGAATGCTACAGTTACAAGCTGTCAGATTACTTCCACACCTCTGGTGTTGATAGCGCCCGGTGAGGTAATAGTTTCCATGTGGTTGCAAATACATAAATTTCAGTCTTTCCCTTTATTTTTATATGGTGGCAAAGTTATGTAGGACTGTGCAGAGAAAGGAAAAGCCATTAGACTGACCATAAAGTAATACTGGAGTCTGATGTATCATCAACTCTTGGCTGTTACTCCAGCAGATGTGCTCTCTATTCCCACATGAGTCTGGAAATGGGCTGATATTGCCTTCTGTCTGTCAGTCATGCCACTGCTGTTTGCTCTGTGCAGGGGTAGGTGTGGGCCAGGCTCCAGGAGGTAAGTATCACTCCGAACATGGGACGTGTTGGGAAGCTCATGATATCACCATGTCCCCCAAAGCAGTCCCTTGTGCATGTGGGACTGGCGCAGGAGGGCAGAGCTCGGATGGTCCAGTATGTAACCCCTTGGATGAATTGGGGCTGCTCAGTGAAGGGCACTGGCCTAGGTGCAGCGAAACATGGACATGTGCTACTTCAGATAGAGGAGATGTAAGTAGGAAATGTAGGCCATCAAATTCAATTAGCCCAGTGCAGTGTGCCTGGGAAGAGTTCTTACTGGTTTTACTTCCTCCTCAGGGTAGCTCTTGTTAAAGAATACTCTAAGTGTTGTTTCTAAGATGCATTTAAAAGCCTGCAGAGAGATATTTCCCTTTCCAAAGTAAATGTCTGCAAGACTAAGTAGTAAGACACTGAAGAAGCTGCATCCACAGTTCTCCACAAGTGGGAGTGGTGAGTGAGCAAAGGAGAAAGGGCTGTTTGCAAAGGCACACCTTGTTAAAAGAGCACAATTGAGTTCGGAGTCTTACATCTAAAGTGTCTTTTTACTAGAAAAGCTTTATTAAAATAGAATCTTTGAACACTTACTTTTTACTTACCTGTTATTTTGCTTTTCTTCATTGTTAACTCTTGTCCCTGTGCATTACAAGCTTCCCTTTCTTGAAATCCACTTGTATTTTATGCATGGGCAAGCAGAAGATGTTTATACAGTAGCAAAGTGAAGATTAACTGAGTTAGAGATATGTCAAGGAAAATTTTTAATTTTTTTTATGTAACACTGCTCCCACCCCTGATTTCACTGCACTTCTTGGCTGAATGTAATATTTAGCTGTAATGATCTCAGGATATATAAGAGTGTACAGCAGCTTGTTTGGCAGGTAAAGGAGAAACCAATGAACCACATTGCACCTGTTAGTGGTTTTGAAGTGCTTTCCTTACAGGCAGGCAGACATTTGCATTTCTGCATGTGTTGTATAAAATGTTAAGGGACATTTGGGTTGGGAGGGATTTCATCCTCTTCTGCCTGCCTAGAGCTCAGGTTGTGTTCAAGTTTGACCTGCCTGATTCCCACCTGCAACAAAATATCCTTCTGGCAAATCTGTGTGGAATTGTGTTGATGCTCGCGCCTGCAACCATGGCCTCTGAGATTTGAAACACTGACTTGAACTTAGAATAAGCACCCAAGTGATTTCTGTTTAGAGAAAAAAAAAGGTAGTATTCTAATCAAGGTTTTGCTTTTAAGTTTGATCAGTACTCATCCATTGTTTAGTACTACAAGTATGTGCTGCATCTTTAAAAACTGTTTAAAATTCTCTACCCATGTGCCTGTATCGCAGAAGTTGTTTCGGCAAATTGTGTAAATGTCAGTGCACTGAAACTCTTGTAGACTTAAAGGTATTTAAATGCATGGAGGCCTTAAAGGAGTTCCTGTGGCTTGTACTTCATTAATATTTGTTGCACAGATCAGGGCTGTGTAGATCAGAGTTTGCATGTGTGGCTGCTTTTGGCTGGGTGAAAAATATCACTGTGTGAAGGGCAGGTGGCTGTTTCTTTTTTCCAAGCATTTAGATGATTGTCACAAACAAGAAATTCACAAATCTTCAGAGTTTCTGCTGATGTATCACTTATAGCCAAAGTGGTGCTCAATCACAGGGTGGGCAGGTGCCTTTTGCAGTGGTATTGGTGGCAAGGTTTTGGAGTGGCTTTGGGAAGGCTCCTGTGCTTCCTCGTCAGGGCTGAGGGCATGGTACCTGGTAGGTAGTTGTCCTCTTGGGCAGGAGGTCTGAATGTTGTCACATAGGAGATATAATTGGCATAAACTCCCTGTTCTGTAACTCTCTGATCTTGCAATTTTACTGAGCAACAGTGTCCCAGGTCCCGTGAGACATTAGGCAGGAAAGGATGGGAGGCAGGGTTTGAGCAGGCTGGTTAAAAGTAGAAGCTCTGTTTTGTTAGCACTGTGTTAATGTAATTATCATGTACATTGCAGTGAGGGTAGTCTTCATACAGCTGTTGATGTTATAAATTAATTTCTGTAGTTTTATAGCTTAAAAAAAACAAAAGGTGAGAAGAGAGCATGTACTGCAATCCTTCTGTCACAAGAGGCACAGGAGGGTGAGGGATGTCCAGGATGTCCAGGCAAAGCAGCCCAAGAGGTGACATTGTCCCTCTCTTCATTTGCAGGGTTCATAGGAAGTGTCTGGGGGATAGAGGATCTTCTCAGCCCAATGCCGTAGGCTGGGCTGACTGGGTGGTGAGCCTGCAAGGAGAGGCAGGGCAAGGCATAGACAGAATTTCTACCTCTTAAATGTGTGGTTATAGAGAGGCTGCACCAACTGCTGTATCTTGCATGTGCTCTTCACATTTTACTGCTTGCTGCTTTATTCTGGTTCCTTTCTTGTGAGTGAGTGTAAGCCTCAAATGGGAATTCAGTGCTGAAGCAGGATTTTGAAAACTGTCTCTTTCTTCACCATTGTCAGTTTGAGTTCATGGAACAGTAGCCAGAGATGGACAATTGCTTATGCTTGCTGCATGTTTTTCTTTAAGAATTTACTAGAACTTTTCACTGCAGTGTTGGACTGCTAAAGGTTATTTTCAGGTTGAAATGTCCCACCTAGCACTGTGATGGCCAATTTGGTCTTTAGATGACTCCTGCTTTTCTTATTTATATTGAGTAGTATTTTTTACTATTTAAAACTGTTGGTGAGTCTTCAAGGATTTAACTCCATTTCATGTTTACCAGCAAACTTCCATAATCCTGCTGAAATGACACTTTTCTTACCTGGCAGTGGAAACCTTACTGGAAATAGCTGGGAGATGGAAAATTTACATTTTCTGCCATTATTGTTGTTATATATGTATAGGCACTTCAGGGCATTCTTGCAAGATGTGTTAGCATAGCTAAAATATGACACACAAGTCAACTTCTGTGAAAGCATGAATGAAACTTAGAGGGAAAAAGTGCTGGATTAGTATAACCTCTGCCCATGGGCCCTTGCTGTAAAATAACATGGGAACAACCGGATGCTCCTCAGTGAAAGGCCACTTATTGAGTGAATTCAATGTGAAGAAAAGTATTCTTTGCTGCCTCTGATGATGGTCATTGCTCCTCGAGCTGGACTGGCTCTGGAGGGCTCTGGGCAAGTACCTGCTGGAGCAATTGCTTCTCCTCCCAAGCCCATCCTCAGTATGTGGCAATGAAGACCTGGTGGTGACCACTGACTCTTGTCTGGGGCTCCCCACCAGAGAGACTCAGTGGGACCAAATCTTCCCGATGATGATCCTCAGCCATTTGTGCAGCTGAAATCTGCAGGTTGGTTCAGAGGGGTGATGGGAAGAGTCAGAGCTGGATGGTGATGATGCTTCCCTGCTGGGTGGGAGCTCCTTTTTAGCAGTATCTGGTTAGTTAATATAAAATTAAAGCTTCTCAATACCCTCTGAGAAGGACACTGCTTTTCAGTGTTAGAAATTACAAAACTTGGAGCCCTCTTGGCACAAGGACACAAGGACATATGCACACAGCAAGATCAGGAGGCAACAGCAGACATGCCAGCAGCTTGGCAATTAACTGCAAGGAATCTAACAAAATCCATTTCAATGCAAAACAAATACTCTTGAAGTTTTCTTCCAGAAGTTTTTTATACTTGGTTGATAAGACTAAGATTTAGTGAAGGGAGGAGGGAATGAGTGATCTACTAATACAAATGAAAGTTCACACCAGACCAAGCTTGGCTGAGCACTAAGGAAGCCAGGATGTGCTTATACCATTTACCACTGTGTTCAAATTGTGATCACATTGTTCAAGAAGCTACAAAACCCCAAATATCCCAGTTGAGGGTATTTAATTATTTTTCATTTTTTCATTTGAAAAGAATTCCCTACCTTAAAATAAGCAGAATATCCTTGCCAAAGATCTTTCAGTCTCTTTAGAATAGGGCATTTAGATTACTGGGGACAAAGTGAATATCTTGAATGCTCTGTGTTAAAGCACGAACAAACGGCACAGAAACAGTAGTACAGTACAGAGTGAAACCTGACAACTTGGTGTTAAAGGAAAGGAATGCGACTGTATGGTTCGATTGTGATCAACTTATCTTCAAGTGGGTTTATTAGCAATTTAATGGAATATTGGTTATTCAAGAGCCATAATAGCCCTGGTTGAAATGTCCCTTCTGCGCAGCTTTCCCATACCCTGTGGAATGAGCAGAATGTGACAGTTGAGCTTTCAACAGGCTTCATGAATTTTAAATACTTTTCAGCTGTAAAATGGGGCACATGGCGTGTGGTCAACGGTGGACAAGGAGCTGGCAGTCGCTGAGGGTATTATGGGATATTGAGTGTCTGGGAGATAATGAATGCTTGGCTTATCCAGGTGCATTCTTGGCCTGCTGTGCATGTCCAGACAGAATGGAATATATTTCTCTGGCCAACATTTAACAATTGATCATTTTGTAATTGTAAGCAGAAAGTATTTAGAACATTACTTTCTCAGCATGCCTGTGTACGACTTAAATTTCGTGTCATCATCTTTATCCGGCAAAATCTTCTGTTTTTCTGTAACAATGCATTCATGCCGCTTAAACTTTTCCACTAACCTGATTTTATGCTTAGTGGATCTCAGAGAACCTTTTCTTCTAGTGACTTTAAATCTCTATCTATTTAAGCATCCTTTTTTTTTTTCCTGTCATTTTTTTTAAACCTGATTGAAATTATTTTCACTTGCTGTGGGTTGAAATTTCAGCTCAACTTTTTGTAGCAAGTGAGCTGGTTGCTGGCTCCTGCTTTGTGGGAAATAGCATCCCTGCATTTTGAAAGCTAAATGATAGAAGAGAGGAAGGGGTAACCCAGGCATGGTTTACTGCTGGTGTGCTGTGTAAGGTTTTTCTTGTGCACTTCAGTTCTGCTTAGCTATTAAAACACAACATGTTCCAAGGACAACCAGATTAATTGTATTTTTAACTTGGAAGAGGAGGCTGCCACTTGAACTCCTGAGACCTGCCAGACAGGATCTCCCCTCCTGCTTGACCGAGAAGCTTTTCTAGGACAAGAAGCCTTGGAGGCCACCTGCCACATTCTGCTTCTCCTCCATGTGCCAGGCCCAATCTGTGCTGCCTCTGGTCCAGCTTTTTCCATGTTTTCCCTTCCCTATTAGTGCCTGATGGTTCTGTGCTCACCCCAATCTCAGGTCACTCCCTCGAGGCAGTGGGCACTGGGCATCAGGTCCATCAGCATGTTGTTTGTGACTGTTTCATTAGTAGAGCAGTAAATGGGCTTGGATCCATAATTAGCAGTGTGTGGGCAGTAACAAATGAGATAATTATTTGTGCAGCCCTTTCTGAACTCCATGGTTCATAAACTCCCAAAACTCTACTAAAAACTGCACCTACTTGATGCAAAGTTTGGCTAAGGGTGAAACTGTCTCAGAGCTGCAATCTAAAAGCATTAGTGTAGGACCTGTGTATCAGAAGCAGCTAAGAAATTATCTTCTCCTTGAGGTCATAGCTTGGGACTACCTTGGTGTTCCTTCTTGGCCCTCCTGTGGCCCCGTTTGATGAAAAATGGCCGAATCTTGAGGAGAAGTCATGCTGTGCACGCACTGCACAGCATGTCAGGCGGAGTGGGGTGAAAGGAGCACTGTGTCTGCCAGCAGAGCACCGTGCTGGCTGTGTGCTGGTTGGTATTCTGGCACAGCCACTGGGCCTTGGACTTCCATGTTGGCAGAGAGTATTTTCTGGGGTGTTTTTAGCAGAAAGCTTCTTCTGCGTTTTCTGGTGTAACACTGTTTTTCATGTGTTGTGATATTCAGCCTAATTTGATGAAGTCGTGCTCAGATCAGTCAGAACTCAGCAGTCCAGATGTGATTTGTCTGGCTGTCTTGGGAGCAGCGTATTCCACCCATGCCATCCAGGAGCATGCTAATGAGCAGCTGGCAATCCACTCTGAGGCCAAGCTGCTGCTGGTCTATATTTTTTTCTCCCCTTCTTGAAAGAGGCAGTGGAATGAACACAAAGGCTCTGTGTGGGGGAAGAGTGAGATTGATGGCTAAAGCAAACTGTGGTTTTGCCTGCTGGATGGGAATGGCAGGTACAGAATGTCCTTACCAGGCTGTGCTGGTGCCTGTTTGTAGGACAGAGGTGACCTTTCTTGTCTTGCACTTAACATGCTCTTACAACATGACCTGCCTTGAATACCTGTGCTGAAGCATCTTGTTCTTCCACCATTTTCCTCAGGACCTTTCAACAGCTGTGGCCCTTTCTGGTATCAGCACTGGAAACAGGAGTTGGAAATTCTGCCACAACCTACATCCCACAAATGTCCATGATCAGTATACATGAGGGTGTGTATCTGATCTACTTAAAGCAAGAAAACAACCAGTAGAGGCTTTTTCTTCTCAGAAAGCCTCAAAACTATTACAGCACTGCTTTACTTTCTTTGAAGCCTCTGCAGGTCCAGAAGGGCAATGCTTATCATTAAAAGGAGACAGACTTCTCTCATCTCGAAAGGGAGCAGATTCAGGCAGGCAAGAACCTGGATCATGACCAACACTGATATCTGGTTTTGCAGAACTGAAGTCTACCCTTTCCTGGCCCCAGATTTGTCCATCTCTATTTATAGCCTTTACTTGGAACCTTGCTGAAAAATGTGTTATATATTGACAGTAGCACTTTGTGAACTCAGAGCTAATGGCTCCAGAAATAATCACCTTTGAGATATCATAGTCTACCTCATGCAGATATTAAGTCTGACATTTGCTTTGCACGTCTATGAATGACTGTTTAAAACACAATGAAGTAGAGATTGAAATGCAGTATTTGCGATTTAACAAGCTGGAGAAAGAGGTAGTGGATGTAAAATTTCAGGAGACACTGCAGTGGTGTGTCTTGGACTGAGAGCCCTTTTTGTTAGAGCTGTGGTTGGTCTGTGGAGAATTGAGTTGTTAGCACACAGAGCTGAGCTCTGCTGGTTTAGAAACCTCATTTCATCTCTGGGTCATTGGATGGTCTTCTTTTCTCTGACTATCTCTGCATCCTTTAATTTAAGACAGGTCTGCAGACATCTTCCCCCATTCACCAAGAGCTTGGAGACAAAGGCAGGTGGGTCATTGCAGTCATTAGAAGATGCCTGATTTGGTACCATCCACAACTTCTGCCTAGCCCCAGCTGTGCCCCTGTCCGTGGGGCATTTGGGAGCCTCAGTGGCACCTCACTCATGGCTCCACCACCCAGCCCTGGCACCCCAGGGGAAAAGCTGCTCTGCTCTTGGCAGGTGTGAGATGGTGGCTTGCCAGATCATTTCCCTGTTTCCACTGTCTTTTGAAAAGATAATTTCCTTCTTACTGTCAATAACATAAATCCCATAATATGGTTAGTGCACAGGAGACCAGTAAATAATTTAGGAAACAGCCTATGTTTAGAGTGCATCAAATACTAATATAGAGGAGTAAAACTCCCTGCACATCAGTTACAGTAATTGGTGGAAGGCATCGGTCCGGAGGGTAATGAGCTCCATTTTTAAAGCACAAGGAAATTAGATTCTTATAAATGTCAAACGCAGTTATTGTCCTCCTTCCTTGAAACAGAGCTGAGCTGGCTGGAGCCCATTGTCTCTCAATCAGCTTTGCTATGGATTAGACACATCTCATCTCACACCAGGAATGTGCTTATTAGAAAAATATCACTGCACAAAGCATACAAGCTTTAACACTCAACCCATGTACTAATGGATGCATGTACAATAAAACCCAGTATCATGTTACAAACCTTAAGTTGACCTGAGATAATAAGATACAGAAATCTGAAAGGATACAGTTGAGTGTTTTCTTTGTGTGTAACAATTCTGACTACTTGGGATTTTAGTTTTCAAATAAAGGAGATAAAATGAGGGAAGGTGACTTTTCCTCTTGGCTGCTTATGAAAAAAGCAAGCATTAAGTCTTCTTCATAGTGAATATGCTTGTAATCAGGTCATGTCCAAATATTTAGTGTATTTTACTGGTGTCTCCTGGGTAACTGCAGCTTCACAGAGGACTTTGTTGATCCACCATTTTTCAATTCTTTCCTGAAAAAAAAGCAAGAGGTGGTTATTTGTTCATACATCAAAGCTAGCTCTGTGAATTAGTCTTTCATTCATAATAAATGAAAATCTCGCCAGTATGTGTTAAGACACCATGCTTCAGAAAAACGACTATCAATTGTTTGGGGAGGGCAAAATGTGAGGAGGAGAGAGGACTTTGTAAAATCGACCCCCTCTCCTACATCCTTTTTTTTAACATCTTACTTGAGGATAACAGTCACTTGTCCATCCTTAGCTAGAGATTGCCTCTTGCTTCCTCTCTGAGGTAGGAGCTCTGTTAGAAAGTAGCACAATCCTTCTTGATATGGAAAGGCTTAAGGATAGAGCAAAGCTCTTGATTCCCTTTTGCAGTGATGAGATACAAACCCAAGGAACCTGTGTGGACTTTACCACCCATACTAACCCGAATTTCAAATGCTACAGTATGCTGTTTCCAAAATGGAAATGTGTCAAACACATACTGTGGACATGCTGTGTTGGAGACACTGCTCAGGAGTCTTAGGGATGATGTGGTGGGTGTAATGCAACTGTGCTGTCCGCCATACAGGAAACTCAGCTATTTGCAAAAGCAGATGAGCTATTCAGTTCTAGGCAGTTTTTTTTCTGGAATCCTTTTTTTTCAAGTATAGTTATTTTTTCCAGTTGCCTTTTTAGCAATGTCAAGTCTTCCTTCCAATCTTCTCCATCTCAGCTTGTGCTTCTTTTTTCATTTCTGCTTTTACTGAATGAAGTTTCTGGTGTTGCCTGTAGAAAATAATAACCTGAGATTTCTATTTTACACAAGCATGGTATATTGAAAGATACTCCTAACATGTGTCTCCAAACATAGGAACAACACTTTCTGTTTAAAACTCTAGGAATTTCTCCTGGTTGCTTAAAGTCCCAGCAAAATGGTGGACCATAGGCTTGAATCCATTAACAACCATCATGGAAAGATGATCCAGCTATTTGTAGGGCAGTCATTTTATTTACTTAAATTTGGTTTAATAAACTAAAGTGAACCCAGTTGTTGGGGGAAAACATCCTGAGGATCTTAAAAGTATCTTCAAAGCCTTGGACATCCTGAAGCAAATTAAACTAGTTTTCTTTGATTTAGGCAACTCTTAATTCTGATAACTTTCCTTAATGTCTGTGCTACAGCTGTATCAACCCCTGCAAATTAAATAAAGGAACAATTCAAGGCATCTCTGATGTAGCCTGGTGGTTAAATGGTAATCAGCAGCTGGTGATTAAAGCATCCATATGACTGAAATCACAAATGCAAAGTCAGCATTTACATTACACTATCGTCATTAGTTAGGCACTTTACTTAATAGGTACTCTAGTGCAAGTGTTACTAGTTGGCCCTTCTGGGCCAGGGATGTGACGTGCTGCTGCCTCCCTGCCTGCCTCTCTCTGGGGAGCTCTGCACTGTCTTGACTGTGCTGGAGTCTCTTCACTGGACTGTGCATGGTTTGCAGTGCTCAGGTGAAAACTAGGTTTCCACCTGCCAGAGGAAGCTCACACCTACTTTGGTGACCCATGTTTGGTTGCTCTCATCACAGCAATTGTTGCACATCCCTGGTCCCAGCTTTCATCAGAACTGTTGCACATTCCTTGTGCCATTAGGTCTTCAGGCAGCCTTGAAACATAAGTGGCACCTTCATATCTTGTCTGCAGGCTGCCCAGGTTTTATATGTCTGTACTCTCTCTGATGTTGTCTGTAATCCAGAGGCACCTTTGCTTTTGTCTCTGCCTACAGAAAGTGGATAGGGTGGTCCTCTGCCACAGTAACATCCACAGGTCTGCTGATGCTTCATACTTGAGGAGATGTGGTAGGGCAAGAGGACAGGAGTGGCATGGGGAGCAGGTGCTGGCCAAGGGCAGTCATGGAGTTGATTTCCTTGTGAACCCAGGCAGCTTTTGGGAGCACCTGATCAGCAGCATAACTCCTGAAAGGGCTTGCTCTTCTTGGTGTTTTAGTTTTGGAAGCTGCTGGAGGTCATAGATTAACTGGAGATAGGGGACCATGCAACAGGCTTCAACCGGGTTTTACCTGCCATTTGGCCTTCTGCCTTAAATAACCCCATGTGGTGGGTACATTTATTTATTCCAACTGCCTGTGACTCGTGTACCAATTGTGAGTTTGCTTGTCTGCCTCGTGTCAGCTCAAATGAGTGAGACTGTGTGTTCTTGGAATGGAACCCTTCTTTTATAATGCTGCAACTCTATGACTTCATGTTAAGCAATTGTTTTCTTCTTTGGGATCTTATGTGACCACCTGCACTGTAAAACCCACTGGGCTTCACAGACAAAAGAAATCATTCTGCTATCAGCATATGAATGTTATGAAATGTTGCCATGTTTGTGTAAAAGCTATTTTCCATATTAAGTCAGCTGTTCCCCATTTATTTTTAAAATATCACATGGGTCCAATCCTCATTATAAATCTAATTTTAAAGAATGCTGGAGCTAAAGCAACAGGACTAAGAAAGATGAAGCCTTTCTACTAAACCTGAAGACTCTTGAGTGCCAGGTTTCTGTCTGAAGTCATTTTAGCATCAAGTGAAAGACAGAGAAGCAAAAAGAAGTGTTAATTGTAAAGGGTATGCTGCAGGCTCACTCTAGTCTGCATGCCAAAGCCTCAGATGGGATTTTGTGTGGGGAGCATGAGTCCCTTGTTTCAGGAAGCCCCCAGGTACATTTCTGTCACAGGATAACCCATCAGAGTTCTACAGGTGGCACAAAGACCTGCCTTTGTCCTGTCTAGTTTTAAACTGAGGCACTGTAACTGTGTGCTTGTCCAAGTTTTTTCTCTAAAGTGACTAGAGAGTGAGAAGATCCTAGAGAGAAAAAGGAACCTCAAAGAGCAGATCAGTCTTGGATGAGATGCTGCCTGCAGTGTAGACCCTGCCCATAGACCTACATCACCTGTCCTTACAGCCTGTGGGGACCTGCTCTTGCATTTTGGGTCTGGGGTTCAGGGTTAATGGGATCACCCACAAATGCCACATTGCTGAGTCACGAAAATGAGCAGGAAAAGGCAGCTTAGGTGGATCACCCCCTCCCTTACACCCAAAAACCAGCACTGCTCTTAGGAAGGTAAGGCAGGCAAACTGTTTGCTGCTATTTCTCTGCCATGGCAGATATAGTTTGTCAGAGCCCAAGAGTAGGGCTGCTAGAGTTGCTTCTGTTAGTATATAGTGCTGGAAGACTAGTATGGTGTTACTTGCTTTAGTTTCTTCTAGAAATGCTTAATTTATCCCATTAAATAGATAACTGACCTGTGGGACGTGAAAATCAGAGCTCTCTAGTAGGTCTCCAGTGTGTCTCCCATGTTCATTAGCGCCTTCTGGGCACCTCTGGTTAACCATGGTGGGGAATTTTCACTGAACATGGAGATGGTGCTGTATGGGATCAAGTTCACAGGTTTCTGTGAAGGAGCTCATATTTTTATTGACATGCTGCAAGCTGTAGTTGTGAGCTTTTCATGAGAGGGTAACTGTGTAGATTCTTCTTTTGGCTTACCAGGCGCCACGGTGGTGCTGTTTGAACATAACAAGTGTTAGCCCCTGTTCTGGATGGTTGGTGACATGAGCCTCTACAGAAACCAGTTCTGTGCTAGGCATCCTCAGCAGCTCTCACTGGGAAAGAAGACATCTTCTGAAGCTGCATTCCCCACTCCTAATACAAGCTCCTTTCAGCAAGAAACAGGCTCAGACTTCTGGCCATATGTGCAGTTCTCCACAGCAAGCAGTCAGCCCCTTGAAACATCTTGTAATTCTGAAGCAAGATTGCTCAAAAATGCAAGGAGAACTAGTGCTCAGTAGAGTTGCAAAGCTATAAAGAAGATAAATGTTTACTGATTAGGGGATTTTTTTTTTCTGCTGACTGGAGAGGGGTTTGTGGTAGAGCTGCCACTTCTTGTGTCTGAGCAGTTTAGAAGGAGTGAACCTCACTCCTGTGCTGGTGCTTTTTGTGGCTCAAATCCAAGGGACAGGATTTGCAAGAGGATATTACTGTGCAGACAGACTGAACTTAATATGTTTTGGACCCCTCGTTTGTCTCCTCTAAATGCTGCATGGCTCCTACACAAAGGCAAGAGCCTGATCTCTACCACTTGACACCCCATCCCCCCTGACCAAAAAGGCCTCTGGAGAGATGTGGGGACCCGTGAAGGACAGGGACACAAAGGGCCCTGCCGTCCATCTTGCTAAAGGTGCATTAAAGGGCTTTAATTCTTATCAATTATATATATTTCTAGCAGGGCTTTTTTTAAAATTTTCAGTGGTGCAATATGTTCTAAATAACTTTCTTTTAAACAGGTTGAAGCCATGAAGAGAGTACTAGAAAGTCTCAACCTGAATATAGTCGAGATGGTGGATGAAAATGCAACCTTGGATGGTGGAGATGTCTTATTTACAGGTAGAGTGATAGTGAATTTGTTGTTTAATTCTGACTGTCTTAAAGACTGCATGTTATTTGACATCAGTGTAATAAAACATCATTCCTGTGGTTTGTTAAATCAGTTGTTTACTAAATGTCACGAAGGTAGCTGAGAGATGAGTTCTCAGTGCAACCCTCGATGCCCTGCCTAATGCCTGAATAAATGGAATAGCAGTATACACCGTCTAAAGAGCAGCACTTGCATACATATTTTATTTTAGCTTGTGAAGTGCCAATAAGAAAAATGCTTTCAGGACTCAACTGTCTGTAGTTGTTTCATATTTCTTACTACAAGCAGCTACATTCACCAGATTCATTTTAGCTTGATGCAGACAATTGTCACTAGTTCAATGAATCAAATGCAAAAAAAATGCATTTTTTGTTTACCGAGAAAGTGGTGGAATTGTCAGATGTCGTGTGCTCGACAACTTACATGCATGGTTGACTTCAAAGATGAAGATGCTGACTGTGTTTTTTATGTCATTAAACGCATTAGGCATTTTCTCACATCGGCTGCGCACAGGGTTGCTCCCCACCCGTGCTGAATGAGCCTGTTTGTTTTGATCAGCATCACAGTAGACTGTCTGCTTGCCTTAGCTCACCAAGGGGAAAGAAGGGGCTCAAAAGAAGCAGACCAGGAAGTGAGGCCTTTCTAAGGCAATACAGATCCAGCACTGATTTTCTCTGGAGCTGAAGGATGATGGTGGCTGCAGTGCTGCCTTGAGACCAGAGGAAATCTCAGAGGGAGGGGGAAATGGTCAATCAGTGTTGTACTAATCCAACCCAGCTGTTCTCTTTTCTGACCCACTGGCCATTGCAGAGCTTTAGAAAAGGAAGCTATTTATGCTTCTGGTGAAATGTGTCTTCTGGATAAAGATTACTTGCTTTAAATTATCAGTTCACAATAGCAGGTTGCATTCTTTCTTGCTGAATTTTCAGTTTTACTACTCAGCTTGAGAAAAAATTATAGAAAATTAAAATCCCTGAAAAATTGCTTCAGAATGTCTCTAAAGCTGGTCTGCTTTAAAAATATTTATCTTCTGATGAAGGAGCTAATGTGATTGTCTTTTTACAGCTTTAAAAAAAAAAGCTGTAATGGTTTTGCTTTTAATTTTTTCATTCAAGGCAGAGAATTTTTCGTGGGTCTATCCAGGAGGACAAATCAACGTGGTGCAGAAATTCTAGCTGACACATTTAAGGTTCGTAGATTCATTCATGCCACAGGAAATAAAAGCTGTCATTCACTGAAATAGTTTAAAAATTATACTGGCCAAGGTGTTTGTCATACTCATGTACTTTATTTAGGACTTAATTAAAAAAATCCCAAAGGTACAAGTGACTAAAAAGGTTTGAACGTCCTGTAAAATGATAAATGCTGAAATTGGATCTGAAATGTGATATTGCTGCATAAAAATACCTTGAATAGTGGGAGGCTGTTATTTTTTGCGAGCATATGAACACTCTTGTTCCTCATGTTCTCATGTATCAGCAATGTGTTCTAATTGATAGGCCCTGGAGAGATTTTATGTACATACTGTTTAATTAAGCATTTTAATGTATTTCTTTCTAATTTCAACAATAGTAGTATTTCAAACATGTTCTGGATTTTAATCCAGTGTTCCAGACAACTCAAGCTGGTCCAGAGGAGTGTGTCGTACTTAAACAGTTGACACTGTGCCCTGGTACTGATAATATGCAGACAGTAAAATTAATTATGGAATGTCTCAATATAATTATGGAACTAGGGCACTTTAAAAATATTTATAACAACCATTCTTTGCTCCCATACAGGATTATGCTGTCTCCACAGTCCCTGTTCATGATTCTTTGCATCTGAAGGGCTTTTGCAGTATGGCTGGACCAAACTTGATTGCTATTGGATCAAGTGAAGCTGCACAGAAAGCCCTGAAGGTAAAGCACATAAGAAAATCTTCTAAACAGCAGATCTTTTTTTGTTTGTTTTGTTTTAATACCTGTTTAAAGATGCTGAAATTTCAAAATATATGTATATATCAATGAAAGAAGAAACCAGTACATGAAGAAACTTGGCTTTTAAATTGCCAAAGGGGAAGTAAAAGTTTTGTCATGAAGAAGGAGGGAGAGGCATCTGATCCCTGTTGCAAAGATGACCTGTGTATGCAGTGTAGACTTTCTGGATAAATTAGTAAGTAACTCGAGCTGCAGGGCCCAGAGTCCAGGACTTCCTGTCCCTCCTTCCTTCATTACCTGGCTGCAAAGTAACATTCCTTCCTGGTCACGCTTTTTCCTCTCTGGACTGATGAGGGTCTCCTAACAGCACGGCACCAACAGGGAGAAGAGAGAGTAGTCTCACCCCAACCTGGCCCACAGTTTTTGTCTCTCAACATTTTCCTATAAGGTGGGAGGTGTGGGTTTGAACCCTCAGGCTAAGAGGCCTCATGTATCTGAGTCTCTCTCTTTGCAAGCAGACTTGGAAGCCAGTAATCCATTGTGTAGCAGGTCAAGGCTGTACTACTACCATCATCCTCAATGGGAATGTTTATTGCTACTGTAATTTGCACTGCGCTCAGTGGCTTTCCTGCCTGATGAGTATGTTTAGAGGAAATTTACCACATTAAACTTCATCAGAGATGAGGGCACAGAGATACCTGAGGTCATGAATATCATTATGCTTGTAGGAAACAGCCCATGGAGAGGTCAACATCTCTGGTCCTGCAGGGGACCACGGCTGCAGGCACTGATACTTTGCAGCAGAAACTTTGGCTGGGGCACCAGAACAGCAAAAGGCAACTGAGGCTTTTTTTATCAGGACTTGCTGGAAAGATTTAACCAGAGTTTACTTTTCAGTGACAGCAGCAAGTCCTAAATTTTCAGTTTATGATTATACTGATTCTTCTGCCATTAAATAGAGCCTAAGTGCAAGCTTTCCTCTTTGGTTTTGCAGAAGCCTCCCTGATACAACTTGATCCCTAATGCATGGAGGAAGCCACCTGTGTGTCCCTAATATGAAATGAAGAGTGGTAGAGAGAGTTCTCCTGTACTAGTGAGAAAGCTCTTTGAAATCTGATCGATTTAAATGTAACTTATCCAACCCAACTTGTATCTCTTGCCCTGTTTCTAAAGCATGAATTATTTTTAAGAACAGCACTGCTGTGAGTACCCAAGGCACTGCTCCAAATCTGTGCCAGGCAGAACATTTACAACAGAAATAGTGTGTAATTCCAAAATCAACATCCCTGGTCCCGAAAGAGCTTAGGAACCTACACTGCATGTTTTGTACACCTCCTTGGTTTTAGTAAGCCAGTGATATTTATTACTTTAAAACATCTTTAAATATTTGCAAGATGGAGGCCTGAGAGATTTCTTGTCCTTAGTGCCATACTGTGATATTTCACTGCATGTTTGCTTTACAGATCTTAAGCATTTTCCTCCTGGGCATAATCCTATGACTTTTCATTTCCCAGCAGCACCATTTTTACTGCCAGAGCAGAGATTTGTTGAGGCTTTTTTCTTTTTTAACTTGTGATGGTTCAAGATTTAAAATGTCTCAGTCCCCATCTATGATAAAATGAACATTTCAAATCTCAGAGTGTCCCTTGCTGGACATGAGTTGAATTTTGGGGGCCAAGAAAGTGTAGTCTTTGTTCCCTTAGACTTTCAGCCTGGCAGCAGTTAAGGAGATAGGTTACCAGCCTAATTGCTACACCTGAGTTTAGGGGAGCTCCTCAACGAGACTATGATCTCTTGGCTTCCCACATAGTTTGGAATGGCTTTAAGTTTGCTCTTTCAATTCCTTTGAACAAGCTGTCAAAGTTTCTCTCTTATTAGAAATCACTGCAGCAAGCTCTGAGAGTGCATTCCAAGCTTGTCACCCATGTCTTCTTCTCTGAGAAACTTATAACAAATGGTTTGGGTTATGAAGGTTGATGTTCCTGATGCTATGAGATTGATTTAGTCTGGGATAGAAAGTGCCCTACATCTTTCCCTGTGAGATACACACTATCTGAGGCTCAGACTCAAAGTGTGTTGTGAGCAGCAGCCTGATGAAGTTTGCAGATATCCAGATAGCCCTACACTTGTATAGTGTGTTTATAAACATGAGTAAAATTCAAGTACAATAATGGTTGCTCAGAGCTACAATTTGAACTTGAGCCAGGGCTAATCTTTGCACAGCTTGGCTAATCGTGTTGCACTGCATCAATTTAACTATTGTAACCAAGCGTATTTTTTGGATAAGCTGATTTAATGTTGTTGGTAACTAACCAACAAGTAAATACCAGAATTAATTAAGGTACAGTAAAAAGCAGATATAATTTTAAAAGAAGGTGGTAATTAACAAGATAATCTTGCAGTCTTTGATTGTTGGTGGATATCTTTTAAAAAGTAGAACAACTCTGTCAGTTTTCAGTGTGTTTCTCTGCACTGGACCTTTACTGGCACATTTACACGTGTGTGAGGGTCATGTCTGCTCACACTGCCCCACCTGAAGTGAGGGCCTTTAGCCTGGAGCAGCAGTTCTGTCCCATAGCACATGTCCTTCTCATGCTCCTGGAGAGCTGACAGGTTACATTGGACAACTTCTGGAGTTACCCAGAGTATGTTGCAGTGTGTTGAATCCAGCTCACTCTCATCCTGGGGAATCTCTCTCTGTTTCTCCAGGAAACTAAATCTCTTCAGAGAAATTATTGGCAAACAAATGGGTAAATTGTCTGCCTTGGAAACGATGGCAATTTGCAATGCTGCTTAGTGCTGGCTTCCCCTAATATTTGAATTCTTGCTTTTTGACAGTATATTTGTATTTGTTCACTTGCCTCCAAAGAAAAAAAATTCAGGTGGCAATCAGTTTCTTGCAGTCTTATGGAAATGCAAGTCCAAGAGGATATTTGAGGCACTAACACTCAGAATTAAAAGCTGCTCCCTGGATTTTACCAGATCCACTGAGCTGTTGCAGTGCTGTCAGCTGTTCCTCTCATTACCCGGTGCAGTCTGTGGCAGCACAGTCCCCTGAGCTTCTGCTAACAAGTCTATTGCCTGGCACAGCCCAGCATGCCACTCCTCTGTTGTGATAGCTTGTTATTTAAAACCCCTCCTTCACGTTGCCATTTTTCATGTCTGGAAATGCAATCATATGAGCCAGATGATTAAGCTGTCTTTAACCACCTCTAGTAGTTGAGTTGTTTTCACGTCTTGTTAGGCAACAAGTGAACTGCTATGTCATGCTATGCTAACATTTTATATTTAAAGTAGGATTCATCTTCCTGCTAACAATCTTGTTTGAAAGAGAAATTTTTCTTGATTGTTCTTACTGGTGCAACTCAGGTATCCTCATAATACATTAAAAATAGAAAAAAAAAATTGCATCTGGTGCTCACATGTGGCTGAGTGCAATTGATCGTGAGTTTAGTGTGGTATGTGTAATGTAAAACGCTGCAAGTGAGCTACAAAATGAGTGCACAGAGTTTAGGATTATAGAACACATTCTAGAAGTAGGCAATAAATCAGAAGTGACATTTTAGCCATGAAATCCTCTTCAATCTCTGGCAAGTATAGAATATTTATTTGGACTGTAGCTGAAAAGTGGCACTTGAGGAAACTGGGTGAAGAAAAGAGACAAATTAAGTGCAGAAAGCACTGGGACATGTAGTGACTATCATGTCTGAAATTTTAACTTCCCTCTTCTGTTTTCAACATGCATTTAATTCCTTCTTGTAGTTAAACCTGTTTATAATTCTGTACATGTAATTCCATAGTTGAACATTGGACATGGCTGTTGAGACGATAAAGTCTGGGATTATTCTTCTCTTCCCTTAGTGAGGCTAGGATTTCCTCCAAATGTGTCCCCTTTGGGCTCTGATCTGGCACTGTCAGAATTGCTGACCTTTGCTGTGAGCATGAATGAGGACAGACTTGGGCAGTGGCAGTACTGGTCCCAGTGTAGGGAGGTGATGGGGCAGTGCTATAGGTGAATGCTCTGCACCACTTTTTCCACAACAAAGGACACGGCCCCAGCTTCTTGCTGGGACAGCAGAAGAGCAGGAACTGGCCCAGGACATAATCCAGTTTGGGTTCCAACAGCAAAGGCAAAAGCTAGGATTGGGGTGATGGGAACCATGACACAGCATCTGTTGCACGCTCCTTTCTGTATTCTCTTGCTCTATACTAAATCCAGAAAAGCCACATTTCTGACTGTATTGGTTGGTACAGAGCACAATTTTCCTCCACTTTGTGACGAGTGAAGACTTGGACAGCATCAGATGACTGGGGACACAGTTCTTGTTCAAACCATTTTCTGTCTCCCTTTGGATAACTTGGTAGCAATCCCAAAGGATCTGAGGGTTATTCATGTTGTTCCCAGCTTTGAGGAGCTCAATTATTCCCTTGCAAGCAGTATGGATTGTATTCGTAGCACATGCCTGCTAATGAAGTTCTTCTCTTGCCTGTTGAGAAATGAGTTTCTCTTTGTGTAGGCTCTGATGTCAATCGTTCTCCAAAGAACTAGCCCCAGGGTGTCTCCATGGGACTGGTAGAAAAAGTCTTGGTGTGAACCCACTGATCTGGGGTAATGCAGAATGCCTGGTGATTCCTGATGGATCTCAGAAGGGAGCAGAAGACCTGGAATGAAGATAGGAAATCCAGCGTTGTGACTAGAGATGAGGACTGCAACATGGAGGGCACTCATCCCACCATATGGCCTGAGCTTATTCAGGCAGTCAGCTGTGTCTGGCATATTCCCCCTGAGATCTGGAATAATGGTGTGGCATGTAAAACATCTGGGATTTCAACTGGTCATTTGAGAGGAATGAATGCAAATTACAGAGGCAGTTTGGCTGTGGCAGATGTCAGGGCTGAGTGGCATTGGCGGGCAGAGTGCAAAGCAGAGCCGGTAATACAGCCGAGCTTGTAGCCCATTGTGTACCCTCATAGACCTGTCCCCTAGCAGGACCCAGAGATGTGGTGACATCTGCACTTCTGAGCTTGTCCTTGGAATCCCAGAATCCAGCCTTATTATTCAATGGGATTTCTTTATGGTCAGGAGTATATTGGAATATATACAGTGGTGCAATGCCATGACTCTAGCAAATACTTCTTGTTTTTCATCCTGCTTTCAATAAAAGGTTGGACATGATTGTCCTGCCTTGTTCTTGACTCTCTCATCCAATATCTTCTGTCAGGAGTGGAGCTGTTCATTCATTCCTAAATTATTCCCTGAAAGACACTATTGCAAATGCAACCGTTTTGACAGGGGTCAAAGGAGGGTTATCAAAACCACATCTGAAGGATAAAATTGAAAGGGGTCTCTTGGGCAACTAGGCCCTTGGTCTGTATCCAAAGCTATGATGAGAGCAGAGCTTTTAAAGACTTGGGCGCAAGGCATTCTAGCACTGGCAGTTGCCCCCGTTCCTTTGATTAAATGCCTTTTGTTCTTACTCCATCCTGTGTAACAGAAGTCTCTGCAATGTGCCAGCTTTAAAGAGCTAAGAACTGCTTCCCTGCATTAGAGGAGGTTTATAGTGCCTGTATAAAGCAGAGGGATTCCCAGCTCTGCCACAGAAGTGCCTCCAGAACAGGCACCTAAAAACTTATTATCTCTGGTGTTCCTAGAAAGCAGCCTGTACTGCCACGCAGCATGAAAAGGCTGAGCTAAACCTGCTCTTCCTATTGTCTGTACAGCATCTGGCTTTCCTAGTAAGGCACAAGTTTGCATGAAAACATCATCTCTTCTGCCTTAAGAATTCATCATTTGTGCCTCTGCTTATTCCCCACATGAAGTCATAATCCTCTATTTATGCTATCACAATGGGTTGCTGTGGAAATGATTACTAATATTAATAACCCAAAGAAGATGACATCAGGTGGGGAATTAGAAGAAAGTGCAGATGAATACTGACTTTTCTGTAATGCAGTAACAAAAAAAGGTCAGTGAAATACAGACAACCATTGACAACTTTCCCCTTAAAGCTAAATATTTAAAAAATGAGACTTTGCTTCTCTCAGCCTTATAGATAGGAAAATTAGTCAATTTATAAAGTTCTGTGCACTTTTTTTACCTCCTTTTGGCTCTTCATTACATTATGAATTAGGAGTAGACACCATCTCAGAGGACGTAGGTTTTCACTGAGTGCCAGATGACCTCCTACTTTAAAACAGCAACTAGTTGTATTTTTCTTTTCATTAGTTTTAGATGTTGTAATAGACACTGCACTTATCTGAGTGTCAGTGCTGTTCAGTCTGCATATATGCAGAAGAATCTAGTCTTCTGGAAAATAAAGACTCAAAAGTACGTATTTATAGACCAGAGATTGTTGTATTAGTCAGCTTTGTTTGTTTTTCAAAGGGTGAGGAAAGTGTCCCTTTCAATACATATTTGTCCTCACCAGTAAGACTGTCAGCCACAGGAGCTGGGTCAGAGGCTGACTAAGATGTCATTTGGCTTGCGTAAATGGGGACTCATGTTTCTATTCCTTAGCTTCTTTTTTCCCTTTGACTATTCTCTCCCTGGGTTCCTGTTCCAAAAAACAGGATGTTCGTCCTCTCACCTTCTTGACTGAAAGCAACAGCACACGTAATCTGCTTCCTTTTCCCCTTCTCAGGTCATGGTTTCCTTTTGCCATGGTCCTTGGGCAGAGCTGGCAGACAGGTGGCAGTGTGGCAGTGACACAAGTTTGTTCAGGGGAGCAGAGCAGCTCAGGTGTGCATGTGAACACCACATGGTACCCATCACATCCGTGGTGATGCAAAAGGTGTCCTGCGCCAGGACAGGGTGTGAGAGGCTGCTTAAAAGACCTCTGCCTTCTGGAAAACATGACTGAGAGGGTGCAGCAGGGAGGAAAAGCCCAAAGCGCAGCTGCTGACAGTGTGGGTGGTAGGTGGAAATTAAAGTAGTGCTCTGGCTGTGTATGGGCTAAGAAATTTGGTGTCCTGACCACGGCAGACTGGGGCACTGCTTGTTTCAAAAAGGTCTTGAATACGGTTTTTATCTATAGGTCTATGCTGTCCTATCCTATATCTCTATCAGACTTTTAGGTACCCCACAAGAAGGCTTAGATCATTCTCCATTGATTAATGCTGCTCAAAGTGACTGTCTCGTCCCCTTCCTACTGAGTCTACCATGCTGTTTTCTCTCCTGCCTGTGTGCATGTCAGGAGTGACACTCCTGACAGATCTTGACATTCAAGCAAGTTCATTAGCTTTTCCAGTTCTGCTCTTCTGTCCCCTCTGGTCAGCCTGGTCAAGTGTTCATGGTCACTGTTGGCACCGCTGCGTATCAGGGAAACTCTTAAGAAGCTGCTGAGTCCCTGCACTCAGGCACACAGCACTGTGGCATAACTCACCAGCCCCACTCTGTCCTGGACTTCCTTGAGTTGAACCCCAAAGGCTGCTGCTTTCTCTCTCCAGTGACAGTTGTTTCTCTAAATATAAAGAAATTAGGAAGGAACTTAAAGGACAGAGACAGGGCAAAAAAATAATGAATGAACTTCAGTATAGGTAAGTGTAAAGTAATGAGCAACAGGGACAGGGAGAATGACAATTCTGAATATTATTCTGATCATCACATATGAAATAATGTGCTCTGACTGATCATTACCACAGAAATGTGATCCTGGGTTTGTTGAAATTTCCAGCTCAACTGAAAACAAAATGGAGAACATTATTATGCCACTGATTAAAGCTGTGGTGGATCTGCACGTTGGATATTTTGTGCACTTTGCATACACAATTGCTTAATTCCAGAAAAGGTAAAGTAGAACTGGAAAGATTCAGAAAAGTGCAATAAGGACCATCAGATGCCTGGACAGCTTGCCTAAGGAGAAAACCCAAGGAAGCTATGACTATAATCTGAAAAAAGACAACTAAAATGGGATAATAGATGCCTAAAAAGTCAGGAATTATGTGGAAAAGGTGACCAGGGATCAGTTATTCACTGTCTCTTCCAGTGCAAGAACCAGGGGAGCTCTAAAATGGACAAGTTCAAAACAAGAAAGGAGAAGTGCTTCCTTGCACAGTACCTGTCTGAACTCTGAAGCTACCTTGCTACACATTCAGAAGCAAACTGAGCAGGTTCCTGGGTCTGGGACAGTGCTGAGCTGGTATCACTCTGTATGACAGCTGATGAGTTGAGGTTCCCAGGAATCATTTACCAACTCTTGGTCACCTCCAGTCCCTGTCTTTGGATCCGAAAGTAGGTATCATCACCTCTCATCTGAGGCTGCAGACCCCCCATCATGCAGCACTAAAACAGAAGCTCTTCCAGGTTCTGCAAGAATTAAAAAAAGCAGATTTTGTAATCAGCAGTATTTTCCAGGTAGCAAGCACTAATTTCCCTTTCTCAGCCCTCCCTCCAGATGGCAATGGACTGGCCAGGTGCCTGTCCTCATTTTTTGCCTTCAGTGTGTAAGGGCACAGGCTGGACACTGTTCCCAGACAAAGCAGTCTTTCCTCCAAGCAGAAGGCAAACATTGTCCTTCCAAACTCCCGCCCCATCTCATCAGTTTTAATTGCCCTGCACCACAAAAATACTTAATTTTTGCCATTGTACGCAAAATCTTGATGTAGCTTAATCTTTTCTCAAAGCTTTCAATCTCTTGCATGCCAGGCCAAATGCTACTTAAGCATCCATGTATAACAGGCCATACTTTAATGTGCCTGGAAAGAGGGAAAAGAGATGGGATAGAAAAAAATCGCTAAAATAGTTTGAAGTGGCTAGTTTTATTTTAAGAATACTGTGACTTGAAGGATTTAAGAAAGGACAGCTGAAAGATGGTGAGGGAGTGATCTCGTGGGTGTAGGGTTACATGCATTTGACTTGAGCTTTGATTTGATTTTTCTTTTAAATGTTGGGGGCCAGGAGAGCAGGGGCTAATCAATGCAAAAATCAAACCCTGAAAATCTGGGCATCTGCTTTTCTGTCAACATCACACAGTCATTTGTAAGTGTGGTGGTCAATGCCCTGTTAGCAAGAGGACCATTCAGTGTATGTTTGGTTTTGCTTGTGGGGTGTTGGAGACACAAATGTGCATTCAGGTGTGGTGAGTTTGGTCGCTCTGTCCCACAGCAACCTGGATGTGAGCAGGCAGCAGGGCTCAGACTGGGGCCTTCCTCACTGAGGGGGGAAATTTATAGCTGGGCTTGGCCTGTTTGAAAAGTGCATGCAGTCATCTTAGCTCTGTCAGTGAAAATAGGCCCTAAATGCATACACATTTTTCCTTTATGCATAATGCTGCTTCATAGTTAGGATTATTTAGCTTATCCATTACCTCAGTTGTCTGAGGACACACTGTAAAAAAAACTATAGAAAAGGCATTTTAGGCTATGTGAATGACTTCAACATAAGGAAAGCATGACTAAGGGCTGAGAGAATGTGCAATGAAAATTACCCTCTTTAGGCTGAAGAAAATTCCCAGAAAAACAAGGCATGTGGGAAATGCCTGGCTCTTAATGTAGCTGGTTGTACAATGTTTGTGGGCAGAAAGCCAGCCCTCCACAAATGCTTTATGTGAGCACTGTAGTCTTTGTAAACTCATCATTTTCAAAAAAAAAACCAACCATATTTTGGAGTGTATCTGATAGAAAATACAATCAAAGGACCTTGCTTTTATCTCTTTTTCTCTGCCCTGGAGTCTATCTGGCTAGGCACATGGACTTAATGACTTTACGTAATAGAAATACGGAAAATCCCATGGGTCTGTAAAGTACCCTGATTGTGTCATATTGGTGCATTTCTGCTGCATCCAGAGCCTCCCCGTGGGGCAGGTTTGGGGTGTTATTGCCTGGGCACTCTCTCAAGTAAGTGCTTTTTGAAATTTCACTTCACCATGCAGACATAGTTATAACAACGATGAAAGCTTGCAAATATGATTCCCTTCTTATCTTTTGAGCTGAGGAAGAACGTAATCTTGTATTGTCAAGTTAGTCATAAAAGCTTTTTTGCAGTTTGGTTCCAGCTAGCTGAGATCCCAGTCCCACTGTCATAGCTGTGTACTCAAGCTCCCATGCTGCTTCATCTCTTTCGTATTCATTTTTTCTTATTTGTTTTTGAATTAATTCAGCCCTGATCATGTGCTTTTTAATACTGAAAACAATGCTCCTAACATGCTCACCATCGTCTCCCAGGCTCCCTGAAGCTGGTCGCTGAGGCACAGCTAGAGCCTTGCCACTGGTCCTTCATTTCTGCTTGCAGCTGCTGTCTCACTTCAACATTTTACAGAAGCAAATGAATGGGAGACATGTCTTTACTCTTTTGCTCAAGAATTCTTTCGTAATTCCATATAATTTCACAATGATTCATAATATATTTCTGATGAAGGAGCTGTTTCTATAGAAAACCTACAATATCAGATTATGATTCCAATGAGGAGTGAAGAAAGCACAACTGTTTGGGGGCTTAGTGAAATACAGACTTCATAGCTTTTCTACACGTATTTTAGTGCAGATTTAATAAATGTTTCCTTAAGATTTAAAAATATTATGAAGGGAAGAAAAGAGAAGCTGCAGTTAGAGGATGAACCTGTCTCTGGTTACCAGGCAGAAGAGCCACACTGGGTGCATGTCACCAGCTGCTAGATGTCAGCAACATCAAGGAAAGCAGAATAAAACATATCTTGGCAACATAACAGAGACAAAATTATAAAAAAGAAAATCAACTGCGGTAAGCACATAAAAATGCATCCAGTGAAATAAAGGTGCAAGGATTTTTGCCCAGAAAAACACATTAACCTTTTATGGTGGTAGATGTGTCCTTGGGAACTTGAGAGTTTCATAACTTGAGAAGGAACAAGAAATGACAATCTGATAACACTTCCTCAAGAATGCATGGCATTCTTCATTGTGAGTTTCATGTTCTCCACGGGATGTGGATGAGTCAGGCTACAACATGAAAAATGTATCCAGACTTATGAAGGAATTACTTACCATAGGTGTGTGCAGGCATGAGTTGCTTTGTTGCTTCCCAGTAAGTTGTAGAACCCGTTATAATTCAGTTATATGTAGTATTTTCTTAATGAATGAGTAGTATAGATGAATGACCTTGCAAATAATTTAATGATAAGCTTAACTGAGCCTAAAATTAAAGTCTGCTTTCTGCTATGTGATGTAAATCCCTGGGGCTTCTGAGAGAAGGTAATTTAGCTGAAAAAATTTGTTAGCAAAAGACCAGGTTTTTCTAAAGATAATATCAGTGTGAATATTTTTAAGCTGAAAAAAAGCTTTTTCTTTCTATTTGTATCTTTGCAATGAATGTTGGAACAGAGGTGGGCTGGAAGAGAAACTGAAACACTTGCATTTTCTTAGGCTTTCGGTAGGACCAAAGTTTTGGATTTGAGCTTTGTTCAATTCTGTGTTATTCTTGGTCTCTGTCAGGGTGAAGCTGATGTATAGCCGGAACGTTACAATAGGGAGTCAGGCATCTGTCCTCAGGCTTTTCCTGACCTTATTAAAATAGATCTGATCCAAAACCTGGGATTGCATGCTTGTCGTGTGCTGAAAGTCTCTGTCTCTGAAATTCCAGCCAGGAACTACACTTCTATATGAGCCCTATATTTATTAACCAAACCTGTGAAACCCACCAGCTCTGTTGTTCTGAGGAGGTTATTGTGTTGTCCCCTTGGGATCAAGGCTCACTCCTCAGCACAGGTGCTTAGTGAAAGAGTAACTCCTTGGAAAGCAGAAAGGAGATCCTTGGAAAGAATTAAGATTGGGCCGATATCCAAGCTGGGAACTGTTCCTGTCCCATTTGGTTTAGCTCACACTCAATATATAAATATTGAATTATGGTTGCCTTTTTGAAGGTGCTGAACACCTATAGTCTCTATCAATGTGAGTAGGAGTTTGGCATACTCAATGCACATTCCCTGAGGAAAAGACTCCGCAGAGGATGCTTACCGAGTGCTCTGCTTAACCCTGCTGCTTGCGGGAACCATTTCACAAAGGCTTTCTACTGTGCTTTTCAACCAGGGTTAGTAAATTCTTCCTTGAAGGACAGAGATGAAAAGAGATATCCTTACTTGCTGCATAGCAAAATGGCCCTTGACTGACTTGACAATCACAATTAACTATTTTCTGAAGATTCTGTCCCCCTGTCTGTTCAGGGCTGCTAATGCATTTGGGCTAAAAAGCTCCACTTTGTGTCTCCTGGCAGACCATGCAACAAATGAGTGACCACCGCTATGACAAGCTGACAGTGCCTGATGATGCCGCAGCAAACTGCATGTACTTAAATGTTCCCAGCAAAGGCCACGTCCTGCTGCACCGAGCCCCTGAGGAGTACCCAGAGAGTGCAAAGGTGAGAGCCGTGCTGAGGGGCCTTGGGAGACCTCCAGCATCCCCACCCCGCCAGGAGGTCGGTGGGAATTGGAATTGTGTGCTTTCCAGAGTGGGCTGTTGTATCCCATCATGGAGAGAGCAGATGGCAAAAGGTGGGAGGCTTGGGCTCTGTTCTCATCTCTGCTACTCATGAGACTTGGACTCTTGTGCCTCTGGTGCTCTTTCCGCATAACTGGATGAAGCAGCCCCTGCCCTGCTGCAGTGTGATGGGTGTGAATCCCACAGCCAGAAGGCCACATGCACTGTAAATGCTGTAAATGTTCATGTTGATTATCAATGATGAGACAGTTTAGTACCTGCTGATAAATCTATGCCAGTTCACTGTGGAAATACTTAGAGAAGAAGGAAAATAGAGAGGTGTAATATGTAGTGATTTTCTGTTATATTTTCTTTCCTAAACAGGTTTTTGAAAAACTGAAGGACCACATGTTGATCCCAATAGCCAACACAGAACTGGAGAAAGTAGATGGGTCACTCACCTGTTGCTCTGTGCTTATTAACAAAGCTTCAGAATTATGAGTTTACAGAGTCCCTCCCTTGTAACTGGCAATAATGTTACACACAAGGTAGACGAATCTGTATCCACACTTTTATTGTTTTAATTGACAATCTACTGTACCACTGTGCTACTAACCCTTGTTTACAAATATTTTGCGTTGTGAATTTTTATTATGTCTTTGCAGATGGTATTTAAGGTGGATGTAGGGTTTGTTGGGGGCATATAACTCTGAAGTATGTTAGTCCTGTGGGCTAGCAGAAGACAATTATAATGGCTAACCCCTAGCTTTAGTGATTTAACATATCTGTGTGAAAATTTTATGAAACCTAGCTAATACTCAGTATTTCAAGCACCTCTGTTATCTTTACACTGTTCCCTTCTGTCTTCTTTTCTCTTGCTTCTCTTGCTTCTTTGCTCTGCACATTTTTTTCCTTCCTCAGTTCTCTTTCAGTGGTGCAAGGTACTGGGGGGACTGAAGAAAGCTCAGTGGGCTCATGAACCTGGTATCTTGTGTGATAGGGAAGCTTTCCATGTACTGGCTGGAAGAGTGGGCAGTGGATTGTGCTCACTGTGTTGGCCATATCACATTGCTGCTGCTGGGTGGAGTTGTGGCTGTGGCTGGAGTCAGTTTCAGACACCAGGTAGCAACTTTGGGAAAAGCTTCCTCTGATGGGAGCATTCAAGGGCAATATCTGCCTGGGAAACTTCAATGACAGAAAGAGAGAGTAGCGCAGCCACAGAAGATGCCTCCTGCATGTTCAGGTCCCAGTTTCCTGCTAATGCCATGACTTTCAATGTGGTGAGAATGGGAGGGGAGTTTTTAAAAAGGCCAGATCCTAGGGAGCCTCTGGACCACAAAAATGAAAGACTGAGATGCTTTTGGAAAAGTTAAACCTAAAAAAGAAATATAAAGTATGGAGGTTTTAAATCTGTTTGTTTACATCTTAAAATTTATTTCTCTTTCTTCGTTCTGTTTTCTCCTCTTTTGGAGGCCACTCACTAGCAAAATTCAAAAGAAAAGGGTGATAGGAAGAGTTGAAGGACAGCTATATCTGGATTATGCCTATGAATAAGGGAAGTTATTTTTTCCTGATAGATTGGCATTTGTACTTTGTCCTTGGGGCAGTTTTCCTTGGAACAATAACCATCTTATTTTTCTTTTAATTGCATGAATATATACTGTGGTATTCAGTTAAAACAAATATCATTTTTGTAGCAGATTCCACAGCATGTTTACCCACTGAGTCATACTATTTTTTTCACTACCACAAAGTGAAGCACACACCATTGTGTTCACATGCTTCTTGTTAAATCATTTGTAAACTAAGGATGGGAGAAATTCCCAAACAGAGGCAGTAGTGGGAACTCTCCAGAGCCTGACAAATAGTCTGAACATGTTATCAACTTCCTAGGTGTCTCCTCCACCTTTCCTGAACTGCTTGTGGCATGTTGCTAAGATACAGAAAGAAGTGAGTGAGGGGGCTCAGGCAATGTGGTCTGCAGGAAAGCAAACAGTATTAACCAAGCACACACTTGGATATCCTTTGGAAACGGAAACCTCTGTGATTTTTTGTGCAGTCATAAGGGAGAAAACACAAGTATTCATATCCACAGGTACTCTGCAGTGTATCTCTTGCTGCATCTCAGTGGCCAACAAGGGAAGAGCCTTCTGGCAGCTACCAGAATACATCTGATGCTTTGTGCGTGCACTCTATGTTGGGATGACACAAGGTATCATAAGGGAGAGAGCAATGATGAGCAAACATATCCTATGTAAAAAGAGAGCACGTGCCAAAGGAAATCTTCAGCCAGCCAATCAGCAAGTGGTTTTTTGGTTTTTTTTTTTATGACTGCTGTCCCAAAGGTTGTCCTAATGTTTCCTCTTTGTCTCTTTCCTTCCCACGCACCATCATTTAAGCCTGACTCAGGTAATCAGGCTCTAAGGATGTAAATGTTGCAGTGGGGAATATTCTTCTGCCTTCCCTTGGTGCTTTTTAAATATCTGATAAAGTATTGTGCATTTCAAAATAACTTGACATTAAACAAAGATTTTGTGCCAAAAAGTGACCCTGCAGTATTGAACTGTGTCCTCCTAGAGGCAAGCTGTACTCTGTTAAATACCTGTGCAGCCATGGGGGCTGTCATACAAAGCTGAAACAGACCCCCTACCCTGACCTGTCCATGTACCTCCTGGGGCCTGGCCCCTATCCATGTCCCTCAGTCACTCTTCCCTTCTCTCACTAGGGAGCCAGAGCATCCACCTACACTGAGACAGTGTTAGGCTGTGGGAGTTCTATTTAATTTATCTTTAAATCATTCTGTGGTGGCTTTCTTTTCCTTCCACCCTCTGTCAACTTTCAGTTGTCTCTTCTTCCTCAGATTCTCATTTCTAGTTTGCTCATCAAGGCATAATGAGCACTTTTCTCTTTTAATCCCAAGGGATTTTGCCTTCTATTGCCTCAGTTCTCCTTACTCGAGTCTTTTTCTGTACTTCTCTCTCTTCACCCTTCACTCCAAAGTATCCCAGACCATGGGATACTATCCTAAACTCACTCCCTCTCTGAGTAGGTGCCATGAGAGAGGGGAAACTGAGGGATCTGCTTTGGGTCTGAGCAACTTCTTTTGAGCTGGAAGGATGACTGTCAACAGGAGCTGTAGATCCAGAGAGTGACGAGGGTGACTCCTCTTCTTTAGGATTACTCCAGAAGGAGAAACGTTTGTGATGGACATTGTTGATACCTTGTGTCCTTGAAAGAAATAGAATGGGTGACAGTGCGTTCCCCCAGCTCCCCAGGGGAGGGAGAGGAGGAGTTGGGATCTCAGAGCTGCAAAACATCTGTATAGACTGAGAGGTTGGTTTTTCATCTATTGCCATTTAGAGTTCCTTGGCTTCAGGGCTGCATTTTGGTATCCAGAAAGAGCAAGGAGCGGCTGAGTGACCTGAATTCCTGCAGGTGTTAATTTCAAGTTGTATTCAAACTGTCTAACTTCAGGCACAAAATTTAGGTGCTCTAAAACCACACCTGCTTTCTCTCTGTTGGTCTCAGTAGGTATCACAGCCTCCTTAACACAGACACTCTAAATTACATCTTAGTGTGATGGCAAAAGTTACCTAAGCTGGTTAGTGGGATCGCCCTCACCTCACTGCTTTTAGTGTTAGTCTTTATTCTGGCATTATAAAGCAAAACCATTACGAGCACTTCAGTTTGTGCATTTGCAGTATGGTACTAAGAACTAAAATCATGCCAAATGCTTCTTGTTCTTGCTGTTTGCTTTTTTTTTTTTGGTTTGGTTTGGTTTGGTTTTTTGTTACCCAAACAAAGTATTAATTTGTGAGGACATTTCTGCAGTGATAGATGTGCATCTAATGGGTATCCTGCACATTTTGTCACCAGAAGATTTCTCAGATGCCTGATATAAATCATCATTCTTGATTAATATAAATAATAAAATCCCAAACCAAAAAAGGAGATGAGACACTGAACACTCATAGCTGCCCACATAATGCAGCCGATAACAACTGTCAGGATATATGACAGAGCAGGCCAGTACAGAAGTTCCTGTGGTTAACAGCTCAGCAATGGGGCTTGAATTACTCATCAAAGGTTTTTTTCCTTTGAGCAATCAGTTTAGCTCAGTTCAAATGAAAGAGCTACAATGTGCTTTATAGAAACTTCATGGATGTTATCTTCGCTAAGAGTTTAGGGAGATCTGTGGTATGTGGGTTTCTTTCTTCAACAGAATGTGAATACAGTGTTTCTCTCTGCAATGAAAATGTGAATGCATACTGTACCTTACAAAATAAACTTGAATTCTTCCAGTTATGTATTTTTGTGTTTACCATGCTAATACTCAGTTTTAAATAGATGCCACTGTGTGAAGCTATGCTCTGATTTTTTTGTGATTTCCATGTGATAGGTATAGAGCTCATAGGCACCACAATGTCCAGTTTTGAAAACAAAAAGTGCACAGAATGCTGTTCACAGCAAATTGGAGATGAAAGATGGGAAAAAATGAGCTTTTGATCTTATTCAGCTTCTTATACATTATATCAATGAAGTCAGAGCCAAATTAATAGAAAACATCAACATTCACATGGAACCCTTTGAGGAAAATAATTTACTATTTAAGATTCTCTATTTTTGTTCTTGTCAATAAGGAAGCTGAAAAGATAAGCCTGCTTTAAGAATGGTATTTGTTAAGTGATTGTGAACAAAGTATCAGTGGACCTCATGTATTTTCAGAGAAGTTTTAACTGGACGTGTGATGTAAATTGTATAGAGTTGTATGTGAATCGTGTTAGTCACTGTTTTACATTGTATTGTTCTGCAGTGCACAAATGTGACTACTGAACACAGAAGCGTGACATTCATTAAACTTAAAATCTTGTTGCAGTATATAGTTCCCCACTTTTTGTGCCAAAAACATCAGTACATTCCATAATCTGTTCTAATAGAGGTTTGCACTTTGATTTAATTTTTTTGGTCACTCTTGCAGTTTCAATTCTATATATCCCCATCAAGAAGGAATAAAGTGTCAGTTGTACCGTGCCCTGTGTAGGTTGTGTTTCTTGTTTTGGAACTGAAAGTATATGTATTTAATACTGTTTCATGTTGTCTTTTTATTTGGAAGCTTGTTACAAAACCAGTTATAGACACTAGTACTAAAACCTTTAAGCCTGATAAGAGAAATCTTGACTCTTTAAAAACAAATCATAATTTTAGACTCTACATTTAAGAATAATGTATAGAGAGCAGATATTGCCTAGGGATTCTAAATACAGTGGTTGTGACTAAATTTTATGAGTCCAAGGTAAATAAACAGATGTTAGCATAGTATAGTATGTTTCTCTGTAGCTCCTGTATTTCCTGTAAGCTACAAGAGGAAAAACTACAAAGGTTTATTGGCATTCCTGTTCTGGTTAAATTATTCACATAACTCGTGTCTTTTCTCCCCACAATGTCAAGAGACGTAACTACATTCCAGACATTACTTTGTGGTAAAATGACAGATAGTCTCGTGTTTTATATCTGAATACTACCTGTTGTGTGCTACAAATAGTGCATGTGCCTGTATCCCTGTGCTTTAATGCCAGTAGGTTATGATATTGGGATCAAGGATCTCGGGAGAGATGCAGTTACTCCAGGCTTCATGGGTGTGTGTGTAAGTGCTCATGGGCCATCAGTGCCATCTTGTGGCAATTCAGACATCAGTTGTTGGAGGTTTTGTTATTGCTTCAGCTGTTTAAGAAACCCAGGATAATTTAACAGAATAGGAATTAGTAAACTGTAGCAAAATAATTACATCACTTTCAAAACGAACAGTTTTGCTAGTAATAGGACTTGAAACATACCATAATCTATTACTGTTCTTGCCAGGGAAGAGGGACAAGGGAAGAAGAATTCATTAGGGCTGATCTAAATACAGCCTTTGTACTAACTTAACTACACTGGTTAAAAGTATGATTTTTACACTAATATATTTAAATTAGTGCTATGTCTAATGTGGATACATTTGTGTGATGCAATTAATATTGTAAACTACCACATTTACATGTGTACCCATATCTACAGGAGAGAATTGGTATCAATTTACTTGAGTTTGTTTCCAAATGGCAACAGTTAAAATCTATACAAGCCACTCCCACTTGCCACATTAAGAAGTTTTTCACAGAATATCCAGCCTTTAAAAGCAAAATCATAATAGTAATTTAAAAAGGAGTGTTCTTTGCAAAACTTAGCTGTAGAATATTACTTTATCAATTAGAGACTTCTGCACTTGGGAGTACAGGTTCACCCCACACTCTAAGTACATGCTGCTGAAAAAGCATCAGTCACTGTCTCCTGCATCATAAAATCCAGACATTCAACAACCTCACTCACAAAAATTCATTACCTGTAGTTTGATTGCTGTAGTTTAGTATCCGAAAACTTGTCATTGGTTGCTGCAGATATCTATTGAATTTGGGCAAAGCCCTTGATCTGTAACTTAACCAAACTCTCTTTCCCTTCTCTCTGCCTGGCAGCTTTCTTCCTCCTCCCAGAAGAATTGTGGGTGTAGAGTCCCACAGCTCTCACAGGGGCTAGGGTGTCCTTCCAGTTCCAAAAAGGGGCTGTCCTGAGACAGAATGGGGTGGGAGCACATGAAGCTCCCGTGTAGAGGCCCCTGCTGTGCAGTAAAGACAGGCTGCCTGGAGAGGGGTTGAGCAATGAGGGTAGAGGGGGAAGAAAATCACAGCTCTAAAAAACCAAATTTACTCTAGAAAATTATACTAGAGAGGCATTACAAGCATACATACTCCTAAAATCAATGCAATGTCCAAACTTTTCCCAGCTGCCTTGAAAGAAATGACCCATAACTCCCTCTACATTGAGGCTCACTTCTAAATATCAGTGGCTGTTACCCTCCTGAAATTAGTTTCATGCAGAGAGTTGTCTTATTCCTGCTGTCTGGACCATTGTATCCTCTCAGGGTTTATTGGCATTAAGTCTGCTAAAATATATTCTATTCTTGTATTCTCTAACTGCATGTTCTCTTCCCGATTGCTGAAGTTAAATCATTCCAGTTTGTCTCTTACATGGCTCACGAATCAACAGCCTAACCCTCCAGATATCATGTGGCTTTGAACTGCACCTCTTGTTGAGCAAGGTTAGTAACAAATACTTGAACTCCAGAATGCAGGATAGATGTTTTTATCAGCAGTGTTGTACAGAGCCAACAAAGTCCACAATATAATTCACCTTGAAGAGGGAGAGCTGGAAGGCATGTGATTTAATAAACAAGGATGGGAATCAGGGGCTAGGAAGATGCCTGGCTCTGTCTCCCAAGTGCCACAATCAGCTCTCAGGAAGCATCAGAGAATCTGAAACCTTTCCACGTATTTGGGTGCACAGCACAGATTAGGGAGGATCAAGGTAGGTACTTGGACTTGAAAACAATGGTATGCCATGCAGCCTCTGGGCAGGAAAACGGGAGATAAATAGTTTACTTTGTATTTCAGATGCTTAATCCAGAGAGACACAGACAGCTTAGAGAAATTCAAATGCACTACAGCAAAGAAAGGCTTCTTGGGGTGGAAATAACATCACAGAAGGGTTTGGGTTGTGAGCAGAGGTGTGCTGCCAAATGACCGTCAGGTTGCAGGGCTGGATGGCAAGGGTGGGTCTGGAGGAGCTCTCACTGGGCATAAGTGTCCTTCCCAGCAGTGGCAGGGGACAGAGCTGGCTGGGGCGCTCTGCTCTGGGGGTGGGGGTGGTTTTAACACCCAGCTCTACAGAAACCAGCCCTGTCACCAGGTGGCCGGCCCTTGTCAAGTGTTCTGGGCAGGATCTTTGTGTTTATTGAAAAGCTGGGAACGCTAGCACTGTAAAGTAGGTATCATCGCAGTTAATATTTGAAGTACAATTGCATTAACAAGGCACGTCAAGCAAGAGGACTTTGCAAAACAATAAAACTGCCGTAAAACTGGTAGTTTTGCCTTACTGACAGCAAAACTGATCGTTTCTACTGTACACTCCCACGTTTATCTACTGGAAACGAAGTCCTTAGGAGCGCAGGAACAGCCCGAGTTCCACCCTGGGCAGCTGGAAGAACACTGATTATTGTTGCTGCTCGGCTGCCGCCCGGGCTGCCCCTGCAGAGCCCGAGCAGCGGCAGGGCTGGAGCTGCGGGACCCCAAAACCCGCGGGACCCCAAAACCCGCGGGCACCATCGCGGGCCCGGCCCCGGATCGCCGCCCGGCACCGCGCCCAGCTGGGGCGGGAGGGGACGGGAGGAGGAGGAGAAGGGAGGAGGAGGAGAGGGCGGGATCAGAGGGCGGGATCAGAAGGCGGGAGGAGAGGGCGGGATCAGAAGGCGGGATCAGAAGGCAGGAGGAGAAGGCGGGATCAGAAGGCAGGAGGAGAAGGCGGGATCAGAAGGCGGGATCAGAGGGCAGGAGGAGAGGGCGGGATCAGAGGGCGGGATCAGAGCGCAGAGGCGGCTCCACCACGTCCTGCCCCGCTCCGGCCCCGGGGTTGGCCCGCGCGCCCCTCCGCGCATGCGCCAGTGGGCGGGGCCCGGTGCGGGGGCGTGGCCCGTGCCGGAAGCGCCGCCCCGCGCGGGATTCCCCAGCGGCGCCGGGCGGGTCCGCCATGGCGGGCGCGGGCTCCGCGTCCTGGCCCAGCTCCGGCGCCGCGGGGCGGCCGCTGACGGAGGACGAGATGGCCGAGGTGAAGAAGGATGTAAGTGGCGGGCAGTGCTGAGGGCCCCAGGGCCCGGCCCGGGCGCGGAGCGGGGAGCGGGGAGCGGAAGCGCCGCCGGGGCGGGCGGGGGGCGGCGGGGAATTCCGGGCGGCCGTGGCGGTGGCGGTGGCGGCTCTACCCCACTGCGGCCCGCCCGGCCTGAGGCCCGTAAGGACCCGCAAAGCCCCGCCCGGGCCCGGTGCTCCGCCGGCCGCCCCTGTATCGCCCCGGGGCGCCTCAAGGCCAGAGCAGCATCGAGGGGCCGGTCCTGCCAGGACGGGGCACAAGAGGCAACAGGCGGGATGGGGGCGTAATGTACCCAGAGCTTGGCTGCAAAGGGGTGTGCTGCTCCTCGGGTCAACAGGCTTCTCTCCTAGTGAGCGTGAATATCTTCATTAAATATAGTTAAATACTTTTTCTTGTTTATATTTTCCTGGTTCCTCCCCCGCCCCCCCATACTTATTCACTGATGTCAGGAATCCGAGGGAATACTTTATCCTGATTCAGTCTAGATTAATTTGTCTTATTGTGAGACTAGGAAGCAAGCAATGTCCTAACCAACCTCAACAATTGATTGGTTAATTAAAAAGAAAAAAATCATAGTTTATAGATTATTTATTGCCCATCCACTGTTGTGTTTGCAATTTAGAATGTCTTATTTTGATGTACTGGGGGTTTTATGTTTCTCTAAATTACAACAGACTGTTAAGATTTCGGGTTTGGTTGCTTAGTAGCTTTATGCATAAGTTATTTTCTTTAAATGCTGTGTCATAATTCTGTGAAACATGTTCTTCAGGTTAGCACTTGCTTCTGTGGAGCCACAGGGTAATACTGCAATGGGTGGCATCCGGTAGTTATACCAAAACTGATAAGAACTGCTTAAGTCAGACTATCTATACACATAAAACACAATATGTATGTTAATCTCTGTCAGTGAGTGAACTCACGGCTGCATCTCACAGAAGTGCATGATTATCACTTCAGCCCTTAACCATGTAGGTCCTTCCACAATAATTGGAGGACTTGGTGGAAACCTCACATAGAATGCAATAACATTAGTTTTATCATCAAAATGCAATCCCGTAAATCTGACTTTAGAGCTTCTTCCTTCAGATGTTAAACATGCTGGTTCAGTGTAACCTCCCTTTGCTCTGTCAGAGCTGTTCAGTCATTTTGGCAGGGTTGCTGCAAACCAGGTTGCTGCATTAGTAGAAGGCCTAGGTGTGTTAGGGGACCGCATACCTCAGGAAGCCAGCTTGCAAGGACATCTTGGTCTGGTAAGCTTGTCTTGAAGAGGAATTATAAAGGTTGGAGCTGGGAAAAGGGTTTGAGCCATACGAAATCATTAATACAGAGTAGGGTCACAAAAGATAGTGTGCTTCCCCAGGAAGCTGATCTCTGAGGGAATGTGTTCTGGTACTAGGTGTTGGAGTTCCTGAGGGTGGGAAGTGGCACTGCTGCTGAAGTGCTCAAGAGAGATGTCTCTGCTTTACCATGCCCAATGCTGACTGCATGTTGGGAACTTTAGGTGATGGATGGAGTTACATTCTGTGGATAAACTATTCCATCTCTTTCTTTTTGCTGGTTATAGAGAATGTTCAATCAGTTTACACTTGTATGCTGAAGTTATGGTGCAGAGGGGAGTAGAGTAATTTTGCTTTTGCCAGTCATCAGAATTGCAGGAACTCTCAGTGGTTTGTGCACCATGTTACAGGTGTGTGAAGTGCTTCAGGTGTGTAGTCTAAAATATTGAACCAAAAGAAAGAGACAAAAAGCAGCCAGTAATGTTCATGACAGTATGTACCTTTAAGGACAAAGATGCATGTATTTTGGATGCCACTAATCTGTTTTATTTGTCAATAGTGGTGTTTATTAACAAACCTTTTAAACTGTGAGTGTATTCATGCTGTTGCTCTGAGACTGCTTTTGTTCAGTGTATAGAAAATATCAGCAACTGCAGTATTTTGGAATCGTGCCTCATGGATACAAATACTACGGAAATGTGGCAATTGTGTGGTCAGTGAGAATGAGTGTGTTTGTGGACAAAGAGTAGGTGCTGTTTGATGTAATTTCTTTTTATTTTTACTTGTTGACTGTTTTGAAATATGCTAACCACAGACTTGATTTAATTAACATTTTCTATAAATAGTTACCTTATTTCTATACATGCATTAGAACTCCTGAAATCACTCAGAGAACTAATGAGATGAATAATTAGGTAACAGTTTTTAAAAATTTTTTTACACTGAGAAAAATTTTAAGTAAGTAACACAGTGGCAGCTTTAAAATTTCTTTTGCTAACCTGTATCAAAATCATATGGGTTTCAACTACAGACTTCTAAATAAATTGGTTGGTGTTTGTTTTGTTTTTCAGGCTTTAGAAAGGATGCGTCCTTACCTGTGTGATAAAATCATAGCTGAGAGACACTTTGATTACCTACGTTCAAAGAAAATACTCACTAGAGAGGACACAGAAGAAATTTCTGCTCGATCTTCCAGTAGGAAAAAAACTGGAAAGTTATTGGACTACTTAGCAGAAAACCCAAAGGGACTAGATGCTTTGATTGAATCTATTAGACGAGAAAGAACACAAAACTTCCTGTTACAAAAGATAACTGATGTAGTGTTGAAAGTCAAAAACGAAAAGCTTGAAGCTCTCAAAGGTAACAAGTTTATAATAAAGTTGTGTAAGAAATAAGTTTTATTTTGAGGGTCTGCAAAATTGAAGTCCAAAATTAAAGTTTTCCTCTAGTGTTTAGAAAGTTTTGGCATAAGATCCTAGTGCATGTATCCTGGCTTTGCCTTTTTACTATCTTAACACATCATAAATAACAAATTGCAAAAAAAACCCCAAACCCTATTGTGTCGTTGTGGATAAGTTTGTTTTCACATTTCAGTTTTGCTTTTCAAAAATAGGTGGTTATCTTCCATCTTGCATTTCTCTTGAAGCTATTTGCTGCAGTGGCAGGATGCTCTGGTTTTATTAAACTCTGCACCTCAGCAGAAGATATGCCAACAAATGCAACCTGAGGGGTGTTCCCCTGTATGCTTTCAATGCTAGAGCTTAAAATTAGACTCTGTAAATATATTTGTGTGTTGTTTCATACAGGCAGAGAGGTTTTATTGACACAAAAAGCTTGAAGTGACTGTGTGTACTCATATTTTAAGGCAGAGGAAGAAAGCATAAACTTTCTACACCAGAGCTTTACTTCCCCTTCCACAGCCATGAAAAGAGAAATAAAGAAGGGAGAAGTACATTTTAACCTTAGAGGTAAAGGGTCTGAACTTTTCTTTGGCTTCAGGTAAAACAGCCTTCAAATGCCGTCCACTTTGGAGCAGAATTATGCAGCTGAAGCTTTTAAAAGTTTGAAGAACACAGAAAAATCTAACAAAAGTTGGGCTGAAAGGCTGAAGTGACTTTCTAAAATGAGCCTTAAATTACGGTACATCTTTGACAAATAATAACTGATACTGAGGTGTAGAGAAACCATTCACATCAGCCTAGATAACCTGCATGTCAGTTTTTTAATTTGTCATGAATATTGGATGTCACAGATGAGATGAAGAGGTTAGTCTGTTAAAAATACAGACAATTGATCTCTGACAGCCTTACAGATACTAAATCAGAGCACAGTTTTAAGAGGGCACCATACTGTAATTAAATCTAATATCTTTTTTTTTTTGTCTTAGGTCTAAGCTGCAGCACGTGTATGACCTCACTGTATGGAGGAACAAATAATCTTTCTAGATCATTTTCTGATGAATCAAATTTTTTTGATAAAACAAAAGACAAAGAATCTACCCAGATACGTCATCCAGAAGAAGATTATAGCACCGCCGCATTTGTGTCCGCTGTCTCTCTTCATTCAATGAATCTCCCAATTGCAGAGATGGGAAATTCACAGTGTGCCATTTTCTCAGCCACCCTTCCAGGGCCTGGAGACCCTGGTGCACCCCCGCTCCCCCCAGAGCTCCAGTCAGACCAGCAAGATCCATGTACTAGTTCAAGTGACAATTGCTTTTTGCCTTTAAGATCACGTTCTCTTCAACCACAGTGAACATAGTGACTTTGATCTGTTCACCCAAATGGTACTGAAACTTTCTGTGATGTCTCATAGAAGTTAAAAAGATGTTGTTTTCAAACTGCTAGCAAAATCAGAGAAAACTAATCTGTGCATTTTCTGATTTAAGTCTTATTTTGTAATTGTGTGATTCTGGAGCTGCTGAGTTTCTTCCTATAGGGAGCTTTTTTCAAAGTATCTTGGTATTACACCAGCAAAGGTTTGTTTTTTAAACCAATGCATATAAGATTTCACACATAGCTTTCAGTATTTAAGCTAGAATTATAGAACAAATAGTTTTTTTCTTCCTACAGAAAGTAACAAATAATATTTTCTTAGTGTTCCTGTGATGGGTGAATTGAGAAAGATGGTTAGGAAAAGTAGTGAGCGTGGGAAAATAACTTTCTGAACTAAAAGCTTAAGCTTACTTACTAAAAAGCTTAAACTTGTTTACCAAGTTAAATGTTTCCCTGTCGGATGAATTCTGCTCTCCATGTATGCATGTGCAGCTTCATTTGCAAAGAACCTTACAAATCTGGCCAAATCTGTAGCTATGCTTATTTGCAAGGAGTCTCTTCATTGTCTGAACTTGGTCCTACTTGGTCCTTGGGTAAACCCAAAGGCACTCGATATTGCAAATATACTTCTGCAAGGCTTGGCGTATTATTCTTGTATATTAGTTCGAGATTCCTGATTTGAGATGCACTTTAAATTCTTGTTAGTACTGGAAAAAGAATGTAAACTGCTGTAACAGCATTGTGAGGGCTGTAAGAAAACGTTATTGTGGGATGCTATTAAGGAGCAAGGTTTGTATGTTTTGTCACAATAGGGAAGTGGAGAAGTCCTGTAACAAGAAGGTATCCATACCTGAAGAACTTTTGGAAATGTGGCACTTAGATACCTCCTTTTCAAAGCAGACAGACAGGTTTACATTTCAAATTGTTTAGAGTCAAATGCATTTAACTGCTTCAACATGGGAAGGTTCTCATTTCTTGACACAGTGTAACATACTGTATTCCTCTCATACTCCTAAATTGTAATCTACCTTTTATGCAGGTGGCCTATAATAATTTTAAAATTAGGTAAACTTTTACTTGGACAAATATACAGTTGTTTTCTGTGGTACTACACTTTAAAGTGATGGGATGTTTTCAGAATATCAAAGGGTAGGTTTGTATTTAAGGCCCTAAATTATTTTGGCGCTCATACTATGCTATAGCCATGTAATTCCATTCAAATTCACGCCCAGGTAATATTCTTCAACTGTTCTCCTTTGTGGAGGCAGGCCATCTGCAGGACCTCAGTATTTTTTTCATTGCTACTCTGGTTTTGGAAGTAGGTTAAAATAAACTGCAATGTTCAACTACATTCCTACTGAGTATATGAAGAGCTAGCTTATATCTGATAAAGATGTGTTAATAAAAATCCTTGTTTTTCTTGTATGCATCTACAGTCATAGACGGTCAGGATGGTGAAAGTGCTTTTCTGTGAAACTGCCCGGATTAGATGGCACTCTGGAAGTTAAGTGCCTAAATATGCAAGCAAAACTTTGCTCTCTAACATGAGATTAAAGTTAGGCTGAAATCCTTCTCTTCCATTAATTTCAACTGTAGTTGCACTTACTTGGGATGTCTAAAAAGTGATTTGCCTAAATGCTCACTGTAACCACTTCAAGAGGTGTGCTTAGGTTTGGGTCCCTCCCTGGATTCTTGTCAAGGGAGGAGAATGAGCAAGCTTGGCCTTTAGAGAGAAAGTGCAGGAGCTCAGTGTGGGGGCTGCCCTGCAGCTCTCAGCCCCGACATGAGTGTGCCTCCCGCCCGGCACGGCACGCACCCTGCAGGAAGCCTGTCCCTGCAGGAACTGCTCCCAGGGGAGCTACTAACCTGAGACCTTGAATGAATGTATTGTCCTACCAAATGTTTATAGCCTGCAGTTTGTAAAAATATTTTTATCACAACTTTTTGAATAAATTCTTTTGTATAGTTACCTGTTACCCTGCTGCCTCTCTCATTATTAAGATGTACAGCTTGCAAGAGCAGTTCATGCTGATGAGTGGATGTGTGGTTTTGGTTTTGTGTGTGCATGAGGCTTTTGTTCTTGTCTTGTTAGAGAGGTTTGTCTTTGGTGGAAAGACTGACTTAATGTGAAACGCCTGTGCCTGTAGGACTGCACTCAGGAGCAGTCCATAGGGAAAACACGTATGTGAAATCAAGAACTCAGCTGCTTAATTAGTTTCTGTGGTTCATGTCTGGTATTACTAACCTGATTCTTGCTTTTTTTCAAATTACTTCTCAACCTCCTACAGATGGGAGAAGTGTTGCTTCCAGCCATGCATATATGAACTTCATTCTTAAATTAAGATTTTTACTTTTATTAATAGTGGGGGAGAAACGAAAGCTTTTACTGAGGAGCATGACTCAGAAAAGGATTTGCAAATGTTGCAGGGACTGTGGAGTCTCAGTTCAGTGGTTGTTTTCATTGTACTTTGCGTGTAGGGCTTCTTTCAAAATAATGATCATGGTATTGATTATGAGAGGTCAGCTTTGTATGAGAGGTCAGTATCTTTACAATGAAAGAATTGACCACATTTTAACCAAAACCCCTTGCTCAGACCTTGTCCTTCTTCTGTGGTAGTACAAGTAATCTGAACATGGAATCAAAAGAACATGCTGTGTTGGAAAGGACTCATGAGGCTCATGGAGCCCAACTCCTGGCCCTGTGCAGTTGACCCCAAGAGCCACACCGTGTGCCTAAGAGCCTTGTCCAAACTTCTCCTGAGCTCTGCCACGCTTGGGGCTCTGACCACTGCCCTGGGGAGCCTGTTCCGTGCCCAACCCCCCCTCTGGGTGAAAACCTTTCTCCTGATATCCAACCCAAGCCTCCTCTGACACACCATCGTGCCATTCTGAACAGCACCAGTATTTTAGCTGATGCAGTCATAGATGGATAGATGAATGGATAGATGAATGGATGGATGGATCGATATGAATCACAAGGGAGGTCTAGTAGAAACTTTTTCCAACAAATTTGAGAAATCTGTTGTAAAGACAGCCTCCTCGACAGGCCATGGTCAGTGCCTTGCCCTGAGTCAGCCTGTTTTCCATTCCTTCGGGCCGCAGGTGTGCGAAGGGAGGACGGGAGGCTGGCAGTGCTGGGGGGTGCGTGTGGGTGTCTGCGCCGGAGGGAGGCCCCGGGCCCGCGATGCCCGCTGCCCGTCCCCGCTGCCTGTTCCCTGCCCTTACCCGTCCTTACCCCTGCCCGTCCCCGCTGCCTGTTCCCTGCCCTTACCCCTGCCCGTCCCCGCTGCCTGTTCCCTGCCCTTACCCCCTGCCCGTCCCCGCTGCCTGTTCCCTGCCCTTACCCCTGCCCGTCCCCGCTGCCCTTACCCCTGCCCAGTTCCCTGCCCCTGCCCTCACCCCCTGCCCTCACCCCGCCCGTCCCCCCGCCGGGCCGGGCCGGAACGCTGTTTGCGGGCGCGGTTTCCGCGGGCGGGCGGGGCGGAGCTCGGCGCGGCCCCGCCATGGCGGCGGAGGGGGAGGACCCGCTGGGCTACTTCGCGGCCTACGTCAGCTCCAGCTCGGACTCGGAGCCCGAGGAGCCGCCGCCCGAGGA
>JAWWMP010000005.1:14272688-14295187 GCA_035047865.1 Dendrocincla tyrannina | reverse complement strand
GGGAGAGCCGCGTCCTGCGGGCGCCCGAGGAGGTGCGGGGGGCGCGGCGCGGGCCCGGGGCCCGGCGCGGCCGCCCCGGCGCGGTGTGACGGGCGCTCTGGTCTCTCCCGCAGCCCCCCCGCGAGTTCAGGGTGTGGAGGAGCAGCGCCGTGCCCCCGCCGGAGACATACAGCCCGCCCGAGAAGCCGCCGCCGCCCGCGCCCGCGCTCGACATGGCCATCAAGTGGTCCAACATCTACGAGGACAACGGCGCGGACGCGCCCCGGCAGGCCGGCAGGGCCAGGTTCCTGCCGGACGAGGAGCAGGAGCCCCTGGAGTCGGGTGAGGGCCCGGCGCGGGGCTGGGCGTGCTGCGGGGCGGCGAGCGGAGCCCCCCGGGAAGGCCCCGCAGGCCGCCCGAGCCCCCGGGGCACCGCCACGGCCTGCGGGGCCGGCACTGCGGCCTTCTGAGAGCCAGCACACCGCCCTGCAGCCCCCTGCGCCTCCTCCATTGCCCTTAGCAAGGCTCTGCTGAACTGTAGTGCTGTGAGACCAACAGGTTCAGTCATGGCCCTGCTAAAGCAGAAGGTGGTACGAGAGCCTCTTCAGGTGCTGCTCTGTGGGCCTTAGGTGTAGATGTAGGTCAGTTTATTTTTATAACGTTCGTAAAACTTGGAATCCAGGAGAGGAATTAAATAGTGTGTCCATGTGACAGACTACTGAAGAAAATGTTCACTGCACTTTCAGTCATGGTACAAACTGTAATGGTAATCTGGGAAGTAAATACTCGACAGGGGAGAGGAAATTTTTTTTTAATTGATGGAGAGAGAGAGTAGCCAGCAACAACCAAGAGAACAAAAGCAAAAGAAGAAATTCTGGGCTTTCAGAACACACAGTAATGTTTTGGCTTACTAGTAGAGTTGTCAGCAAACTTTTTCCAAAGAATTGAGTTTTATTGCTGTCCTGCTCCTTTCTTGGTTCTGGATGTTCTTTCCCAGTGGCAGTTTTTATGTCTTGCGCCATATGTTCTGTATGTTCTCCCTCCATCCCCTTCCAGGCTTCCCCTCCCCCCGCATTTCTCTTAATCAGCCTTCGTCCAAAGTAAGAAGATAAATGGTTAATTGACCTCGACATTATTTCCTGCTTCTAAAATGTGCTTTTCTAGCTTTTCTTCTTATCTAGTCAAATAATTTAGAACAGGTACTGTACCATAAAGCCTCCTTAGTCATTCTCTGTGGTTTGTGGTAGTAATAACAAATAACCTTTCCTGTTCTGTCCACATCCTTTCTGTATTCCCAAAACGAGGTTGTTGTCAGTTAATACTACTGTGTCTTTTTTCCAGGCCTCTCAGATGTGGTTAAGTCAGTTGTTCTGAGGCAGGGATGGTGTTTGATGCAAAATACTGACTTCACTGACTGATTAACTCTGTCTTTTATTTAAAGATGGTGAAAAAGATGATGAACCAGCTTCTGCTAAGAAACGTAAAGTAGACTCTGGAGAGCAGGAAAAGAAGAAGAAGAAGAAGGTATAAGCAGGGTGTGGTGGATGTAGACATAATGAAAATTTCAATGAACTTGATTCCTCTGCTGGAATGGGAAACAAATACGTGTTTACTGAATATCTCTCCTGTCGGGTAGGGAATTTTATTTCTGTATATGCTTGCCTTTTGGAAAGCACAAAATTAAATGGACAGTGTTGTTATAGAAACTTGTTTACTGAACAAAATTTAAACCTGTTTATTTAAAAGAGGGATCCATTGTGATGGATACTTGTCCTTATGCAGGTTACAGGGCCTCATAATATTGTGTTTATCAAGAAACCTGGTAATATGAGTTTTTTCTGGACTGACTTTTCCATTGTGTCTAAACCTTTTATAAAGGAGCATATACTAAAGATTTTTTAGATTCTGTGATATGTTCGCATATTGTTGTTTTTAAGTGTATGTATAGACTGCAGATAGGTCACTGGAATAAAACTGTATTTGAAAACATCTGCAGTATGAATACTGCATTGCATGCCTGGTGAATAGGAGGGATGAATTCTGTACTATATGCCATTCAGTGATGTATGACTCAACAGATTCCTCAGGGTTTTTTTGTTTAAATAAATATACACCTGCAACCTGAAAAAAATGGACCTAATAATGGAGTTTAATATTTTATAATTATTTTTGATGTTATGGGATCTGCATCAGTGAAACATGAGACTAACTGATACAGGAAGAATTGAAGCTTTTAATCTATTCTTCCTGAAATAGAAAATAGAATCTAGATATTTATGTGGACAAAAATTATTACAAAGCTGTGATAGTCTTTACTGCCAAATTGTATTTATTTCAGTATAAACAGTTGGTAATCTTCTAAAAGTGCTACTCAGTATATGTTGCATTTGTGACATCCTGCTGCATGGATTTTTGGGTCTGTGTATGAAAAGGTACCAGCTGGTACTGGTTTGAAGGAAGGGTTGCGCTAAGTTTGTTTTCAAATAAAGATTCTGTGCCTTAGGAAGTCTGCAGTGAGATTAGGGCCTACTAATAGAAGTTTATGTAATTAAATTTTTAATGTAAACATTTGTGGTTTCTAGTTTCCTTCTATCTTGGACTAGCTTTACTTTGGCAGAACAGAATCGGTATGCCCGTGTGCTAATATGATGTTAGGGGTTTTTTAACTGATTTTTAAAGAATCTTTTGAACATTAGTATGTAGAAAAATGTATTCAGTTTTAGTGAATATATGAAATTATCAACAAGTTATGCAGTTGTAGCCATGGCAGTGTGATAATGCTTTCTCTGGAACCTTGTCTGCCTGCAGAGTCCACAACTGCTCCTTGCCAATTTCACAGGCTGTCAAGCCAAATCTGTTATATATTCCACCCCTTTTGTCTTGTTCATCTGGAAACAATTAAAAAGATGCAAGTTGTTCACAACTGCGTGTTTCCCATGCCCACCTATCCTAGCACAATCCCCAGTATGGGCCACTGTCCTAGCAAGCTCCAAGATGAGGGATGCTCATCTGTCATGATAAAGCTTATGGAATGCCAGCTCTGTGTAGGGTTTCTCAAAATACTCCATCTACAGTTGCAGTGCTGGGCTAGAGCAGGGATTAGGCTGGCAGGGAGCAGGGCAGAGCTGGCCTTTGGGCTGGAAGGGGAAAATGCTTCTCACACCCTTAATGATGACTCTGCAAAGCTCCAGCTGGGATAAAGATCCCTTCACCACAGTCAAATGTGACTGCTTGCTGAAATGGAGCTTCTGCTAAGTGGGCAGCCAGTGTAGCAGGACAGTTCAGGATGTCTGCCTATTGTTGAGTTGAGAGATATTGATAAATGCCTGTACTTCACTTTGTCTAGAGTGCAAATTTAAATTCTCCTTCATTGTAGTAAGAGCATGTGAAACTTCCATTAAAAACTGCCATCTAAAGCAGACCAAGTTCTCTTACAGGAATAGTTCTCTCCATGCAGATACTGAAGCCTTACATTATCCAGTTCAGAATGCAGATTGTCACAGGCTATTTGGATAGCTGATCTCTAGGTCCTGGTCATCTGAGATGAAATGGTTTCTGTGATATTTGCTTACAAACAAATGAAGCATGTTTTACTTGAAGTGCTGATTGGGAAGTCTCTGAAAGGAAAGGTTCACTCTGGTTTTGGGGTGGTTGGTGGGGGGGAGGTTTGTTTGTTCAATTGTTTTCACTGTACCCGCTGTCCTAATGTAGCTAAATTGAAGATGTGACTGCTTGTGCTCATTTTTAACAAGGATGTGTTTATACTGTAGCTGTAATAGAGAGCTGAGGGTAGGGAATAGCAGCAAGCTCCTGTGCAGATGTTCAGTTTCCCAGAGGGGTGGTTTGTGTCCAGACAGTGACTGGCAGATTGTAGGATGTCTAGCAAGACACTTTTTGAGAAATCTGCCTCTGCTGTTCTGTAGGTACAGAATTTATTCCAGGTCTGTGGTGGATGAATGGTACCATTTTTTGTAATTTGAAGGATTTTATATGAAATAAACTATTTAATGGACTGCCCAGTTCTCAGGTGTTACAATAGTTCTGTTTTCTAGAGAAGTGCTCCTTGCAGAGCCTTACAGCTGAAGGTTAATGTCACCAGCTCTGGAAATAGGATGTATTCCTGTGAATGCTGTGACCAAGGCGGCTTTTGGTTTTGTATTGTTTGCTCTGCTGTTCTACAGAGCAGCTCAGGCAGTTACCATGCCAGTCACTCCTTTTGTTTTCAGAATATATATGTAGTATCCAGTTGTCTTGAAGTTAACACCATTTGATACTCAATTTCCAAGGAGAAAACCAGCGTGGCTAATCTGGGAGAAGAATGATTAATTGTACTATTTACAGGTGGATGAAATCTTCATTGTAAGCAGCAACCATGGCCGCTTCCTTATTCAGGAGAAATGACACAAGCAACTATGCAGCTCCCTCTGAAGTAAGACATTTAAAACAAAGCTGTGAGAGCCTGTCCAAAGCTTAGTTATCCGGGTGGATTGGTTCTGCAGCTGGAAGTTGGTTTTGGTAGAGATGCTTCAGTGCATCATCTTCAGGAGAAGATGGTGAGAGAAGTGATAGTGCTGCAGCTTCTGAAGTAACTCAAAAGATGTCAAGAAACAGACTTCTTGTAGGTTTAGGCAGGTAATACTGAAAATTTGTCTACTCTGCATCAAGATCTGTGAAATGTGTGAGTGAACAGCAACTAAACTTAGACTGATATCGCAGATGTTCAAAAACTCTCTAACTATAGAACAGTTTATGCTGGATTGTCTTTCAAGAGAACACAGTGAGAGTGAACATACAGCCCCACTGACAAATGGGAAAGATTGCCTCTGAAAAGTAGTCCTCTATTAACTCATCATTTTACTTGTTTTTATGATGAATCAAATCTGATTATGATCATCATGTGTAATGGGGAAAAAAGACAGTAAAAAACGCACGTGGGTTTGATTTGAGGAAATTATCTTTAAAAATTATCAAAATCGGGAAAGTGGTGCCTGGAAGGCAATTAATTTGCCATGAGCATATTGTGTTTTTTATGGATGCTAGCACAGTAGCAGCTGTGTTACTTGGCTTTCCAAGAAAGGCAGGATGATCTGGAAAAAAAGAATTCATATCAGTATAGAAGTTCACGTGTTGAGGATAATGGCTTTTATCGCAGGCAGTGCTTCTTCCCAGAAATGCTAATAGTTATACTGCTCTTCCTGTTCTTGATGCGTACTGACACTGTTGAAATGCTGATTCATTTACAAATGGTTTGTGATAAACTTAAGGCTGCCGGTGCAAGTGTGTTCCATAAAAAGTAATTTATTGTGAACCTGGAATCAGTGCAGGAGGAGAAATTTTTATGAGCAGAAAGAGAAGCTGTGCAGTGCTGTCTGATTGGTAACAGGAAGCTCATTTGGCAGCTTGCTAATCTTAGAAAATCATGGCAGAATTAGGATGAAAGATGCAATGCTTTCAGTCACCAGCACAATGCAATTTGGATTTTCTTTGCAGGCTTGAAAGGCTCTTCTGCCTGTTTCTGTGTTAGCTTGCTGATTTTATCCAGTTGAAGGGAACCCCTGGCAATGGCTACAGCAGTGCGACATTGCCATTTTGAGAGATGTTATTTAAGGACACCCACAATTACTAGTTAGACTGGGAAAATCTGAAAGGTTGGTTTCCAAGTAGCTGGAAAAGTTGCAGCATCCGTCAGGCCCAGGCACAGGCCTGGCAGTACCACTGCCCCAGGGAGGTGAGCTTCATGGCACGTGAGTTGCTCTACAACAACTGAGTGGAAATGGCTGTCCAGGCATGAGAGGACTCCTCTGTATAATTCACAGGAGGGCAAAGGTTGCAGAGGATAAATTCTCAAAAATATTAGTATAGAATGTGTTTAGAAAACCCTTGAGCAAATGGGAGGCACCTTGCTAAGAAATTTGATTCCGTTACTGCTAAAGGGGTTTTCTGGATGCGTGACTGAGGTGAAGTTTAACGAATGATGCAGCGAGAGGCAGCAGTTAGCTGGGCAGTCTGTGGCTGTCTCAAAATGTCAATACTGAAGCAAAAGCAGGATTTCTGTAGAGCAAAATGTTAGCAAAATACAGAAAACTGCTGAAAAGAAATGGAGTTTTTTCATTGTGCAGGAGCCTTCCCATGGTATACAGCAATCTCAGGGAATAGGTTTGTCCCTCAGACAGACATGTTGGCAGTAGTGGGCTGCTTTCTAAGAGTTTATAAGTCATATAATTAGGAACCAAGAAATAGGAGGAATAACAGCAATAGAGATTCCAGTGAGCGAGTTCTTCATGCTGAGAGTATCAGAGACCAAAAGGAACATCATCTTCAGAGGAGTCCACAGAATTTGTGTCGCTGTTAGAAATGTGCAAAGATTAGTTGGACCTGGAAGGTGGAGTCACACCAGAGATTGGAATGGGTTTATGCTGCTGGTTCCTTTGAACTATTTTCTTCAGGGCACTTCTGAAGAAAGCAGGAATTTTCAGGGAAGCCAGGACCTGTGGAGCTGGATTGACAGAAGAATGTAATGAATTCAATGAATGGAGATAAACATTTTTGGTCCTTATCAAATAATTTTATCAGGGCACTTTATTTAGAAAACAAAGTGGTCTTCATCTTTAGAATGCTTTAGTCTTGCTAGCTCAAAAGACAAATCACATATTTGCTTTGCTGTAGCTGTAAGGAGTAACACAAGAAGTCTGTTTTGTTGTGTTCTAACAAGGTGAATTTATTCTTGGGATTGAACACTGATTTCCCATCCCTTCCCATAACTTCTCCCACAGTATGTTTCTTGCTGCAGATGGACTGACATGAAAACAAATAATACAGCATAACCCCAGGAAAATGCAATGGGAGTTAATCCACAAAACTTTTCAGGAGAGGATTAGCACACTCTCCTCAAACCAGCCCATCAAACAAACAACACCCCAGCCAGAACAAGGTCCCAGCAAAAGTCATGGGGGAGTCTTTCTGATGGAAGCAGAACATGGTCCAGTTTTGTTAAAAAAGTAACCTCTCTGACACAAGGTGGTAAGAGATATTTTAAAGAATTAAGCCAAGGTAATTTGAGAGGCTAGCTTCACTTATTTTATAGAAAGCATCACAACTACTTAAAAAAGACCTAAAGAAGGGGTTTTTTTAAAAAAAAAAATTCTGTTAGGCTTCTAATCTAGAAAAAGTGTCACTTTCTGTTGTAATCCCTTCCTTAGGAATGATAAAATTTTATTTTGTGAGACTAAGAGCTTATATATTGTCTAAATGTTTCAAAGAGTTGTATTTAATGTTGGCAATGGCTTGTTTAAAACATACTGTTATAATAGTTAGGAATTCTGGGTTTTGTACAAGATCTAAGGTTTGCTTACCATTAGTGACTTCTCACAGGAATCTTTGTGAGTGCCTCTTGCATACTTGTAAATAAGCTGTATCTCTTTGAGAGTTTCAATAAGCCATGTTGCCATGTTCTTTGACATAGTAATGAAGTAGTGCCTACACCCTATAGGCTTAACTTTTTCGAAGTATCTATGTAAAGCAACACATAGACTTACGTAGGACAACACAGTTATATGCTATAGAATTATTGCATTGATATTAATAGATTCCTTGCATTATTTCCCCACAGAAGCATAACTGACACCTCAAGCTGGCAGTATAAGAGTAAATGGAATCCATGTCGTTAAGTGATTTCAGTGCTGATGAAACAGGGAGACTTGCCTGATACAGACTGTGTGTATAAATTTGGAGCTCTTTGAATGCTTCAGAGCCAGTGACAACTATGGTGTGACTTTGTAAGGATCCCAGGTGTGTATCATCTCCTACTCCAGCTGGGGATCCCCCATTCGCTGCCTATTCTCAGCCTTCTTAGGACAGCTGTTGTGTTAGAAAAGTACCACGTAGCTGGCAGGAAGATTCACTGCCCCATTGGCAGAATCCCCCACCAGACCTCTGGGCAAACAAGCCGGGTGATCAGTAATTTGGCTCTTGCATCCCTGTTTGCTGGTTTTCCAGCCGTGCTGCTCCAGCAGAGAGCGCTTTTGTAACCCGCTGGCACAGTGCTTGTTGAATCTGCAGCTCTGCCTTACACCACAGACCCCAATTCCCTTCTCATTTGCTTTCTCATACATAAGAGTGTCTTGAAACAGTACACGTCTGTTTTGTTTGCTTTCTTGATATCTTGCTTTAGACAACGGCGTTTTAAACAGCTTTCTAACACTGTAAATTTCACATGGTTTTTGAATGCTGTGTAGGGAGAGTTACCACAATTCTTTCTCTTTAAAAAAATTATTCTTACATTTATGGATCGTAATGAAAAAAAAATTATTTGGCACAATTTTAGTCAATCGGTTTGTCTTCAGCAAAGCAGTGAAAATCATAATGAAAATAATGAATTGTTAAATGTCATGCCAAACTTCTGTTTCAGAGCAAGTAATTTTTGAGTTTTAAAGTTTCTAACTTAGAGAAAAGTCCACAAAAAAGTGTTTTATCAGCTTGAAAAAAGTTATAGTTGGTTTAAATTTAAGAATAGTCAAGAAAAATCCTTATTTCTGTAAAATAGGAAAATGAGGAAGAATTGGCTTTGAAAGTTGCATTTATTTACTTTTGCCATGGACTCTTAACCTTCTTTCATAGGTTACAAAAATAAGGCAGGAATGTGCCTTCCCCAAGGTGGCCCAACCCATTGGGTGCCCCAGACCAGCTGGGCCCACACCATTCCTGTCAAACCTCTTGACTTTAACACAGTGCTGGAGGGGAAGACAGTGATGCAACCGGCACCACCAGCCCTTCTGTCACTGCTGGCAGCTCAGTGCACTCATGAATTGGTAGAAACAGCAAAAACATGCAGTTGAACAAGAGAGTTTGTAACTTTCTTCTCCATTTTTTGGAAGCATATAACGCTCTCAAGCAACTCTATGGTTTGTAGTTTTGTGTTCATACAGAGCAAGGACTCCTATGTCAGCGCAGATGTACATGGTTCAGGAGTTATAAAATGTCATTTACCTCAGGTTTTTTCCTTGGTTCTTTTGTTTTGGCATAGCCAAGAGCAAAAAAAACCCCTTTGATGTCATTAAAAAAAAAAAATTCTAAGGTAAATGACAGAATTATAGCAAAACCCGTAATTTCTGAGGGCAGTTTGTCTGGTCACAGAACCTGCTCCAGTGCACTGCATCCAAGTTTCCTTGGAGCAGACTTATACTGAGGATTGTGTTGCTGACGTACTGGCGTAACTCTAGACGGGATTTAACAGTCAGGCCCTGCAGTTCACTCAGAAGTTAAATTAGCCCTTAAAACCAACTTTTTTTCTCACGCCTATTCAGAAGGAACGAAAAGAAACTACCATTATACTTGAGAGAAGCAATGGGGGTCCTAGAGATGGAACTGACCCACTATGTGTTTCGGCTTTTAATTACAAGAACTCATTTAATTTTTCACAGGATTTTGGCAACATACAAAGCTGAAAGATAATGGTCTTATTCACTGTGAAGAAACCTACTATGATTTGCTTAAAAGGGTAGATTTTTCCAGGGGCTGGATTTGCCCCATGGTAGGTGGAAACGTCAATTGATACCTGCTTTGGTTACAGCAGAACAGTAATGCTGGGGGTTACACAGTTGTCTTTATTGATTGCTCTGAAATTCAGAGTTTAGTAAATAACATGAAGGGACTTAAATGAATCAGTCATTTTATATTGGGAATATTTTGTAGACTCTTATTTTTGCTTTTCCTCCTCGTGCTGCAAAAGTCCCTTAGATTTTAATAGCATTCTGCAGAAATTAACATGAAAAATATCAAATTTAATCATAGCACAAATTCCTGGGAAACTCTACAATATTTTCCATCAGAACTGTGTTTGTATTCCAGATTGTGCATACACAGTAGAGCATTAAGGACCAGAAATACTAGTGGTTGGGAAATTTGTTTTCCTGGCACTTGGGAAATAATCATTTTAGGTGGTCAGTCCATCTTGAATATTTGTTTGTTTTTCTCAATTATATCACATATCGGTTTTGTTTGCTAAATTAGTAGCCTTCTGTTTTCATAAGAATAAGCAGGTTTACTGACTCCCCTGCTTAATGCTATAGGGTTTTTGGGAAGCTGGATGTGATCGATTCTATTTCTGATACCATGCTAAAGGATGCTCTTTAATCTGTGGCTACATTTGCGTTCATAAGTCATTTGGCACAATAGCAGAGTGTAATGTGAACTAGTCTGCTGTGGGCTAGCTCCCACAGGAGCAATGGCCAGCAGCAGTCCAAGTGCATTAAATGCACTCCTGCAGTGCATCTTCTGGTTTGAGTTTCATCTAAAAGGAATCCAGCTGGTGCACTCTGAAACCAAAGTGGAGTCTGCCAGGCTGATAGGGAGAGTCTCTTCCAAAGCTGCCTCCTGATTCAAGCCGAAATACTTGTGCAGGCGCACCCTGCCCGTGCAAGGGGCTCTTGTGCTGCATGCACAGCACCCCAGACTGTCCCCCGGAATACACCTGGCCAGGTAAAACACAACTGTGTTCAATGTTTCTGCTCCTGGTAGCACACCAATACCAACTTCTAAAGTCAGCTTTTTCCTCACCTTAGATTGATTTTTTTTTTTTCTACTCGTTGATTCATTGGTACTTCAAAGTTAAGTGCAGTTCTTACACAGTTAAGTACAAAAGGTGATGGAGAATGGCAGTGAGAGTAAATTGCAGCACTGATCATTTCTTACCAGTTCCCAGACCGGTAATATTTCTCCTTAGAGATGCTGCATTCATTCCTGCAAGAATGTACATGTGTGTACCGAGTTCAGCTATGTATGAATTCCACTACAGGCAATGGAAAGTCTGCTGTATATGAGCTAATTGCACATCTGAATTTACAGTCATAGCACTGAGTCTGTTTCTTGATGGGGGTTGAAGCCTTGTGTACCTAATAGCATAGTAAGGAAAGGGATTTGTGGATTTTTACTCCTAGAAGGAATGGATTCCTTTCCCTTCTATGCTTTCTTTTCAGGAAAACTTAACTGAATTTAGCAAGCTCGCAAAAGCATTTTTTTCCTTTTAATATAGATGTCTTAAAAGATTAATTTCTCCCTGAAGACATTTGGGCAAGGTGGAGAGAGAGATTGATCATTTCCAGATGTTCTTTGCTGACAGGCAAAGAAAAATTCTGCTTCAGGTTAACATTTGTTAATGTGTCTAAAAGATACAGATTTTGTATACAAACTGCCAGGGAGAGCACGAGCCAGTGCACTGGGGCTGAGATGCACATATTTGCAGTGTCATAGCTGCACTAATAAGGTGGGGCTTGCCCCTGCTGACTGGGCTGAAAGCCTTGGGTGGCTGTAGGCAGACAGAGGAGATGGATGTGCTTCTGAGACAGAAACATCAAGGCCGCCTGCAGTGTGCTTTGAGGGAGACAGTTGACTCCACAGTGCTTGCTGAATCAGACATATTAAAATACATTACTCACTGTTTCTTTGATGTTTTGGGTACATTTTCTAATGGCATTCCTTTACATTGCGCGCTAAGTGCTGGCAAGACTTGGCACAGTAAATGACAAGTAGCTTGGCTTTGTGTTTCTGGGAAGTACCCCGAATTAGAGAAGCAGGGGGAGCTGGTGTCTTACATGTTACCTGAGAAGAGAGTCAGTCTGATGGAGTGATTGTGCACTGGTGTCCTGCTCGCCATGTGTTCTGTCTTGCTCCCTGCAGGGCACCAGCAGCACTCCAGTGTCGGACCTGCAATCGCTACGGCTTTTGCTTCTGCACAAGCAATTTGGTGCTCACTCTGGTACTGGCTCTCTTGCCTGGCAGTAGTCTTCAATGACTACAACAGGAGAACTTCTTAATGGTGAAAGATGAGCATCAACCAGTTCTGTGGGAGACCCTGATGCCTGGGAAGAGCAGATTCTTCTTCAGTTTGCTCTGATCTCTAAGGCAACAGCAGCCACAGCACTGAGTATGAGACGTAAGGGAGCTCATGCTTGTCAGCAGCTAAGGAAATGCCTCCTTGGGAAGCAGGCTTTCCTAACATCCGTCTGTAAGAACTGTTGTCTTTCTCAAATGATGTGTGGAACCAGAAACACCACTGGAGACCAGGACGCCTTTGTGAGTCACAAGCTGGCTTTCACTGGGTGGGCAGAGGAGGTGAGGGCAGTCAGTGGAACCAGCCCTGCGTGTTGCCTCCCTGTGCATATTGAATCCTGGAGGAATGGGTTGCCACCGGAATGGGCAGTAAACCTGTCTGTGTTCAGAGGTTGCTGACTGCTAAGACTGTTTTAAGTAACTGACAGTCAAAAAGACCAATAAACTCATTTTACCATCCAGAGAGGGCTCTGCCCCTGTGTGTGGCAAAGCTCAGGGCCCTGGGAGTGTTGCAGGCAAAGCCCTCCCAAGGCCCAGGGAAGAGGTGTGTGAGTGGATGTGAGGTCTAGAAATGGTAAAGTCTTGCTTCAGGAAATGAATCTTCTATGAAGTTGTGCCATGGCACTTGCCCCAAATCCTGCAGTAAGCTCAGCTGTGACAGCATAAGTGAGGGTAAGTAAGTGATAAGGTGAAGACAGGAGGTAAAACTAGGGGGTATCATTCTCGGGGGTTCTTCAGGTAAAGCAGGTAAATAACTAAGGGTTTTCATTGAGTCCATATGTTGTTTAGAAAGGAAAAATAAGTTGGCTTAGGCCATTAATTGATTTCTTGTGTTTAAGAAGCAGGCAAAGTGGTGGAGTAAGATGACTCTGAGTCAAATTATTGGAGTGTTTTCATTGAAAGCAAGATGTTGATAGGAGGAAGGGGCAGGACTGGGGAAGGAAAAGGAACATTACGTATTTTGTCCATAAAGAAGCACAACATGCTGTGCAAAAGAGGGCCTTGAATACTAAGACAAGGTGTTGATGATATTGAGGTGTTTACCTGATGAACTATATGTGTGATTAGAATGTGCTGTTTGGAGGTATATCTTCCAAAGGGATGCTAAAACTGTCATATTTACAATTTGACATGATTTTCTTTTGTTGCTGGTTGTAAAGATAGAAGCCACCAAACAGTTAAAACCTGGTTTGTTTTGTTGGGTTGGGTTTTATTTTGAGAAGGAGTGGGATAATTTTAGTTCTTCAGAACTAAAAATTAGATCAAAATCCTGGCAACTGTACAAGATAAATGAGCAACCTTGCAATAAAGGGGGTTTTGTCACCTTGGAAACACAGTTTGAAAAAGCCACTTGGAGTAATTTTAGTTTCAGACTTTCCTCTGCCCATGTCCCTCCCATGCAAATTCTGTTTTTACACTCAGTATTATCCGGTTTAGCTGTGTTTCTTTCATATATAGGCAACAGGGAAATTTGCCAGACAAAAGTGGAAGGACACTGAAAATGACCTTGCACATGATGTTTCAGAGCATAAACTGGTGTTGGAAACACACAGAATTAAACTCATCCAAAAATAGTCTTTAAAACAATCAGTCATTTTAGATCTCGCAGTTCAATGTAAAAACCCCAGAATCTTAACTTAAAATATTTGTTTAAAATACTGTTGAGTCTTGTCATTCTGGAGAAGAATATGGTATTTAGGAAACAAACTGTAGCAATAAGAAGGAAGGTTGAGGGGTTAAACAAGGAATAATATACATTAGAAAATTTATGTAATCTATTAAATATACATGGTCTTTCAGAATCCCGATCACTGTGATATCCCTGTGAAATTTGTTGTATTAAAATGCTGTGTGTCTTCATTGTGGACATTACACAGATTATGCTGTGGCATGGCTGGAAACTCAAGTAATTAGAGAAGAGATTAGGATAAAGTAGTGCTTATATCCACTGAAGAATGCAGATATTTTGAATATTTTCAATAGCTCACACTTCTGTAACAGATCTCACCTGAAGAGTGCCCTTACTGTGAGTGCCTACAAAGCACAGAAGCCTCTGCAGGCTTTCCCATCTACTTGAAATCAGCTGAGATACATTGACTTTCCACTCCCATGCAGAAAATATTTCAAATTGAAAAGTAAATTGATTTTCACTTATTTGAAAGAGTAAACTGCATTAAAATATATATTTTATTGTCCAGGTAATATTCCTGGAAGCTCAGACGAACCCATGCAGGACTGGCTGATGGTCCCTCTGCCACCAGTGGACTGTTAGGTTGGGCATGAAGAGATCCCATCAAGGACCATGGTAGGAGCAGCTACAGAAGACTAGCAGGACATTACGCCAATACATCATATGAGACATGATGAGATAGAATAGCTGACTAATATTTGGGTTAAATATTTGGAAATGCTTCCTGATCACATGACTGATGAGGCTGTTGGGATAATAGTAGGACCATGTAACTTGAGATATTTAAACTAAGATCAATTCAAATATGAGCATTCTTGGTTTCTATTCTGTCTCCCGGGGTAATGGAATGTTATGATGGACATTAATACCTAAAAGTAGCTTGACCATGCCACATTACCATCAGGTGCTGTGCTTTTGTCATTCCCTCTTATCACAGAAGTGAGTGAGTGCTGGGAGCAAACTGTCAGCAGATGGTAGGCAACAATTCTGGCAAGTTTGCAAATGAGGGACTTTCCCCACTGCAGCCAGCAGGATCAAGTATTAATCTCCTTGCTGTACTGCTCTTTACAAGTCAAGAAAGCTCATCAGGTCAAAACCTGTATTCCATACTGGCTGTCAAAAGTAGGAAAACTTTTTTCTCCAGTGAAACACAGTTTTATTGATAGGTGTACTCCAGCACATGAAAAAAAACCTCCACCATTAATGGTTTCTTACCATTAACTTCTCTGATTGCTTTATTTGATGCACAAAGAATGGAGAGAAACAATATTTCACATATGAAATTCCACAGATCTCTCAACAGCCTGAGGTGATATGCTGTGTTCCTCTGGCATTTCTTTCCCCCCATTTATTATGGCTTTGTAACATACAGGATAACTATAATGAAATGATCATATGTGCACACATATAAAGTTTTTTGAGTCATAAAATTATTTGTCTTACATAAAAGAGAAAAATAGCCTACGTTCTTTGAACTTGTGAAAGACATTGGCAGATTTTGCCTACAGAAACATCTGTTGCTTAAAATTTAAGATTGTGAGAACACATCTTTAAGGCACCCTTGTGATTATCTTAGGTACTTTGAGCACAGCATGCTATATACAGTTCTTTAAAAGGATCAGTCTTCCAATTTAAGGGCCTTCCCACTTCTCTTTTTAAATATTGCCTTTCCTGTTACCACACTTAGAAGTCCTCTATACTTTGCTGTGACTTGAAACTCAGAATTTTGAGATTGATGATTTAAAAAAAAAATTGCTATTTTTAATGGTAGAAGGGGAAGAGAAAGGGACTTTAAAATAGCAGATTCCCTTAAGAAGAAGCTCATCAAATGTGTTCTCCCATTCTGGCATTTTGTTGGCTGATAGTAGGTAATTGGAAGTCATTCAAGATACCCTTAGAATGTTGTAATTTTGCAGGATTTTTAATAAATAAATTTTGCATATGCAGCAGGTTTCAGGACCCTGTGCATAATGGGATTTATGATGGATGTACTTTGCAACATCCCCTGCAGTGTGTTGGGTGCACTGGCAGACCCATCTGTGCTAGGGGTCTGTCAGTTGGTACTGCACTCCTGTACAATATTAATGGGGGCTGCTGCAGGACACAGCTCAAAAACCTTATAGCTCCAGCTAGGTGGGGGATGAGATTCACAAATGCTATATTTAATCTAAATTTAGATTAATAGCCAAACACTGTGAGAGCCTGAATGATGCTGAAGACTTTGTGAAGCCAAAAGGGTGAGAAGACAGATCACAGGTGGCCATGGGTGAGAGCTCTGCTGCTTCCCTGTCCTCAGGCAGTTCTGGTCTAAAGATATGGGACAAAATAGACAGAAATGCTTATTTAGTGATTTAATTTCCTTCACAGAGAATCTCCTGATGTATTGGGCAAAAGTTTGAGTCTGGTTTTCTTTTGACTGAATATACTACAGTATTTGTTGGTGTTTATTCTCACTTCAACCACCAATCTGCCACCAATCTGCTGGTTTTGTCTGTGTTGGGAGAAATTAATGGTGATGATGGTCATGATACTATTTTTACTGTATGGGTAATGCTTTAGCTTCTTTGTATCCAAAATACTTTGGTATTTTTAGCATATCTTCAGTGAGACTGACATCCTACCGTAGTACAGGCATGCTGTAAGATCACAGGCAGAGGTGGTAATGACAGCCCTGTAGTTCAATGACATGTTTTGAAAAGCTCATAGAGATGTTAGCTCGCATTCTCTAAAAAGTCAAATACTAACTTAAAAAAATAAGTGTAAGATACTAAAAAGAGCATGAATTACTGTCTTATTTCTGTTTAAACAAAGCACAGAAAGGCAGAGCCATGAACGCTCCTGCTGCTTAAGTTAGCTGATAGCTATGAACAGAAGAATTTCCATCATGCTGCTCATTTGAATCAAGGTTAACCTTACATGGCTTTTAATATCCATTCCTGTTCAATTTTAACTGCAGTGTTACAGGTCAGGTAGACTATACCCCTGGGAGCATGCACCCCATTTTGTTGGACATGGCCAAGCAAAAGCAATGCAGGTGTAGTGCACCAGGTGCAAGATCTTGACAGCCGTGCCTCTTAAAACAGTTTTGGTTTAAGGTTTTTGGCAAGAATGTTCTCTAAAAGGGAGTCAGTGGTCTGAGCCAAACAACTGCTCTTGGAGTCTCTAAAATCTGCTTTTAAAAAGAGCAGTTCCAACTGCACATATTTCCAGTGACCAGAGAGCAGATGGTGGACCCATTTTGGTAATGAACACCTTCAGTTTTGTCAAGCTTGTTGTCTAGAAACCTCCTCAGGTTTAGAATATAAATGTTTTATTCTCCCACTGGTTTGTCTTCCTAAGATAAGCAGCTGTATTCTGGGCCTCTGGGGTGCCTCGGCTGGCCAGTTGAAAATAGGGTCTGGGGGTAACAAAGGTGTGGATGCCTGTAGCGGTGTCTGCATCTGAGAGAAATCAGTCATTTGGCAGGCTGGAGATAAGACACACAGCTATTAGCTGCCTGATAGAGTTTCGTGGGACTCTTATTTCAGTCCATTTTGATGTCAGGAAGGCAGACGCTTTCAATAAAAAGAGTGCTCATAGATTTTATTGGGGCATTCAAATGCTTCCAGTTCCCAGCTGTCATCAGCTCCACTTTAGTCATATAGTTGTCACTTTATCCCTCTGTCTGCGACAGGTCTTGAGAGAAGAAAGATACTGATTTGTTAAGCTTTAATGAAAAGGAGACTTATTCACGTTTCCAGACACTTTTGGTTTTACTCACACAAATGAATCCCACTGAAGTAAAGGTACATCTTTCCACAGGTACATCCTAAATTAATAAGAAACTATTATTTCAGATACATCTGAGGAGGCTTTGTAGGCTATGAGGGATGGAATTTTCCGGAGCCAGACCAGAGCAGTTCAAAACGAGTCCCCAGGTGTGTCCAGAAACGAAAGCCTCTGTACTTAGGAAAGCACAACTTATTCACCCTATCTGCTGAGGCAGAGCTGATCTCTGATGCTGTCAGCAAGGCTGGAAAGGTTATTTTTCAGTCTTTCATTAGGAAATACTTATCTGCGTAATTTCATTATTCAACTATATCAGTGCCCAAACATTGCCACCTATCCATCAGCATCTTCACCAGGCATATCCTTCTCATAAATGCATTTTTTTTCCTATTTAAGTTTGACTTTTTGCTTGTTCCATTATTTACAGTTATTACAATGCCAACTCAGCAAAAATTAAGTAATTGGTGAAATCTCAATCTGTTAATGAAAAAAAAGTTTAAAAACATTTCTCTTTGTACCTTCAGAAGAATACCACTTTCTCTTTCTTAAAAGTTACACTGTTTAACTGGTCCTAAATATTTGCCAGTCTCCTTGAAGAGAAGCCTCTTCAACTTTGTGCAAGCTTCCTCTTGAAGAAGCTTTTACTTTTTGTAGAAGGCCAAGTAAAAGGATTCACATTCAGCACTGTGTGCTTTGCAGCTCCTGAACAAAACAGGCTGAGCTGAAAACAAAAGCTCAGCTTTGACTCTTACTCCACTGGCTCAAGTTAGTTCCAGCCAGATCCTTAATGTTACTTTATCTGCAGGGGTTTTTTATGTGATCAATGCCAACTCTGTTGGGCAAATACAGGATGCATAGAGATTTAAAAAAAATCCATCTGCCAACAAGAAAAAGTGCTTTGTAACCATAGTTTGGAATGGAAACAATTTTCTAAGATACAGATCAAATTGTGTTTATAGACTCAACTATTGGCAGCTTTTCACCAAGCTATTTCCTGTGTGCCTATTGCATAGAGGAATAATCTAAATGCTTAAACTAACATTTAAAACCATACAGAACATGAAGGAAATACTGTGTGAAGCAGCACGGAAAGCACAACGATGTTGAACTTTCTTTTGTTTCCATAGCTAATACTCATGGGAGAAGGCAGTAAGTACTGCACAGCAAATGCCACGCCAGGTCTTTGCAGGATTTGGTTCCTACTCTGGCTACTGCCTACTTTCTACTAATACTAATTTCTAAAAAGAAATATCCAAGTAACAAAAATTTTCACAAATGCCTCCTAAATTAGAGTAACTTGCTAAAAGTTACATACCATTATTTTAAGTGAAGTAAGTTATTATTCCTTAGGAAAACAATTCAGATAATCTAAGGCAGGTGTAGATAGAAGGAATCTCATTTTTCGTTAGAACAGGTGGAAAACCTGCAGGTCTGAAGGTAAGAGTCAAGGTAGATGTAGACTGGTTTGCTCAGTTTAAAATGGTTGTGGCAACTTCTTGCAGAAAAACCCCAGAATTGAGCTGTTAGCTATTTTGAATCTTTTCAGTGTTTTTAAATGGGGCATATTCCCTCTCCCAGACTTCAAATGCATGTCCTGTGCTTCAGGCATCTATGTGCTGGTGGCACAGCTAACTTCCTGATAGCATCAGTAAGGTCACTGCAGTCAAGCTGTGGTGCCCATGCAGAATTTTAACAGGGATTTTGTAGCTGATGTTCTGCTCAGCTGGATTTCATTCCTTCTACCCAAGCCATGTCTCAGCTAAAGAGCATGACAGCTCCATTAGAGGAAAACTTTAGAGCTGGGAGAGTAATTTAGGTTGGATAGATTCTCTGGTCAGCCTCAACATGGAGCAGGAGCCATGTAGGTGAGCTTGGCCAGGACCAAACAAGTTTCCAGTGTCTTCAGCATAGAATTCCCACAGCTTTTCTGGGCAAGCTGTTTTGGCATCTGATTATGAGATACACAACAAAAAAAACCCATAAGATTTGTTTATACTTTTATTCTTTGACTTTTTTCTTTGACTGTATCCTCACAGATCTGTTCTGGGAGGCATAGTAAAAGGCTTAGCTTTACATACTGATTCCAGCCTGGAAATCAAAGAGCTTTGTTGGGAATTCAAGCTTATCTACCTAAACAGGTAAGATCAAGGTAGAGGTGGTGCTGGGCTTTTTGGATCTAGGGGTAATGAAGAAAATGTAATTTTGAAGTAATCTGCTGGAGATAGATGAATTAATTGTGCACAATGAGTACATTGTCAGAAAAGCATGGATAGTTTTGGTTTTATGCATTTATTGCATGCTACTTTGCAGTTCCAAACGCAATCCATGGATGCTGCAATGCAACTGTCAGAGGAGGCCAGCTCTGACCCTCCCCAGGGACAGAGGCCAGGCAGACCTCTTGGGACTCACAGCTCCTCTTCTGTGCAGTAGAGAGTACTGGGACCCTCCCAGCCACTGCCACCTCTCTTGGGGGATTCTTCCCAACCAAAGGCATTCTGGAATGGTTTTACATCTTGCTCTAAAACTTGTACACAGGTATTTCACAATGTGTGTATTTAAAGGAATGCAAATGATTTCAAAAGACAGGATGGGAAAATAGCATGTCAGGTTCACAGAATCACAGAATGAAGTAGGTTGGAAAACACCTCTAAGATCAAGTCCAATCTGTGATCCAACACCACCTTGTCTACTAGACCATAGCACTAAGTGCCACATCCAGTCTCTTCTTCAATACCTCCAGGCATAGTGGCTCTACCACCTCCCTGGGCAGTCCATTCCAGTGCCTAATCACTTTCTCTGTTAAGAACTTCTTCGTAATGTCTAACCTAAACCTCCTATGGCACAGCTTAAGACCGTGCCCTCTTGCCCTACTGCTTGTTACCTGGGAGAAGAAACCGACCCCTGCATCATTCCAACCTCCCTTCAGGTAGCTGTAGAGAGTGACAAGGTCTCCCCCCCATGCCTTCTCTTCTCCAGGCTGAACAACCCCAGCTCACTCAGCAGCTCCTCAAAGGACTTGTGCTCCAGTCCCTTCACCAGCCTCACTGCACTTCTCTGGACCCCCTCCAGCACCTCAGTATTCTTCCTGAACTGAGGGGCCCAGAACTGGACACGGTATTGAAGGTGTGGCTTCACCAGTGCCAAGTACAGGGGCAGCATCACTTCCCTGGTCCTGCTGGCCATACTATTCCTGATACAGGCCAGGATGCCATTGGCCTTCTTGGCCACCTGGGACACTGCTGGCTCATGTTCAGCCTGCTGTCAGTCAGAACCCCCAGGTCCCTTCCTGCCTGGCTGCTCTTCAGCCGCTCTGTCCGCAGCCTGTAGCACTGCAGGGGGTTGTTGTGGCCAAAGTGCAGGACCTGGCACTTGTCCTTGTTGACCTCATACCATTGGATTTGGCCCATCTATCCAGCCTGTCCAGGTCCCTCTGCAGAGCCCTCCTGCCTTCTAGCAGATCAACCCTCCCTCTCACTTGGTTTCATCTGCAAATAGTGGACTCAATCCCCTCATCCACATCATCACTAAAGATATTAAACAGGACTGTGCCCAACACTGATCCCTGGGGGACACCACTGGTGACCAGCCGCCAACAATGTAGCACCGTTCACCACCACGCTCTGGGCCCAGCCCTCCAGCCAGTTCTTAACCCAGCAAAGTGTACCAGTCCAAGCCGTGAGCTGCCTGCTTCTCCAGGAGTATGCTATGGGAGACAGTGTCAAAGGCTTTGCTGAAGTCCAGGTAGACTGCATCCACAGCCTTCTCCTCCCTGGTCATAAAAAGAGATCAGATTGGCCAGGCAGGACCTGCCCCTCCTAAATCCATGCTGGGATTGCTGCACTGTGACGTATGATAACTATTGTGAGATTTATTTTAGATGAAATCATAACTACTCTGTAATGAGTTGTTTTTACATTGTAGAAATACAGGTATTACTGGGTTACTACTGTTGGTGTCTCACACATAAAATAAGTCAAAATTTTTTGTTCTTCAGGAAGATTTAGTTTCACATGAACAAATTATTAAAAGCCTCTCAATATTTGGTAAGAGAGGAAATATGTGAGTATGTGCGATGCTCATGTGCTGCAGTTGCTTTCTCTAGAGCTGAAGGAGCATTTCCTTTGGTCCAGTATTTGAGGCAGTGCTGTGCTGGGCACGCAGGATCATGGAATGCCTGCCTGCTCCCGGCTACCTTCTGCAGGACAGTGACAGCCAACCTACAACCAACGGGGAGGAGATGGCAATGGGTCCTCTGCTCTCACCCACCGCAAAACAGATGTAATGCCAATTGTTTGTAAGGTATGTCATATGGAAAGTTGCAAAATACAGTCCTGAAGCTGTTTACAATGAAATGAAATGCAGGAGATGTTGACCCAGGTAGAAGTTAATGAACAAAACTGTCTCAGTACTTTATCTTGGTAAAAAATCAATGCCGTATCATTTCCAAAGATTGGTTTTGAAGGGCTATGCACTTGCTAATGGAACTAATGCAGAATGTAGCTGAGCAGCATGTACATAAAAACTGAATTTTTGCTCACTTCAGCAGCCTCAGTGCATTATTCGCTCTGTCCTAATGCTGTTTGTCTTCCACCTGTGTGGCATTTTGGCTGGGATAGCAAAGGCTATGACACCGAGGCCAACTGCATCCAGCTCCGCCGAGGAGCTGCTGCTCTGCACACGCCAGGCCTGCGGGAACTGCGGGAACCCGCCGGGAGGGGAGAGCTGCTCCTGCACGGCCTGAGCCCGCAGCGAAGAGAAGTTCCCAGCCTACAGATCTGTTTCTTTGGGGGCGGAGGGGCGGAACATCAAGGGAAAAGAAGTATTTAAAACATGCTGTGACCGCTTTGGTCTTTTGTCAAGAAACGCTACGCACATGAATGCCGGAGGAGATGGCACCGGGGCTGACGGGGAGTCCGGGCTGTGCTGTGCCTGTCCCTGCGCTTCCCCGGGCTGTGCTCTGCCGAGCCGTGCTATGCCTGTGCCAGTCCTGCCCTGTGCCGGTCCCCTCCCCGCGGTCCCGGTGCGGTCCCCTCCCCAATGTCCCCTCCCCAATGTCCCCTCCCCGCGGTCCCGGTGTGGTCCCCTCCCCAATGTCCCCTCCCCGCGGTCCCGGTGCGGTCCCCTCCCCGCGGTCCCCTCCCCAATGTCCCCTCCCCGCGGTCCCAGTGCGGTCCCATCCCCAATGTCCCCTCCCCGCGGTCCCGGTGCGGTCCCCTCCCCAATGTCCCCTCCCCGT
>JAWWMP010000005.1:14210899-14263403 GCA_035047865.1 Dendrocincla tyrannina | reverse complement strand
TTCTCTCAATGCCACTACAGTTCTGTTCTAAATTTGTATATCAGAACAGGTCTAGAAATATGCCTGCACCTAAGGAGGTTAACTGATATCAGTAGAGCTGTGCTGTTTGTGTCAGTTGAGGATCCAGATCTTGTGGAATCTACCCAGAAAAACAGTAGCCCTTTTTCATTCATCCATTGTTTGCTATGAGAACAATTTTGAGGTATTTGGGCTTTTCTGTTTAGATTTGCTGCTTTTTCACTTTTAATACATTTTCCCACTTAGTCTTTAGATTGATCTTAGAAAAAAAATAATAAAAAAGCATGAAAGATGTAGGCAGAAGGGACAGTTTGGTTTTGAAGATTATAACCTTCCAGTGAAAACTGTATTTTTTTTCACTTTTCAAAATGAAATGGCTTAGATCTTCAATGCTAATGCTGTTATTCTAGAGAGATGCGTTTGGTGTTAGATGTAGTGGACTTATTGAGTATGTTTGGAGAATGGTAGGAAAAATTAAATTTCCAATCAGGTTTGTTTTGGTGGGAACTCAGCATTTCCATTAGTTATGAGAGCGGCCATTTGATACTTCAATAGCTTGGTGTAATAAACAACTGATAACCTTCTGACTTATTTGTTCACCTCAGCTTGCTGTCCCAAAACTAAATTACAGGTTTTTTGAGGAACTTTAAAATAACTCAGAAACCCCACTTTAAGCAATGAGGAATGTGACATGTATAATAGGGTAGTCAGATGTGCCTGTGAAACAGCATGTGTTGCTGGCAGTTGGTGTGACAGTGATATATGTGCCCAAGCACATGTAAACAGCATTAAGCAGGGTCAGACAAGCATTTTTACTGTGCTAAATCACTGCACATGTCTGGCAGGGGCTGTGTTGTATGTGCTTAAGGGAGTCTAGTCTGATCCTCTCTTCCCTTGGGCAGTGTTGTTTAGGGGTACAGTCCATTGGCGCCAGCCTGCTTAGTCGAGGGGACAATAGTGATTGTCCTATGGACACCTGTGGATGGGGTGGGAGAGGGGGACCTAGGTTTGTGAAGCACTGTGTCTCTCCAGTCATGAAAAGGCTTTGCTTTCACACAGCCATAGCACTGAGCAAAGTAAAAGGTGGCTTTAGTGCTTAAGCTGAACACACAGCTGATGGAAGCAGTTGCTTAGGGTGTCAAGTAATTTTGACTCAGATTGTGTTGTCCTCCAAAAGCTTTTCTTTTTTAATTATTTACCTGTTATACTGCTAAAGCATCCAGAAGGGTTAAAGTAACTGTAGTAAAGACAGTATCTGATAGAACAGCCCAGTTTGGAGAGGACATGAGACAATCATCTGGCCCACCTGTTGGTGGGAAGGGGAGCCTAGATGAGACTACCTAGCACTCTGTGCAGTTGAAAACTTGCAGTGGTGGGGACTTTACCACATCCCTGTGAAGGTTATTCCAGGGATTGAGTGTTCTCACTGTAAAAGATAAATGATATACACACATATAGATAGTCAACTGCATATATAAAATCATTCCTATATTGTGCTGCTGTAACATGTGCCTGTTATGTTTCATCTCCTCCTATCACCCTCCTGTAAGGATATTTTAATGTTTAACTGCTGAGATAGGATGTGCAGTGGCAGTGCAAGTGGGGACAGGGACAGCAAGGAGCCTGTTTGCAGCAGTCACGTAACTTGGTCAAGAAAAAAGGCACAACTCTGTTCCTCTGTCACCCTTGTGAGAAAGCTGTGTCAAATGGGTAGGCTGTGAAGTGAACTGTTACTGGACTGTGCTACAACTCCTTCTGCAGCTTGTTCAGAGTTGTCATGTACACTCTCTTAAAATTGCGTGCATACCTCAGCACATTGCTGGCTTTAGTGGAACAACATGTGGCTCAGTGCTGATGGGAATACCATCCTGCATAATACTCGACTGTTAAGTTTCTTCCAGCCACATATTTCACTTTAACTGTTTGGTGCTGAACGCAGCAGAAGTTGGACACATAAAAGTCACAGTGTTAGATTGACTCTTTGGTTTTAATGAGCTAGGGGGAAGTTTAATTTGCTGGCCTGTTTTTCCAAGCCTTTGCCAGAGTCTTTTGACAGAAAGGGAAGATTAATGTTAGAGGCTGCAGTGTGGCACTGATTGCTACAGAGCACTCCAGGCCAACCCACCAGTGGGACCGTGTGGTGATTTGCAGTACAAGGGAAGGCTTTGTCCGCTTTTATCAAACACCACATTTCTAACTAGCTGCTTGCCAGAAAAGCACAGCAGGCGTGCTAGAAATAGCCCTTCCCCTGCAAGGGAACTACTTCCATGAGATGCAGGACTAAATGAATTTTCCTCTGTCCCTCTGGAAAGCAGATTCTGTGCATTATTCTTCATAACTGAAACTTTCTTTTATAAAGATACTCTTTTAAGCAACTATCTGCAAAAGTTATTTAAACCAATCTTCTGTTGGGGCTAGAATTAGTCTCCTTTTCCCTGGCTAGCAAGGTGGGATGATGGATGGATAAAGGTGTTTGTGTCAATCTGAGCTGCCTGTATTAGTTGCATCACACAGGGTTAGTGTGCTGGGGGGCTCTATAGCACCTCAGCCTGTACAAGCAAGGCTACTCATGTCCTGTTGGGAACTGCTAAGATTTGAAACGTGATAAGGGAATGGGATGACTTGCTGCCAAGAGCCACTCTTGGTATGTTGAGGGACAGAAAAGTGACTCTAAGTGAAAGTACTCATGTAATTTTATTAATATCTGTCATTCTGGCCTCAGTTTCCCTCTTGCATGCTTCGACTTGGGTAAGTTGCTTGCCTTTCGTACAGTCACTACTGCTTCATGCTGGTGAAAGTGAGAATGGCTGGAGCAAAACTTGGTATTTGCATTTCCTTGAGTGTTGGAGCATGAGGTGAACCACAGGTTCCTGTCTGTGTGCAGTTCTGGCTTATGTCTGATTGTGTTCTTTAATTAGCTGTCTTCTGATGCTAAATTGAGGTAGTATATTTTTGTCCTCTTTAGCAACAGTACTTGCTGGGGTTTTTTTTGTTTGGTCTTTTGTTTTGTTTTTGGGGGGGAAGTTTGATTCTTTGAAAATTGTGTGATTTCCCTCAAGAACATCACTTGGGAACTGTCTGACTTTAAGCCCTGTTGTGGTATGTTCATGTAAGATTGCTGGCAGGCCCTGAAATGAGGCAGTGCAGGATGCAGCTTTTAGAAAGAATAAATCCTGCTTGTGTTCTTCCTCTTCCATCCTGCAGCAGAAAAAAGGAGCTGAGAGAAATGGAAGAAAAGGTGTGAGATTACCTGCATCTACACAGGAGAGATTTAGGGCTCTTTGAGGTAATAAAGGGACATGTACAAGAGCTGTATTCTTTACTAGAGACAAGTGTTTTTCCTCTAGACCTGAGCAGAGTGGCAGTGCTGATGTGTTGGGTGTGTAGCTAACTGCTTTATAGACAGGATGCCTTTGCCATATTCTGGTGTTTTCCCATTTAAGTCTGGTTATATTGCACCTGTGCCCCAGGAATGCAGCCATGTGTGCTTGTATGGGGGATGCAGCACAAATAGATCAAGCTGAATGCAGTGGGTGAGATTGCTCATTTGTTTATATGTAGTTTCTGGCCCTTTCATCTCTGAAAAGCAGAACAAATCTGACTTTTGATGCTGAATTGCCAAATTTGGCTGAACAAGTCAGTAGAGCACAGCTTTCTGAATGCTCTGAGCATCTGACTAAATGAGTGATGGTTGTCTGAATGAATTGTGCTTATCAAGTTAAGACAAATCAACGTTTTCCCCTAGTTCAAGTTTTATTTTTTAATTGCCAAGAGTTGCAGTTACTGAGCAGTCTGAAAACAATTTATTCCTTCTCTTTTCTTCTAAAGGGTTTGGAGCTGCTCTTACACAGAAGGCTGACATACCCTCCACAGAAATTTCTCCTCCAAGTCCTAGTCCTCTGAAAAAAAGTGGATCAATCAACTGGCCTTTCCCTGATAGAATTAAATCTCCTAGGACTGTGAGGAAGCTTTCCATGAAAATGAAGAAGCTGCCAGAGCTGAGCAGGAAGCTGAGTGTCAAGGGAAGTTCAAGCCATAGTAGTTCAGATAATCCTCCTTCTCTGCTGAAAGGTAGTTGCCGGGATACAAGCCATACAGTGTCTTTGCCATCTTCTGGAAACTCAACCACAGCTGCCAGCAGGAACGTGATAAGTCGTTACCATCTTGACAGCAGCGTGTCGTCGCAACACACCTACAAAAAGAAAAGTTCAAGGAGCTCCAAATCCTTCAGCAAAGGTGGTTACCTCAGTGATGGTGACTCTCCCGAACTTATAACAAAATCAGGTAAACACAGGCATGAAACCAAGTGTGGCAAAGGAAAGGAGAACCTTCCAAGTAACAGTGGTAAAACTGAAATAGATATTGATGCCTTCAGACACTACAGCTTCTCTGATCAACCCAAGTGCTCTCAGTACATCTCTGGACTCATGAGCATTCACTTTTATGGTGCTGAAGACTTAAAACCACCACGAATAGACTCAAAAGATGTTTTTTGTGCAATACAGGTTGACTCAGTAAACAAAGCAAGAACTGCCCTGCTTACATGTAGGACAACATTTCTAGACATGGACCACACCTTCAACATAGAAATTGAAAATGCTCAGCACTTAAAGCTGGTGGTGTTCAGCTGGGAACCCACCCCACGGAAAAATCGAGTGTGTTGTCATGGAACCGTGGCTCTTCCTACTCTCTTTCGAGTCACAAAAACGCATCAGCTGGCTGTCAAGCTGGAACCAAGGGGACTTATTTATGTCAAGCTGTCACTCATGGAGCAGTGGGAGAACTCTCTTGATGGCCTTGATACAGGTCGGGAGCCTGTGATGTTTGGGGTAGATGCTCGAAAAGTTGTAGAGAAGGAAAATACAGGCTTGATGGTGCCACTTTTGTTGCAGAAATGCATTCTGGAGATTGAAAAGAGAGGCTGTCAGGTACTGTGCATATTTTAATCTCTTTTGTCAATATTTCTGTGATGAGATAGCTGTTGTTGCAGTGTGAGCAGTGAGTGGAAATGGGGAAATTAACACCTCTAGATGTCAGGTTTTTTTCCTTTGCTGCTTCTGTGTGGTGAACACTGGCCACTGTAATGTGGAAAGAATAACAGAACTGTGTGCAGTCAGTGCTTCCAACTTGGCCTTTGTAGAGAAGTATGCTTGCTTACTGGAGCTGCACCCAGTACTGCTTTAGGACTAGGAATAGTGAAATGAACCTGCGGCCCCTAGTCTGTAGAGTCACCCTCAAAAAGCAGAGATAAGATAACTAGAAAATGCTTCATCTCTGAGATGTGCATCACTCTAGGAACATATGTCTAAAAGCAAAAATGGTATGGTATACTGTTTTCTCCTACCCAAAACTGAGACACTGTGTGCAGTGACACAATGAGGAGGAGCAGGTCTTTCATCAAAAATTTAACTTCCATGTGTGCAGTCTGAGGCCAATGTGCAAAGACCCATCTCCCATCACTTTGTACACAGCATTAAGATGAGGAGACCCCTGGGGGGCTGAATCAGTTATTTAACCACAGCACTGCTTCTTGTCTGTCTTCAGGTTGTTCTCAAAATTGAGACTGGTGTAAAGCAACAGTGCCCAGTGTCTTCTTTACATCCCAATATAGTTTTATTGGTTGTTGTAACCTAATGGGCAAAAATATGTGTGAGAAATGAGGTATGAAAACAAATCACCAGTTACAGGTGCTAGACAAGAGGTCTGTTAGGAAGGACTATACATAGATCTAAACTTGGATGTTCCCCTTGGCAATTAATTTGAAAGTGGTGGGAGTTTTGCGTGCTGTTCCACAGCATGTGTGGGCCCTGGTTGTCTTTTTTACACCTGTTCTCGCTCAGGTGAAATTGAGAAGTAGTTGCACCTACCACTGTTACTATTTTAAATTGCTGACAGGTTGGATATACTTCCAGGTGTGATGAGATTAATTCTGCTTTGATAATCTAGGTCATAAACTGTATAGAGAAATGGTACTTCTATGTGGTTCTTTTGCTGAAAGTCACTGCTGATAATAATTGTAAGATTCTTATTGTGAATGCTTCTCCTAACATCATGCAAATCAGTGGAAAAGAGGAGTTTTATTCTTTCCAATGTATGTGTCCCATGGTTTCAGTATTTTATTTTGGGTTTATTAGAACCTAGTCATGCAAATGATATTGGGTAATCAAGGCAACACTGGTAATGAAGCGATTGGGATTTGAGTTATCTGAATGTTATCTACCTGGTGCTTTCAAGCATGAAATCTATTTTGTATTTGCACACAGAGAACCAAAACTGTAAAATATACTGTTAGCTTCTTCTTTTACCCAGGTGCTTGTCTGACATTTTTGACTTTCCTGTAGACTGCAGACTACTGTCAAGGTGTGTCATCTCCACCTGAATTTCACATGTGGCATTAGAAAACTTAAAAAATTTAAAAGAAATTGTCTTAGGCATATACTAGATCATATTCAGTCTTTAGAAAGAGGGAGTACAAATTCCATTTATTTAAAAAAGAATTAATATATGACCAGGTAAATACTTTTGCTTGCAGACCTACATTTGTGTGGTCTTAAGCCAGTACGGTCTAAGTCAGATGGGTTTTTTTTGTCTTGAGCTTGTGGTAGTTTTGGACTAACTATTTACTGCTCGGTACAGCTGCCTATAAAATTAATTAAAATAAAATGAATATTTTTAGGATTTAGTTTCTTAAGATCATAGGAGTGCTTTTTATAAATGGTGTTGATGAAAATGAAAAATAGTGATAAAATGGAAAATTTGAATGCGTGAAAGTATGTGATTTAACTAGTCATTCAGTTAAAGAGTGGTGTGGGTTTCCTTCTTATCACCTTAAGTATGTTAAATAACCCATTTTGCAAAAAACTTTAAATATAATCTGAAATGTGGAAGTCAGCATATTGTCATCTTTAAAACAACATATAATAGGTAATAGTGGAGCATTCATAATTTTCTTGAAACTGGTTGTGGGTCTGAAATTTTATTTTTTTACTACATAATACTGTAGGAAAAATGTTTTGGTTTAGTTTTGTGTTGTTTTTTAATTTTTTTATGAAGTCTCATTTTTAGTAAGGAGTCAGATTTTTTTTTCTGCTAATGATTAATAACTCTATTTTGGTATACTGTAACTTTGTCTACATAAGGCTTTAAATTCTTCTAACTTTCTGTTGAAGTTTCAATTCTGTCTTGTGTAATTAAACAATTATACTAGGAAAAATAATGATCCGAATGAGTAGGGCAAGAAGTGAATGTGTTTCATCTGTATTTCTTTCCTGAGTTTACATAAAAGCAAAATATTAAACAATTCTAATTTAAATGGTGTTCTGTCAATAAAACACTGCTCAGCATGATCAGTGTTGTGACAACATTAGCATGATTCACTTACTGCTCAACAGTGTCTCTTGTGAAGTGGCCCATCCTGTGTATGGTGACAGTTTGCACTGGTTGGGTTTCACTAATGTGTATTTCCAAACAGTTGCTTTTGTTGCGCTCTCTGGGCGAGAAAACACAGGGCGTCAGTGATTAGTTCCCTCTGCAGGCAAGTGACTGAAGTGGGGCTGTTGTTTTCTGCTTTCAGGTGGTGGGTCTGTACCGGTTGTGTGGCTCGGCAGCGGTGAAGAAAGAGCTTCGAGAGGCCTTTGAGAGGGACAGCAAGGCTGTTACTCTTTGTGAAAGCCAGTACCCAGATATTAATGTCATTACAGGTAATACATTTTACTTGCTCTTCTTGTAATACAGAGTTGTGCCATATTCCTAATGTACCTTTTAAAATGTGAACTGATTTTCTGTTATAATTTAACAAGCTTTTAACTGCTGCTTTGTACTGCTGAAAGCTGAGTGGGAATGAGCGCAGCAACTGTGGGGGATGTGTAAGTATGAATGAAACAGCAGTGATTTTACATGGATGGAACTGCTTTCAGTAACTGCTCCACCAGTTACAGAGGGAAGTGGGAATCTGAAAGGAGCGAAGGTCTTGGAGCTGATTAAACCTCTGCCATTGGTTTGTATTGAGACAGATCTGGAAAAACTTGCTTGTGATCAGGTACCTCTGCTGTGTTGGTGGCTCCACACCATGCGAGCCAAGGGCCATCTTGGATCAACTGTTGTTCTCCCCTTTATGATGAAGGTTACAGGAGTTAGGGGAACAGATTTCCCATCATCTTGTGCAGGCTAGTTAGAGCTGCAGGAAGGTGCCTTCATTTGATTACTGCTTTTTTAAAAACCTTACTAAGGAGCAGCTTTCTCCTGCTCCCTTGGAGTGGCCCTTTACTTGCTGTCATGCAGCAAGCTCCGGGCACAGCTCTTCCACAAGAGCTGGAAGTGCAGGAGCAGTAGTTTCTGGGAAGCCTGTCTGCATCTGCTTCAGCTCTTTACATGGATCTTTTCACAGGAGTTGCACTGCAGAATTGAAGTAAGTTGTTGAGTTTCTTTGTTTTGCTTAAAAGTGGAACAGTTTTATAACTATTGATACTTGTTATGTAAGCTAAAGTTGATCTAATTTCAGGCATCACTGAGTACGCCAGTTGCTCCAGCAAATTAGTCAGAAGCATTCATTGCCTGTATATCAAGGGATGGAAAATGTAACAACAGTAGTTGGGGTATAAATTTTCTGTGCTCAAGCCGTTTCAGTAACATCCAACATTCAGCTGTATGGCAGAGTTATACCCTGTTTGGTGGTTTATTTCATTTCAGCGTATTGGGAATGAATTTTGTTCATTATATTTTATAATTATACAGTGTGTATCAGAAGATATTACTCGGTGACATTTACTGAGTTACATAAACCTTTTGGTTCAGAGTGTGCAGCCAGTCAGTTCACCTTACTTGCCTTGGCTGATTTCACTTTTGGGTTCAGTGTTGATCACAAGTACCAGCATTCTCAGCATCAGAAACTTGTATTTATAGAGTCATAGAATTGTTTAGGTTGGAAAAGACCTTTCAGATCATCAAGTCCAGCCGTTAACCCACCACTGTTTCACTTTGATGGTATACAGCCTCTAAAAATGAGGTGTAAGGCAAAGGTATAGTATAAGTGGTCTTTTAAACTGGATAACTTTATTCTTACAAATAAATGAGAAAAAGTGGTGAGAACTTCTAAGATCAGAGTATTCCATGAAATTATTGAAGTTCTGTTTTCTCAAGTTTTGTAAATCAGTTCAAAAGGGGGAATTGCTTTCTGCCAAAAAGCAAAAGCTGTCTGATATTGACTTGTAAGCAGACAAATGGCAAACTGCAATTTTGTTAATGTGAACTTTGGGGCACTGGAAAACTTTGGGGTTTTCTTCTTTGGGTGGGGTTTTTGTTTGTTTGTTTTTTGTTGTTTGGGTTTTTTTTTTTGTTTTGTTTTGGTTGTTTTTTCTTTTATTTTAAAATACTAAAAATGGCATTGCATTCCCATGCTACAAATAATCATTAAAAGAAGACAGTATTTGTGGAAATGGTTCAGGAGTATCATGGGGAAAGGTTATAGGGCTTTAATAGTCATCCATATACAAAAGAACTTGTTACATTTTCTAAGCATTTTGATTTTTGTGAGTACGTTGTACACTCAGAACCAACCAGAACTGGCTGAAACTGTGTGGGCTGGGGGGAGCAAGGAGGGAGTGGGTGTTTGCACCCATAGCTTCCACTGACCAAAATGCAGCCCACTCTGATTATGGACAGCTGTCTGATCTGGATTCATAGGGGAACCTGCAATTTTTGCTGACAACTTCCTTACCCACTGTGCTTAGTGCTAGGAATAAAAGAGCACACAAAATTTACTGCATATGCTTAGGGAGTTGGGTTGAGGGCGAATGGTTCCCTTGATTATATAATGCTGAGCCTGATGTACATGATTCATATTTCTATCAGCCAAAACATGTGTTCCATAAAATATGAATCCTCAGCATAAATCTTGGCTGATTTGAGGAGAAGTGCTGCCTTACGTCTTTTTTGAAATTTGAGTAGCACTCCTTTGCAAAGAGATTAAATTTTTTTTTGCTGACGGCTCTCCAAAGACTAAAGAACGCATTTAATGACTAAATCTTGACTGAGAAATGCTCTTGGGATTGGCATGGGCTTACACATAATTAAGTGTGCTCGTGGCTCCAGCTGAAGCGTGCAGCCAGTTTTTGGAACTGAACAGTAGTCATGATTTTGCATCATGTCTATTCACATCCACGTGAATTCATATCTCTGTATAAAGCATGCAATACTGTTAACAGTTCAGTGGGTCAGAAAAATGAGGAATTAATGAAGTGGATGGCAATTCCTGCTCTCTGTCTAAATTTGTTGTGTGTGGTTGTGTCAAGAGGAATGTGCTAGTGGGCTGGCAGCAGTGGGAAGCGTAGATTCATGGAAAAAAATAACAGCAGCCTCTTACAGGGCTAATTTAACTGAAAGAATAGCAAAAGGGTTTAGAAAGGTCAAGGGGCATTCATGGCTCCCAAACCATCCTATTATTCAGGGCTGAACAGGAGAAAGTCCTTTGGCAGGTGGTGGTCCTATGATTGTGCATGCTATTACAAGAATTCCTGCTAAATTATTATTAATAGACAGTTTTGAGTGTTTCAACAGTATAAGCTGATTTGATTACAACATACCATTTCCTGCTGTAAGCTGATTTTGATTTCAGCCTCTCTCTCCTAAAAAAGCACAACTGAAACAAAGATCTTCATAAAAGTACTAGCATCTCTTGCTAGTGTTTTGCTCATGAAAAAAGGAAAATATCCCAAACCATGTTGTGCAGCACCAGTATCTGCCACATTTGTCTCATAAATATTTTAACCAGCTAATTCACATATGGAACATGAGCTTCTAAATCCATTGAAGAAATAATATTTGCTGGGGTGGGAGGAATATGAGTAAGTTACTAAAGAAAAACTACCCACTTAAGTGGAGAAATACCAAAAGTGGCATATTCTTTTGTAAACAAACAGAAAACTCCACCAAACCACCAGGGGAAATACTTTTTCAGGAAAATGTGTGGATGGTTGTTCACATATTTTCTGTTCCTGATGGGATGTTCCCATTTTAAGCACAGAGTGAGCTCTTGTGAGCTATGTGGTGATCTGGCTGCCCCGTGCTTGTGCTCCAGAGGGAGATGGTCTGGTAGGTCCAGGGGGAGGTGCTGCTTCAGGTAGTGCTGCTCCTGCAATGCCACCTCAGTAGCTGCACTACTGCTAGGTGCAGTATTCTTTTTAATTGAAAATATTATACAAGTAGGAGCCAGCTCTTACTTGCATTCTGCATGTGAACATGGCTGTGAAGAGCAAAATGTTAACTTTTCGTTCCCCATATTTTTTCAGAAACAACCTCATAACAAAGCCCATTCCTGCACATTTTGTAGCTTGGTTATACAGTCTGAGTTAATAAGAACTGTTGCATTGTTAAATAACATAGTGTGATGGTAATTACTCTGATGTGAGATTTTACAAGACTTACTTTTTCAACTTTGTCTGTTTGGAGGACAAGCTGCTTTGTTAATTACAGCACCTGCTTTTGAACAGTTTTTTTTAATCTACCATTTCTTCTTAACAAAGTATTTAAATTCAGTTGTGATCCAGCTAAAATGAGTAGATACTTGAGGCACAGAATGCATTTTTGTAAGGAAAGTAAAAGCTTCTGGGAAGCAGGCTTGTTTCCTTCAATTTTTTTTGTTGGTTGTATTGGATACGTTTCTCCTGGATAGCATCCTATTATGTCTTTTCCAGAGGTTGCTGTTTGAAGTCTTAATGTTTTGGGTTTTTAAATTATTCTTCTTACAATTACTGAAACTCTTCTCAAGATGAAGTATCAGCCAGCCTCTAAAGCCAGCTTACAAGAATGAAGATGCTCAATTCCTTTTTTGTTTGTTTGCATACGTGGAAAGAATAGGGGTTAATGAGGTGCTTGCCTGGTTTTTGCATCCCCTAGAAACAGCTTTGGCTTCAGCACATCCCCAGCTTTGGAAACAGTGCATTATGTCTCTAGCACAGGGAGGGCTCAGTGCCTGGGCACTTCAGCCGGTGTCTCCTGTGGTTGTGAATTACATTTTTCAAAGCAGAAGCAAGTGGTGTGCTTTGGGGTGCAGGGTACCCAGAGGCAGCAGGGAGTTGGTGTTTCCATCGTGTGGGGGCATCTGTTTGGTTTGTGCTTTGGTAGGTGAGAAGGCGCTGTGGACTTTACTGTATGTGTCACTGGTACTGGGATGTTTGCTCATAATTTTATAGCTGAAAATAAACAGAAAAAAGTACTGCTGGATGTATATTAAAGTGGAGGAGTCATCAAACTGAAGACTGATGTTTGTAGGAGCTCCTGTCCTTGGATGGGAGGTGGACTGATAAGAGCCCTTTCCTTGCCTCTCCCTCACCCTGAACATGAGTGAGACCTGGAAAAATGCTCATCTTGTGCCCAATTTCCCCACACCTGCACACACTGCAGCCCCTGTACCCCAGCCCCTCTTTGCTGTGCTCTCTTGTTGTCCTTCCATCCCTTGTTCCTGAGTGCAAGGTTTGCCACTGACATGGCGGACTTTCTTATGGGATGGGTGAAGCTGACATGCCTTAACGCCCCCCAAAATTTCTGCAAAGTGACCCTGCAGCTTGTTCAAGGCAACTGTTCTCATGTCTCCTGTGAAGGTGTCCTAAAGGATTATCTGCGAGAACTACCCTCTCCCCTCATAACCAAACAGCTCTATGAAGCAGTGTTGGATGCCATGGTGAAAAATCCTTTGAAAATGACAGCAAATGGTTGCGAGAATGACCCAAGTGACTCTGAGCACACAGCAGCCCTTCTGGATTGCCTGCCAGATGTTGAGAAGGTGAGCAGTGTCAGCAGGTTCAAGTAAATTGCATGCTTCAGAAAATCAAGGAATATTTTCATGCTGGATGTGAAACATCTCAAAATTTATATGCCTGTTTATCTGACTTAATGGTTCACTTGGATTTGTGATGCTCTGTGTCTTTGAAAATACTTCCATGCTGTGATAATTTGGAAGGTCTGCCTTGCTGGATTTGTTCACTTTCTATTGTCTCTGTAAAACTGAATGTAAGGCTGTGATCACTATTCTTACATTGTTAGATCAGCGATTATTCCTGTGTGGGGTCCTGCTCCGCCTCTGTGGAGCTCTCTGATCTGTATGTTGTAATTACATGGGCAAATGCATTCCCCTTTCCTAATATGTGCAATAAAGTTCAATACAATAGTGCAAGTTCACCTCTGGAGAAAACCACCGTTAGCCTATTTTGGGGGGAGGAACTGAGCAAGTGGCCTGTACAGCATCTGGAAGTTCCCTGGAAGTGTGTTCAGGTGCTGACATCATATCGAGGGTTTCTTTATTTTCTAATGTACCTGGATCATCTGTAGTGCTTCTGCAGCTTCTCCTCTCTCCCTGCTCTACCTTTTTATACTGTGAGAAAACTCATCCATGTAAAACTGAGTTCAGGTAAGAAACAAGCTGAATTTTACCAGAAAGTCTGTCTTAATTGGTCTGCTCTGTGATAGTCAAATACACCTTTTCTAATTCAGCACTTAGATGGTCTATTGATGGGTGTTGGTAGTAAAACCGGAGCTATCAGCTTTGATCTTTTTCCTATAGAGCAGTGACATTAAGATGTCAGCACCACCTTCCTCTAGTGTTTTGTTTCCTGAGCAGTATTTTGTTTCTTTAGGCTACCCTGAAGATGCTGTTGGATCACCTGAAGCTTGTGGCTTCTTACCACGAAGTAAATAAGATGACATGCCAGAATTTAGCAGTATGTTTTGGCCCTGTGTTACTGAGCCAGAGGCAGGAGACAACCAACCATAACAACAGAGTCTTCACAGACTCCGAAGAGCTTGCTAGTGCCCTGGACTTCAAAAAGCACATAGAGGTTCTTCACTATTTACTCCAGTTATGGCCAGGTACTGTTTCATGAATCTGATCAAGGGAAAAACTCAAACCATTGCTGTATGTTTTTACTGTGTGACAGTGTACATTAATTCACAGGGTGACTGAGCGGCACTGAAATTATTAAAATGTGAGGTACTATGGTATCGCCTTTTAATCTAAAGAAATCGTGATAGTTTTATAATCAACTCTTTCTATTTGGTCACTTTGTTTAATGGGAAGTTTGTTTACTTTCTTTCTTACCAGATGGCAGAGTTTGACTATAATATAAGAAATGATGAAGACTTTATGTGAGTATAGGCACTAGAAAAAACAAACCCAGTGACATTAAGGTTTCCACATCTGAATTAGTGAGTTTAGGGATTTATTTTTTTTTCTTCATTTTTCCTGCTTTGACCTGAGGGGTTACTTTAATTCTGCCCGTGTAATTTGGCAGAATTGGAAACATCGTTACAGTAAGAGCTGTGCAAATTCTACTTGTTTTTGCAGAGCTTTGCATAAGAAAAAGTGTTTTCAAAAAAGTGCAACAAAACCCAAATGAAAACACCCTAAGTACCTTTTAGCTCCCACTTCAAAACTTGAGAGTAGAATAGAATATACTGAGTCAAAAGGGACCCACAAGGATCATTGAAGACCAGCTTCTGATTTTCTTCAACCATGCAAGTAATGCTTTGTATGCTTTTGCACAATTTGGGGTCAATTCTCAGTAAAAAGGGAGGTGAAATTATAATATTGCTAATAAGCTAATGAAGTGAAGGTAATTATTTCTGCTAATATCTGCCATTCAAATGGGAATTGTTTGCACAGTGTTTATGTTTCCCTTGGTATTCAGAGATTTATAAGCCAGTGGAAATAGTCAGGATGGCATCTGGAGCCCTGGGTTTCGGCCCATGGTGAATTCCTGTGTATTGCTGCTGAACCGCAGTCGTCTTGCACAAGCACTGCCCAGAGTTGGGAGCAGATGAAGGTATTGCAGCTCTTCAGTTAAACAAGGAGAGTTTGAGAGTCATTCTGTGAAACAGTTTAACATTGAATCTGAGGGGTTTAGTTGCTGTCAATCAGGGCATGGTGTTGCCATGTGGACAGCCCGTGCCCCTGCCTTTGTCACCTAGCAATAGGGAAGGTGAGCTCAGGGAAAAAGTCAACACAGATAACTAACGTACTGAAGGGAGAAAGACCCAACAAGTACAGTTTCAGTGTTGTTGTTGCTGTTGTTGTCTAACCTCCCCTCCCCTGTAAGTCTGATTGATGATAGTTTGCTCACATTAGACATTGAGTCACTCAGCTGAGCATGTTGAGTTGCCTGCAGCAGCTCAGTACAGGTGCTAAAAGGGTGTCATGAGCTGGGCAGCTGGAAGAGCACAATGTAAGTGATACTGCTTTTTACATTTTTTTCATAGTCTGCTGACCTGATGGTGGCTGTGCCCTTGAGTTTCCTCCTGTGACAGCTGACCTGTGGCTGTAACATGTAGACACTGACCATGGGTCAGCAGTGTCAGGGGGCTCCTGGCTGTTGGCTCTGCTCAGTGCAGCCTCACAGAAACCTTGTCTGCCTGAAAATAAGAGCAAGAGGAGAGTTAGTTTGACATATGGTGCTGCTCCATGATGGGTTTGAGGTGACTGAGGATGCTGCTATTCCATGTCAGCTGCAGATGGGCAGCCCCAAAGGTGCTGACCACCAAAAATGAAAAGAAGCTTTCAGTCAGGCCAGTGAGTCTGTGCAAGAGAGACAGGAAACGTGAGTGGAGGAAGAGAGACTACAAGGTGTTTGGGCAGTAAATACTGTGCAGGAGCTAATCATGAAACCCTGGGGATGGCTTATGGCATGGCTGCTGCAGGATACAAAAGCAAATGTATGTAGCTCTGCCCATAGGAGTGTGCATTGCTGTAACAGGGTAGGAGTACGGTAAGGAGTAGAGTTTTCCTTCACTTTGAAGAAAAAACCAAATGCTATCCCTTGGCTTGCAAGAACTGTGCAGGATATTGTGCTAAAAGGGAGGTAAAACATGAATGTGGAGACCTGAGCAGGTGAACACCACACAGTGTAAACAGAGCACTTGGACTGAACAGAAGGATCACAGTCTGGCCCCTTATATTTAATCTTCTGTAGATTGAGACAGCTTGATAATCAACATGTTGTGCAATACTTCAATTTCCGTATATTTCCAACTGAAAACAAATAGTCCTTGTTTGGTTAGACTGTGTAACACTGGCAAGTTATTGTTAACCCATGGCCCTTTGTCTTAATGGAGCATAGTCTAAACAGAAAGACTTTTGTTATAGTAGAAGTAGGGGAAAAAGCAGTGAGAGTTATTGCGTGTTACTGTGCAAGATGTAAAGTAAGACTAAAATCCCCTGGAGAGAACTGCAATATGGACGCAGGAAGAGGATTGGGCACATTTCAGGGCTGAGCCTTTGTGTTTCTGTATGAGGAGTCTTAACAAGGAGAGGCGCAGGTTGTGAACTGCAAGGGTTTGCATGCACTGCCTTTTCATCAGTGAAGGGGAATAGAACGTCTCTGCTGCTCATTACAAGAGGCAGCGGTCTGTATAAAACCAAAAGAAGTTTTGCAGCTCAGATACTTACAGGTACAGGTCAGTAAAAATAGTTGTGCTGTTTACCATAGGAAGCAGGTAACAGCGAAGGAGCCTGTTAGTAATTTTTGCTGTCTAATGGTGAGCTCAGGTAACATTGTCCTCAAACCTGCGTGAGTGTATATCTGCCATGGGGTTGTGGCTGCCTAGAAAAGTTAATGCAAATGAGCTTCTTTAATAGTGCAGAACATTAGGGCAAAAGAGAAGCGCAAGAGTTCAGCTCTTGGTGTGTTGTCAGTTTCTCTAGGTGTTTCTCAGTGGTGGTATTTTTGTTGTGTTTTAACCTTTTTTGCTGTGCCTGCTTTCAGTTACTCCTATAGTCCGGACAAAGCATGTGAGCTGAGCTGTTTGCTTTTCTTTGACCCATAGCAGATGGTGATTAACTCACATAGCGAATTTAATTGGTGTTCTGGGAGTTTCTACTTTTGGATAGGCTTCTCTGCTGCAGTTTGAATCTGGCATGAATCTTCAAAATTGAGCTTTTACAGTACTTTTTCTAATTACTTTATATCACACAGTGGCAAATAATGTGACAGTGGAATGTGTTGGCTGTAAGTTTGCATGTATTCATGCATGCTGTTAGCAGTGTGACATTGAGGGAGGACAGTGGGCATCTGTCATGTGCTTTTCTTGTTGCAGCATGGATTCAGTCCTGACTGATTTAACTTCTCTCTTTTAGTTCATCATGCCCCTGCCAAAGAACCAGCACATCTGAATGCATTTCCTGAGCACCCATCCTCCCTGAATTACCTGAGACCCAAGAGGCAGAGACCTCAGATGCTGAATCTGAGCAGTACCGAGGTGTCTGGGGTACTCAGACCAAGGCCAGCAGGTCTAGACAGCCCATCGAGCAACCGCTATGCTGGGGACTGGAGCAGCTGTGGGGAGAACTACTTCTTAAACCCAAAAGACTGCCTGAGTGAAGCAGACTATGATGATGTCCCTTCGGAAGATACAGAGAGCGGGGATGACAGCAGCAAAGCCGAGGAGCTGGATGCCCCCGTAGGAGGCCCGCAGCCTGTCTCCAGAGAGCACACCTTTCAGAGCTATCTGACAGTGCAAGCAGTAGACTCTGCAGTGGATCACAGAGCAAACCTCAAAGACCTGCAGGAAAGTATTGATACTCTGATAGGAAACCTGGAAAGGGAACTCAATAAAAACAAACTAAATACGAGTTATTAAATCCTGTTCTGCATGACATCTCCTCCTTGTGCCTCTGTGCTCCCTGTTGGGGTTCCCCAGCTGTATGAGGAGTGATGGTGCCCCTAAACACCTTGTGGTAGGGCCACAACACATTTTAAGCCATTCCGTAATGTTTCTGCCTTCTTGTTAGAAGGCATTGTCCTGATTTCTGTATTGGAGACAAGCTTAGAGACTGTGAGGTGATTCCACATAGTGGCATTTCTCCCTAAAAACACTATGCACTTAGGTGGCATGGGCAGTACCTGGTAGAAGATAAAGCAACATCTCTGCTCTCAGTGGTAGCAGAACTCCTCATTCCTGAAATCCTGGCTCCGGTACAGATATTGCTCTCAGAAAAGGATTAATGCTGCTTGGCCTGAGTTTTGCAGCATGGACTTCAGATAGACTTGTTTTACTATATATGCAATGGCTGCTATGAAAAACGCTTTCTATAATATTTATATATAAAGTTTTAATTGTACAAATATTAACGTATTACTGTATTAACACTTTTCAGTAATTATTTAAACAAGCAAAAATAAATATTTTTCTAACCTTGTTTGTATATATCTATGTGTAAGTGTACATGTGTCTGTAGCCACCTTTGAAAAGGCGAGGTCTCAGAATTATGAAATGCCCATTTCTAGGAAGATTTGTTCAGTGATGCCAGGATGAGGTTACCCCTTGGGTTGCACAGGATTTGATTTATGCACAGAAACATGGCCTGAGAGAAGGCAGGGTGAATGATTAATGTAAATGACCTTGTGTATTGCAGGGACCTCAGTTTGCAGGTGTTCACTATTAACTCTCTCTCTCACACACACCACCCTTTCTCTGTTTTTTTTCTTCATTGTTTGTTTCTTCCTCATGGTTTTTTTTCACATATGAAACAAGAGTCTGGAAGGTATTTACTTTTAAAAAAATACTTTTGGTTTGTCCTTGTAATCTTTTACTTTATTCTTGATATTTCTGTATGTTTCTTTTTTTTCTCCAGAGTTTCATATATTTTTATTGTGGTTGCCTTGTCTGGCTGGTGGTAGTAGGGTGTGTTTGAGCCCTCTGTAAAGGGCTGTGGCTCTGGAGATGCAAGATTCAAGTTCTGCACAAAGGCAGTTACTTTTTTTTCTGAGTCATTTGTTGCTGTTTGGTTTTTTTTCAATTACTCTTCCAAAAATGGAAACTGGAGTTGCCACATGAGGTTAAATGAGTCGAGGGATGTCATTCCTGGGGAGTTTGAATGGGTTTGCAGTTCGCTGGGTCCTTATTAGATGGAGCTATCACCATCTGCTCAAATTGTCTTTTACCTTCAGTAATTTATGGTGAGCAATTTAACATTTCACGTTAAGGAAACACACTCGATGTAATTAAAAGTAGTTATCAAATAGTTACCAAATTGCAGACAGATATTTTGATAGTCCTAACCAACAGGAGATTTGGAGCCATTCCTTGTCCTCTACAGGTGACATACACACCCCTGAGGAAGGGGGGATTTGAGCAAGTGGGGGTGAGAAGGTTTTGGTGTTTTGGGAGGTCAAACACTGAGCTGCTGGCAGGGTAGAAATTAATTCTACAACTTATTGGTACAATTTTTGGCATCCTGCCATGGCTTTCCATTCACCCTGTGGGTAAGTGCTCTTCTGCTAACCTGTACTTCTTTATACTGCTTAATTGAAGAGTTATTTATTTACAGTAGCAAGGAATTAAAATTTGTTATGGCAAACTTCCCCCCTCTTTTCTAAGGAATTATTTTAGCATGGTTCCAATGGTTTATTCAATCTCATTAATTTATTTTTTATAAGTGTTAAAAGATGCAAAACAATTATTGCAATATAATGATAATGTATGAAAATGTAAATTTAGCCTGAGGCATTTATCAATAAATCAATGTATTTTTTTAAACTTTTATACCTACAGAATTTGCATACTTTTTAAACTATAAATTTAAATTCTAAATAAAATTTGAATTAAGAACAAAGTTTGTCTATGCCTAGTTAGTGATTATTTAAACCTGTCTAAACTGATGCTGTCCATTTGCATTGGCTGTACATGTGAATTAATTCCATAAAGACCTTTAGCTTTTCAGGAAAGGTTTTGTTCTGTTGTCATTTCTAGATTGACCCAACGTTGAAGTTGGATAATTAAAACCCAAACCACTACTCAATTTGCATGACTTGAAAGATGTTTGCATTTAAAATGATTTGATAAATGATATATTAAGCTTTCATTGCTTGTAATAATCCAGATGTGTAAGTCACCTATTGCATACATATAAGCTTTTTCTACAGGAGGGGTCTGTCACTCAGAGCAGCAGCGTGCTGATCTGTCAACGTTAGTATCTTAACATTACAACAGCGGAAGTGAATGACTAGATAAATTATATTAATGTTAATCTAATCAGGTACTTGAAATACAGTAATGTCTTGGTATTATTCAAATGAAACGTTTTCTGTTAATTTAGTGACAACAACTTGTAGAACATGTTTTGTATCTTAGAAAGCCTCTTTTAATGAGACATCTCCCCAGTGGTATTTCTGTTACATGTTATCTGTTATATATATTCTTATTCTGTTAATAATTATATTTCATATAATTATTTATATAATCTGGTCGAGCTGCATTCTTTTTATGATTGTTAAAGATTCTTACAGAACAGGATTACAATGGGCATTACCCTAATCTAGAAACATTAAATTGGGAGATTAAAACAGCCTGTGTCTACCAAAGCAGTAATGGGCTGGGGGTTTTGTACAAAAGAGCAGCCTCAGGCTGTGTGGGATGTGCAGGGCAGAGCTCCTCTCAAACCCCATGGGCACAGCCCGGAGCCTCCCTTACTGTACTCACCTCTGCTGTTGTCTGCTTGGTGTAACTCAGTTTGACATCAGGAGCAGCTCTTGTTCACCAGGGGGTAGAAGAGGCTAAAAACAAGAGGGAAGAGCATGTGGTGGATTTCAGAAAGCGAAGTCCTTGGAGTGCATGGAACTTCCTTCAGGTGTGACTTCTGCTTCCCAGATAAAGAAAGTAGATGTGGGTGCTCTTACAGAAACAGTTCTTACAGACTTGCAACAGAATCACATATAAATGGTTATACCAAAGCATAGGGCAGTGATGGCCACATGCTGGGCTGGGTCACAGCCAAGAATCGTAGTTTGTAGTTAGTCCCCAGAGAAAAGCAGAAATACAAAGATAGGCCTGTGCAACTCTTCGCTGCTAAGCGTTAAGGATGTGATACACTTAGGTGGATTCAGGAACAGACTAGGTCCATTTGTAGAGTTTTAATCCTTTCCTGTTTGTTTAAATAGGATTTTTCAAATGCTGCTGGGGCTGTGTCACTGATCCAGCTGACACTGAATCACTTCTCCCCTTTTTCAGCTTCCCAAAGTGGGCTACTACAGCAGCATGCAAGAGGTGGATAGGGATGGTATAGGATGTGGTGTAGTGGGGGTGGCAGCCTGACCTCAGGCTGCCTTAAGCCACTGGGGACCTACATCCTCAGAAACTTAAGGTTTTTACATCTGTCTTTCAAAAATGTGTAATGTAAATGTGTGTTTGTTCATGTACCAGACAAGAAATGTACCTACAGCTATTCAGATGTGTTGTAAAAGTAGAGGGATACATTCCCAACAGATATTCAGGATTTTTATGGCATAATTCTGTAAATCTGATAAGCCAAAGACACATCTGGTATTTCTGCTGTCAGATCTTATCTGCTTTGCCTTCTTCCCCACCCCAAGGTATAGGGTTTTCTTAACAGTAAAAGTGTATTTTGATATAAGAAGCCATTGTCTCACATTCTAGAGCTAGCAACAGCTGCAAGATGGTTATTTGGGGTAGGGGGAGGACTGATGTTAAACTTATGTGTAACTATGATACCTTTGTTTTAAAATGTCATCCATAATAATGAATTTTCTATTTTCTCTTTTTTAATTTACTGTTTGACTTTTTTAGAACCATGCAGGAAAGCCTGTAATGCGTCTTAATGACAAAATTTTCTGGCCAAACCTGGAACAGTCAGACATGAGATGAAGCAAAGCTGACTCTACAGGTATTTGAACATCTGGAGTTGTGTTAGGATAAGGGATCCTGGTGGGATATGTAATCTCAGGTCTCTAGTGTTACTTTGGAACAGAGATGAGGAAGAAAATGGCTGTCTGGAAGATTACTCCCTTTCCAGAGGTAGATTCCTGCAGTTCCCCTAACTAGTTTGCTCCAGGGAGAGAGGGGAGCTGATAAGCAGAGCCCTGACCTGCTGCCTCTTTGGCCTCACTGTTAGGAAAACCTAGCTGAAATCCCTCTATCTTCTGAAATATTTTCTTAATCAAAACTCTCAAGAGTGCCTCTGTGGAGGGGAACAAGGCTCCTATTGAGGCTGCTGCCTTTTCTGGGGGGTAGTGACAGAGCTGCAGTGGAGGGGAGGTGGCTGGACTTTCCAGGTAAGCCATGACCATAACGTTGCTTAAATGTATCTGTAGTTTGCAGCCCTGTTAATCAAAAAAATCTGTGGAAGACGATCTGAGGTGGTGTAATAACCAAGTCCAGGCCTGATAACAGAGAGCTGATCTTTTTAGTCAGTTGTGCGATATTTACATATCTGTATAGAGCAAGCTGTTAGTTAAATATTGATTTAAGAGAGCACAATGTTCTCTTCCTGTTTGCGCTCTGACTGCGCACACGGTGCTGCAGGTGGTAGGGACACGCTTGTTCAGTTTTCCTTGGTTTTAATTTAGAGGTAGTTCAATATCAAAGGCAAGGAACATTGCTATAATATTTGAACTTCAAATTAACAAACAGACCATTTTTCAAAGCAAGTCCTATCTGGTGCTACCAAACCTCTTGTAAGTCTGACCAAAATTCAATCAAAGTGGTAAAAGTGCATGATGGGGAGATGTAGGTGGCAGAAAATTGAAGGGGCATATTTTTAACATTGCCTAAAGCCAATTTGCAGTGCTTATTTTGGGCCACAGGAGCCTCACACTGATCCTGTTTTGTATTTGGCTGTGCTTCACTCTGACGAAGCAGAGCGTTGGGACTGGCTATCATTTGTCAGCTGAAGATCCTCTCTGCAAATCCCCCGTATGTCAGTTGTCTTTTGTGCTTTAGTGTCTCCTGTGACCACATGGACATTTGTTTGACAGGAGGCTGTGACCCTCAAACAGTTTGGTGAGTCATGGAAAGAGTGAACTCACCCGTATAGAGTTTAATCTGTCTTCCTCTGATAGATCTAATTTCTGCTTGACAGGCTCTGCTCAGTTACATGGTGTCTGACCTGGCAATTGAAACCGAGTAGCCAGCAGAACTGCTTACCAAGGACCCTCTCTGGGGATGGAGGATGAGCGTTAATATTCATGAGCTGTTACTCATTTACACTGGTAAATATTAAAACTTCTGTATAACACCATTTGATCTCTCTAAGGAATAATTGTCTTTTGACAGAAATGCACAGCCACACTGTGCTTGGTAAAAGCTGTTTGTTCTAAATAATACTGATTTCTTTGAGGAAACGATATATTTTAATGGATTTGGTTTTCTGTTTGTAAGCATTTGCCAGGATTAAGTAATGATTCTCTTGTAATCTGATGATAGCAAGTAAAAGTGGTTCCGAGTCCTGACAGACAGGACTTTGAAAACTATTGTTTAAAAAGAATATTTATTATAACTATATTAATAAAAATGAGTGGGGGAAGTGGACCCAAAACAACGGTACTTTAACCACACTGTGAGTAAACAAATGGATAAAGTTAAGAAACAATAACCTCTAACTGAAAGATTCTTTATTTTCAAAGCTAAACATGTTCTGCTGAAATAGAGGTCTTTAAATAAAAACCTCACTGGTTCTAAAGGTGATAATGGGCTCTAAACATCCAATGAGGAAAGTACTATTTGTCTCTAAATCCATTACTATCCGCTTCTCCAGGTCCAGGAACACAGTTTTCTTGCTTTCCCATCTCTTGTTTTCTGTAGAGTAGTCATATTCTGAAGGCAGGACACACACCGCGTAATAATGCCCTGTTAAGCTTTGAAACCCGTACGTGACCCCGTTGCTTTCCAGTGGGTTGTATCAGTGCTGTCACAAATTAATGAAAATAGGCATCACCTTTTGGCTACAGCAATCAACCAAAGAAGTTTAGTTGGTTAGTGTTATTATACCATTCACTAAAGAATGGATAGGCAAAATCTTTATGTGAGTAAAGAATGGAAGGCTGGACTCATCCCTGCTTGAAGGAGCAATGTTTATAGGGAAGTTGCCAAAATGTAACTTTTTGAATGAGTAACTGATGTAAAATGAAAAGCAAATTTATAGCTGTTAATAGCCATATGTATGGCTATTAAATATATATATGTTTATAGCCATAGTCTCTAATGCTCTTGCAGGGGTCTCACTTGACCAAGACCATCTTTTCCATTTTTAAGAACTATAAATATGAAATAAATAGCTACTAAGCTATTCTGATTATATCCATCCTGAATTTTTGAAAAAAATATGGGAAATCCTGTCTAGCAAATAGGTGCATTTACAGACCCAAAGAAACAGAAAATGTTCTTAATAATTCCAAATATAACATACTGTTTTTTCTCTTTGTGCTTCCAGCTCCATTTCAGTTCTGTTTTGGCTTGAAACTTTTGATATTCTTGAAACTCTTGTTCACAGTGCTTCAGATAGTTGACTTCTCTTTCAAAGTAATCAAGTACATTGGCATGCTGTTAACACAGTGACAAACAAGGGTCATTACCTGCCCAAAGACACAGACCTATTGCTGATGATCTGAATAGTATTGTTAGTTTTTCTATAGTGGGAACCTAAGTATATCTATTTATCTCAATACTTTGCAGCAAAACAATATAGAGATGTGACCAACTTCAGATACAAAGAAACCATAGAATACCATACTTTGTTATTACACTATGTGTTTACCTGGGATTCTGTGCTTGTTTTTGTTTGTTTCTTCAACAGCCTCGTATTTTTCAGTGAATATTTCATTTAGAATAAATGCAATCTAAGTATTAGTCACTGCTCCTGGGTTAATAATTCTGCACTCTAAACAGTGTAGTTCCAGAATACAGGTAATTTGTGCAGAAGTATTGTGTTTCCTCATATCACTCAGCTCCTACTTTGTTTTGGAGAAGTTATTTTTACTGAAATGAGGCTACTGACCTGATGTTTTATTGCAACATACTGCAGCTCTGTGCACAGCAAACCTTCGTGGGATGCTTACAAACTATTTAAGTGCCTACATAAACTTAAAACTGTGATAGAATGGGAAGATGATTTTGTGATGTAAAAATAACAGACTAGGTAACAGGGAGGGCTGCTAGACTGAAACACTAGCTCAGGCTGGGAGATGGGGAAAAAGAACAACTGAAAATGATGTAGAAATAAAGAAAAGATAAAACTATTTCTATTGTTCCCATGGGCTTTTGGTAGAGATAGTCTTATTTCAAAAGAGCATGAATGAATGGGAATGGTAGGAACAGTTTGCAAAGATGCTTTCAGTAAGCTAGAACCAGATATGAAAACATTTAAATTTAAGTACCAAATTTAAAGGAAAAAAATTCATGCAAATGTGGACAAGGAGGTGTAAAGAAAAAGGAATTCAGTATATTTACATTACTATCCACTCTATAGCATTGTTTTAGTGCATGAAACCAGGTGTCATTCTAAGGATGTTGCAAAAAGTTCTGAATTCTTTACTGAGTTTTCATGTAGTGAGGTTAGAGCAGTGGAATTCTGCTAAATGTCGTGGAGGTTTCCTTTAGTTGACTCCTATCCAAGCTCTGGGCAAGGCCAGCTTTGCTACAGGTGATCTTTGGAGAATATGGACATACTGATCTCAAATTAATTGCCATCATTTGAAGGCAGTTTTCTGCAGGCAGACTTGTTTCTGTGTGGAGAGTTTTCAGGATAAAGTGTCACAGAGATTAATAAAAATTCTTACCAACCTCATTACTTGAAGGGTGACTTAGTGTTTGACAGATTTCCAAAACATGCAGTACTCCAAGATCGTCAGAAACAGCTAAAAAATGCTGCTCTGCTGAAAGATATTTGACAAAACACATATAAACAATCCAAATTCCAACAGCAATGTGAACCTCCACCCAAATACAAGCTACAGAGGGTTCATTTTCGTTCTGGTCATTTTGGTTTACTGTTCACTGCAGCAAAAAAGACAGCCTTATTACTGTCTTATTTTATTAAAGAATTAAATACCCTTTAAAGTTCATCTTTAATCAGACTTTTTTTGTTTGTTTGGGGTTTTTTGTTTTGTTTGTTTGGGTTTTTTTAATTAAATGGTTTTGGTTGCTTTCATGCCATGGTAGTACGCTTAAAACTGATGTATGCATTTTTGTATGTACAGGGTTAAATTAGTGGAAGTATGTACATATATAACATAAGTTGTAATAAGATTTATGTGCCTTTGTGTCATAGGCCAGTTGGCAAACAAGGTAGCACCATAAAGTGCAATCACCATCAACATACGTGAGACAATCCAGGGGCTGACGAAAGTGATGACTGATTTGGAGATGTTCTGGAAATGAGATGGCTCATGAGTTTTCTTCAGTAGGTCCCAAATGTCTATGTTTCCATTGTCTCTGCCAATGAATAAAACTCCTGGTCTCGTTAAGGACCATTGTCCCGCAGTGTATCTTCCTGCAGAGCAGCTTGACTGAAGGATTGGTCCATTCTTAATGTTTTTTGAAAACAAATTAAAGATAGACCCAACAATCAAACAGTACTATCAATTCACTACTTCAGATCTCCTGTCATTGGAGAATGCTTACAATTTAAATGATCCTATTACAAAAATTTTTTCAATGGCAAAATTTGTACCACTTTCTGCAGATGAAGAGAATTGTGGGGAAGTAAAAACCTGGTATATCCCTTCCAGCCTACTAGGGTAATAATCTGCCTATCTGCTGTTAAAAGCTGTGGTCTGGAGATTTTGTCAGGTACAGCTAACCTGGACTCCTCCTACATGAGAGAACTGTAAACCCCCCCATGTTTCTCTGTCTCTACACAATGAAAAAACTTCATCCTAAAATACAAGTTCTCCAAACTTGTCTAGCACACGTTTGCTTTATTCTTTGGTTTCCCTAAGAAATAATTAGTGGAGAAGCTACAGTTTTTACAAAGTTGGAATTGAAGGCCACTTAATTTTTTTATGCAAAAGTCAAGTTTACTATGCTATTTCTAAAACAGTTTTCTGAAGTAAAGAAGGAAAGGCTTTTTTAATATCTGATCTGTTTCTAAACTATAAAGCTTTGTGACTTAGAAACATTTCAGAAAATACAGTCTCAGAGTCTGTTATAGGTCTGTCTTGTAAATCTATCAGTTATGTAACAGCTGTGTTAAAGTAACTTACTGTAACCTCTTCTTTCCAAATGGCAAAATTCTGGTCTCCAATGCTTAGAAAGATGTCTTTAAAAAATGGCGATCTCTGGAGAGTGTTGATAGTTTCAGTGTGGAGGGTATATTTCTGAGTCTGCTTCTGACCTAATGGATGAAAGAGGCAGTGGCTTGTAACTAGTGCCTTAGCGTTCAAGAACCAAGAGTGTAGGACCCAGCACAGGCTTGGAAGATACTAGCCTCATCAAGGTACAGGAATTGGAATTACTGCAAATCTAATTAATCATAGTGATGATATTTTAAAGCTAGTGATGCAGTAAGGTTTAAACAGGTATTGAGAAACGTGAACTTACTAACTGGTTTTGCCGAATTAGTATCAGTTTTCATTTTCCAGTCAAAATAAACAATTCCTCCATCCTGTAATGGAAGAAAAATCAAGTAAACCCTACTGATAGAGCTTAGTGGCTTATATCAAAGTGGGGTTTTTTTAAGCTAGAACTTCACTTAACTGTAATCATCATTAAATATGATCTGAGTAAATTCAAACCTGACTCTGCAGCCAGTGACTGAAACCACATAAAGTGTTGCATCACCATTTTTCGGTTATGTATTGCCAAAACATCTTTACTTACCATGATGTATGTAAGCAGTCCTTCCTGCAGAATTAGGTGCCTGGATTTTATAGTTCATGTTTTGCTTCAGTATTTTAGGCAAAGGTGACTGGAAGCAAAAAGGTAGCTAGAAGCCAAATTTTCACTTCCATACGAACTCAAGACTGGGCAATACTTGTGAATTTTAGATGCATAGGGCACGTAGAGGGCTATGAACATCTGGAACTTCCTAAAGTAAAATTAAATTAGGGGGGAAACCGTAGTATAAATGTTTTCACCTGACATTGGAGAAAACACTAAAAAATACTGCTAATCTTATGTGTTCTGGAATAAAGAAACATTGTTTGGTTTGTTAGGTAATTAAGTTCAACATATTTTTGAAATGTCTTCTAATTCTGCCCTTGAAGTAAGGGTTTATAGTCTACCAAATATTGGAGGTTTATTATTTTTTTAAGCATGTAGCTAAAAGCAGTAAAATGGAAGTAAAATGTGGCATGTTCAGAAATATCTTTTTAGTTACACCTGAAGAAAACATGCAAGCCCATACATTTGTGAAAACCCTGTTATTTAATTGTTCAGTCATTCAGATATCTTAGAGTAACATTTTCATCGGTAATATATTATTTTCACTTACTTCATTTCCAACAAAAAAGTTGGTGGATATATTCTCTAGCACTTCCAGATTTTTGCTTGAAGAAGCACTCATCTCTGTATAGGGGCTCTCTTTGACAGGCGCTTTTAGTGCTCTCTGAGATTTTGGCCTCCCTGGGAAACAAGATGGTTACATCTATTTGTTATACACTGCAATTTATCAGACCAAGCAAATCCTTCATCTTGTACAGGTAGTTCATGAATAACGGGAATTTCAGGAGGAGAGATGAAGAAAGGCTGACAAGTAAGACAGCAGTTCTGTAGGTTAACTGTTTCCTGTTGGAATCTCCCCTTTGCTGCAGCTGCTCTGAAGTCAGTCCTTCCTACACCTAGCCAACTAATTAGGGTAGCACCACCCTGTTCTTCACCGGTCTTACACAGCATCAGTGTCTCCATGGGAACTGCCCTTACACCTCATTGGTAGCTGCTGCAACCAGGAGCTAGCATCTCTGCTCCAGGGAATGGACGATGTTTCTAAAAATAGTTTTCTACAATGGCTGGAAAAGACATACTGTTTCAGGGATAAAGAGATTGGGTGGGGCACTTGTGTGGACTTTTAAGTGAAACCGGCTCACTGGGTATCCAAAACTGCTCAACTGGGATTCAGTACCCGTGCGTATCTTTATAGTCAGTACATGCAGGTTGCACTTTGAATACCAGCATATTTAAGAAACCTTCTCCCCAGATGTGTTTAGCTATACAACATTTTGTTGCTCAGCTTTTATTATATATATATACTGAAATACAAGCTTACTAAAAACATTTTCCCTAATAAGGTGTAATAAAAATCTTACCTGAGGTTTTGTAATGATAATTCAGTTCCCTTAAAATAATTCTAATGGGACCATACTCTGTGTTAGTATCCCTTTCACGCAGACTTATCTGTTCAGAAGAAAGTGCATTTGCTAAAACATTTTGTCAGATCTTTGAGGTGCAAGTCTAAATTATTAACTGCTATAATGGAACAATCCTTTTTAGTTTGCAGTGTGTTTGTTAATACTCCACAAACAGTATTTACTGCCTCGCATGCAAGCATGCAGAAAACGCTCTTTGTGTTATCTTTTTCCTGTAAGAATTTTGCTGTTTCTAGTAAAAAAACCCCAACCCAGCTCCAGTGGTCATGCTTGTTCAACAACTGTACCAGCTGCAGCTATTCTGAGCAGCACAGATCAGCATGCCTAAAATTAACATTTATTTCTTTTTACTTACTGCTATTTTTAACCTCACTTTTTTTCCACAAAGAGCTATGACCATCTTCATGAGACTGAATGTTGGTTTGCTAGTAATGATGGTTCTGTTGACCATGATCATGGTGCACCATTTGGGACCCACTGAGACAGACAGCAGACCTACTGAAAAGGCTGACAGGAACTTAGATTAGTTACACAACTACTTTTGCACCTGCTGCAGTTTTTTAGAAGCAGTCATGCTGTTTCTCATGAATTAGCTTTTAAAATGCATTTTAGTGAAATTTCAAAAGAATATTGGAGTATTTAATTTCAAAATCAGAAGGGAAATCACAAGGAAGTCAATTTGCTGGAAAAATTAGAGTTGGAAAGCAAAAAAAATACATTCATATGGAGTTCTGACTGTATCTACATTTTGGCTTGATACCTGTGTTCTGTATTTGCATACACTACCTTGATGAGAGGTTTCCAGCCAACATCTAAATGCTTAGAAGTATCTGGAACACCAGGGGCCATATAAAATTTTTTCTCCTCATGTGCTTTCTCATATGAAGGTTTTTCATGATGTTCAATGGCTGGAATATCCCAAAATAATATAGAGCTGCAAAATAAATGTATAATGTTATTCCCTGGTTTTGTTGTGAAGTCAGATGCAGTTTTCCACACATTTTAAATTTTAAAATTTTTTTAACCTTTCATCTTCAAACCTTACATAGCAAGTCTGAGAAGTGGACAAATGCTAGATTACTTAATTGCTTATTTTGTAAATGATAAAATATATTTCTTTATTCATAATTTCATCAGTTAATTATACCAAAGTAGTTAGAGAGTGTTCATACAGTTTGCTTATGGGCAGTTCACTGGGTGAACTTACTGGCACTACCTGATTGAAATGCCTGGAGACTGATAGAACTGGATAGAACTCTGTAACAGGTAATCTAGTAATCCAAATTGAAGATCAGTCCCAATTTTTGTGTGTATGAATTTATTTGCTGACATTCAAGGCAAACGATCCCATTCACTTGTATCTGTCTTTCCACTGGAGCCTTCTGATTGTTCCTTTTGCTCTACTCTGGACACTCATGCACAGGTTTGATATAGCCAATGATAACTTTTCTCATTGCTGACATCTCCTTCCCTTTTCTAATGGGAGTGGCTCAGGGACCTGTGTTCTTCAAGCATAGCATTACAGTGACTTTCCTGTTATTATTTTGGTTAACTACTTTCAATTTTGAACCCTTGTGTGTGAGTAGTTAAAATAATTTCTTCTTTGTGCATTACTTGCATGACACTGCAAACTTAATAAGAACTATAAGAATCTTTCTTCTAATTTAATTCTTCAAAGTCTTCTCTGTTATTTGATTAGGAAAAATAACTTTGCACTATTATCAAATTTTGTTCTCTCTGACCCTCCCTTTGATGTAACTAAGAACTACGTGATTGTGCCCAGCCATGCAGTCTCGAAGCCTCAAGTCTTTTGACATCACAAAAGCTAAACATTTATTTCAATTTTTTGCATTCTTCCCCTTTGCCAGTCTTTCACACAGGATAATATGTGGTTATAACCATGATGACTATGCAGTCCACAAAAGAGGAGATTCAGACAGAGTAATTTTGCCAGCTAAGTCTCCAAGTTGAAATATACTTTACAGTATTTCTTTGGACTTAGAGTCTTTCAACAGCTTTTTGTGCATGTCACACAATCAAATGTAGGTGAGGGGGGGCTCTCCAGGCTAATGCATATATGTTCAACTCTCTTCTTAGGGTGGTATACACAGAATATAAATGTATATATGCAAAGTTTTCCAGTTAATAAGCTCTTAAGGCCATTACTGTGAAGGGTTTAACTGGACAAGAACTCCAAGTGCTTATGCATACAGAATTTCAGCTATTTAGGATATGCTGATAGGAAGCCAGAAGTGTGCAAGTTAAATCACGGATTACGCTCCATAAAGCTTTCCAAAGGAAACTGGAAGTCATCTTGTAGAGTATGTATCGTATATACCAATCAGGAGAGCAGGTTACAAGCTGCAGGCAATTTTCCCCTCTGTTTTCAGAAGTACCACCCTTTTGGTTGTCCTGAAAATAACAGTAATAATTATTACAGGGAAGAAGAAGATGAGAGACAAAAATCACACTCTGCTATGTGAGTACTTCAACACATAAAACGGGCTACTAGAAATTAAGTCACTGTTTCTTCTTAGAAACGTTTGAAAATCAGGACTTATTAATTTGCAGTTATAAAGTCAAGCTATTTTACAAATATATTTCAAGTGAACTGATACCAGCTTTGCCTGCTACACACCTAAAATTCTAAATTAACTCAGGAGGATAAATACTTCCCAGCATCACTGCAGGTCAGGCCCTCCTTAGTTTGTCATGTTTTTAACTTTTATGCAGATTTCTCAAGGATTAGCTCTTTGGTTAATTTATCTCCAGCAGTTCAGTGATAAGTGGGAGTTATATCTCTTTGCCAAGTTTACACCATGGGTCACCTATCTTATATTATCACTTGGCTAGACCTCACTACAGGATGGTAGTGGTGCCTTCAAATGTTAATTATTAATAGTCTAGTTTGTATATGTGGGGTTTTGCAGGTTTTATACTACTTATCATTTACCAAGTACTTATTGGTTTATACCAAACTAAATTTAATTACTAAGAAAAATTAAGGAAAGGTGTCAGGGGTAACAAGTGATTATAGACTGAACCTTGATCAAATATAATTTCCAGTATATGAATAACACATACATTTTGGCTAAAACTGTTCTTATTAACCATGTGGCAAAATTTCAGCTACACATTTTTTATTTTTTAGGCCAAGTTAGGCCTACTCTACTTTTCATTTATGAGTTTGTCTACCTGGAGTCATAATGGTAGTCTTGCAGCCAGACAAAGCTGAATTAGGTTCTGGGTAAAACTTTGAATAATTTTTCATTAATACACAATTATAAAACTCCTGATTTTAGGAGCCATGCAAAGGCTGACACATATTTCATGTTTACATAACAAAAAGTATGTCCCAGTACATGTTGCTAAATACTGACAAAGTGATTCCTTTGTCAGTGTTATTTTTTAAGCAGGGTTTCCTGTATCTGTTATCCCAGATGAATATGAAAACAGCTTTCTGAGCCTAAACCTTGATTAAAAAAACTCCACCCAAACAACAAAACCCACAACAATGTTATGCTATCCAATGCTTTCTTCTTGTTTTACATCTGGTACTGATTAGTATCCATGGGTATTACTGTAACATAAAATAATGAACAGCTGTATCAGCTTTTTTTAATGACATACGTGCACCCTTTTCCTCACTTTTCTGGTAATGCTGCTAAGGATAGCAGCATTTATGAACTCTTACTTTTATTTTAAAATACTGATTTGCATAAACCTTTTAAAGATTTTAATTTTCTTCCTCTTGACCTGCTTCTTCACTGTTGTTATTTGATCACGCATTAGACTACAATGACCAGCACAAGAGGCCCCAGATTATTAATATTTACTAAATGCAGTGAGAAATAATGAAGGCTATTATAAATAATTGACACTAATATTTCCTCTAGAGTTTACATAAGGATTACTGAGGTAGTAGATTAAGTAGAGAAGTGAATTTTTAAGCTCACCTCTAAATTACGTGGCAGCCATTGTATATCTGTTACTGGCTTTTTATGACTATACTCTGTGGAAGAGACTGCACCGGATGTCACTAGAGGTGGCTCTGTGCTGCTCTGCTGGACTTGCGTAAGAGATGGCTAGAAATGTTGTGAAAAGAGATATTTCAGTGTATGTACAGATAGATCTATCAAACAAAACAAGTTACTTTGCATTCTGTTAATGCTGCCTCACATATTTCAGATCAGTTTATAGAACTTTCTAGGGGTCTAATACCTTCCTTTTGGGGAAAAAAAAAAAGAAAAGTATCAAAACTGGCCTTTGGATATGAAGCTCTAAAAGCAATTCCAACAAGCCTCCACAGGCACTCACACATCTACGTATTAGTATTCCTCTGCTCTTAGGTCTCTTCTCTGCTTATCTTCTTTATTGTCTTCTTCCATTGAAATCTTCTTCTTCTCTTCCAAGCTACCTTTCCCCTACCCATAAACATCTAAAATACTTTCCAGTATTGCATTCAGTAACAAACACTCCCTGTATTCAATAGGCTTCGTAAGGCAAGAGTGGAGGGTATGTTGGTGCCCATTAAAGAACAGACTCATTGAAGCCTGTCACACAAAATGCAGTAAAGCAATTAAGCTGTACTAATCAGGTAGAAAGTCTATTGTGACAATGGTTTTATTTAATGAACTCATCAGGTTCCTTATCCTTTCTAGTCTCTCATTGCAAAGATTATGCACTCCTCTCTTTTAAGTCAGGATACCTTCACTGATTTTTCCTCCACTACAATATATTTGCAATGGAAGCATTTGCCACATTCATAGCTATTATCTCAATTTCATACAATCACAGAATGTTAAGGGGTTGGAATAGACCTTATAGATCATGTAGTCCCAGTACCCCCTGAGGGACACTACTCATCTCTGGTCTCCACCTGGACAGTGACCTGTTGGCCACAACTCTGCATGTGGCCATCCAGCCAGTTCTTTATTCCCCAAGTGGTCCATCCATCAAATTCATGGCTCTCCAATTTAGAGACAAGGATGTCATGCGGGACAGTGTCAAATGCTTTGTATTAGTACAGGTCAGTTGCTGTGCCCCTATCCAGAAGCTGTAGCCCCACCACAGAAGGTCACCAAATTTGGGAGGCACAATTTCTCCTTTGTAAAGCCACATCACTTTTTTGTTTTCCATGTGCCTTAGCATAGTTTCCAGCAAAATCTGCTCCATGATCTTGCCTAGTACAGAGCTGAGACTTACTGGTCTGCAGTACCATGGGTCTTCTGGGTGGGAATGTCCAGCTGAGTGGGAATGTCTGGTTTTGAAGGAAGTCCCTTCCTTTTATTAGTTCCTTTCCTCTTGTTGTTTTTTTGTTTGTTTGTTTGGTTGGTGTTTGGGTTTTTTTTCATCACTTCCCAAGCCCCCGTGTTAATCCCCTCCTTCCCTCCCATGTGTGCTAGGGTGTGAATTTTTGGCCTCTCCTCAGCAGGCTGTGGTTTTCCCACCACAGGGGCTTGGAACCAGCAGTCCAACTCTCGGCCTGGCTGACACGTCTCAGTTTTATGATGGTCTTCTGCAGCTCAACCACCTGTTTCTAGAGGTTCTCCACCAGGGTGCACTAGTTACAGCTCAGTGAACTGCCCCTCTTCCAATCCCTGATGCTCCTTGACCTCTCCACTTCCTCTTTCAACTCTGCTACCAGGCTGAGCAGATTGTCCACCTGTTCACACCTCAGATATTGTCTCTGCTGTCCTCTGGTGTCAGTGCTAAGCTCAGGCATTAATTGCATCTGGAGACCTAGACAGCTGCATGTTGACATGTGAGGTCTGTCAGGGTCACCACGTTCTTTCTGACAGTGATTTTTGACCGAATGGAAACAATAGTTTTCTTCTAGATGGGTGGGTGATGATTCACTCTCCAAGTTCTCCCTGCCTGCTCTAACCGCCCTTCTGACGTGCCACACCCTTCTGACATTCCACACTCCCTGGAGCCATTTAAATCTCCGGCAGATGCTCCTGGCAATGCCCCTCCTCGCCTGATTGGCTTGAGAGGATCCTGACGGGGCTCTGGGATGCTGCTCAGGCGCCCCTGAGCTCAGAAACCCTCCAGTACAGCACAATCAACCAACCACCCCCGGACTTACCTCAGCTGCTGCTGCTGCTGTTGCCTCATTGTCTGAGTCGGTGGTTTCATCGGCACCAGATTTTTCATTTTGCAGGTTTTTTTCATGTTGAGAAATATCCCACAGTACAACCTACAATGAGAAATGAGTATATTACAATTTCATCCTGTATATTAATATGCGTTTTTTTTCAAATCATGGAGGTTTGAGGGAAAATGAGAAATTCACTCTCTGCACTAGCATTATAAAATCTTTAAAGTGGTGCAATTAGTTGGAATGCTACACTTGATGCAAAAAAGCCTTTACAGTTTGAGCTATTTATCAGTAGTACAAACAAGCATCATACAGTAAAGGTTTAGCTATGGAATAATCAGGTATAGCTTTAGTCCAGGATAAGAGAGCTTCTGGGAGCATGTGATACCTGTCTTCTGTCCCTGTGTGTTACTATGGATGTTGAGTACATCTCTTCACCCTTATTTTCATATTGTAAAAAAATACAGAAATATTCAATTTTATTTTTAAACAGTGAATTAACACCTGTCCATTGATGCAGCCAGCAGCAATGATATTTGGATCACTTGGGTTGAACTGAAAGCAGTAAATGTCTTCAGGACACTCCAACACTAACTAGAAAGAAGGAAAACAAGATAGTTCAGAAATACAGTCACACCATTTGTTTGTCCTCTCATTATTTAAAACACTTGGCATATTTAAATGTCTTGATTAAATACCTGGGGACGAATAGGGTCAAAAAAACTCCAAAAAAGTATTACTGACTGGTGCAGCAGTGATTTACTAGAAAGGTTAACTTCCTCTTCATAAGAAAGCTGCTTTCTTGCTGACACTGCTATAATTCCTGTTTGAGAGAGAAAATTAATTTTCTCAAAAGAGACAGTTCAAGTTTCAACACACTGTTAATTATTCTAAGTGACTTATACCTTCTGAATATAGTGTAAGAAAAGAAAAAGAAAATAAAACCCAAAACAAACCATGTGTTTATTTTTTCCTTTTTTTTCAGATCAGCTTTGAAGAAACTATTTTTGTTACTTAAAATTAAGTTACTTAGCAATGAGTCATAGTACTGAAGCATCAAGATAAAATTCAGCCTTTTTTGCTACTGCACCTGAAATGATATGACAGGCATATAGTCCTGGCCACCCATTATGAAACCAAATCTTTTATAGCCCAATTAATTTTCTACACAGGCTGCAGTGTTGGCTAGTAGTAGGCTGTGCAGCTGGGGAATTTGCATAGAACTTAATTGTGCCTGTAAGTCTGGCTGTGTAAAGCAACAATGCACAGCAGGGAGCTGGACTTGACATTTAGTAGGTCTTGTGATGCTGCCTGGCACTCACCAGAGCCATGTCCCATTGTGGCTGGAACATTCCTCACAAGTGTTAAGTTTGCTACAAGAGCCAGCCGTGGGGAGAAGGACAATGGTATGCAGAGCCATCTGAAGGACCTGGCACAGTCACAGCCCTCCTTGAATGAGCCTCATAAGGGAGAGATTTCTCTTTCCTAGGATCTCCACCTATACATTAGTGTGAAGGACTTTGCATGGCCTGTCTGAATCCTACAAAGAATTTGTCTGTCTCATTTTTCATTTCATCTCAAATCAGGAATTCCGACATGTATATTAGATTAGTTTTGATTTGCTTTTAAATTTGAAAGCATATTTTATAGATGTCACATAATACCCATCATTGAAGACTCAAGTCAGTATTGTAACTGTATTACCACAAATGGTTGGATGACAGCGAACACAGCTAATGGTTCTGCCCTTGAGGTACTGCAGATCTGTAAATGATTGGTATGCTTTAAGGTAAACATCTGGCTTGCCATCAGAACCGCTTTTGGCTTCTGCTAGGGCCGTCCAGTCATCAAAAAAAGCATTCATAATTTCATTTTGCTGCAATGCAATTTCCATTCTGTTTTGTGAAAAGAACAGATAACACTTCAGTAATCCAGATGTGACTACTCAGTAATAGAATCATAAAAATTTCTGTAAAAAGGCAGATTTGGTTTTATACAAAATTATGACCACGGTAGTTAAAAATTTAATTCCTCAGTGATGCATCACTGCAAGGAAACCCTCTTATGTTTAAATAGAAACAGCTATTGAACCAAAATTTAACTCTAGTTCTCTATAGACCAAGTATAGTGCAATTGTCCAATTCTTGTGCAAAAAGTGTCAGTAAGTGGGACTTGTCCAAGGACTAAGGACATAGTCATGGGTAGGACAGCACCTTTGCTCACTGCATAAACCTCTGCCTGAGTGAGCAGTATTTAAAAGATCAGCTTTGCAGTTTGATTGAAAGAATGTATCACTATCAACTTCAGCAGTTCTAATATCTATGTAAACCATCAATTCATATTTATATGGCATAGACTTCATGTAAATTCTCATATAAACAAATATTAAATTAATATTTGTTAATATTACAATAATAAGGAAAAAAGTATATAAACCCAAGAAATAAAATTGGTATTTGACCAGACCGATGATCCACTCAGACAAGAGTACTTGCTTGTATTCTCTACTGATTCAGGTAAGCTTTAAATGTTTTGCTGCAGTAACTTTACCTTAAATGTACTGATGTAAGAAATTTTTTCATCCTCGCAGATGACAGACTCTCTGCTTTTTCTTCCTTTGACAGCTGCCTAGGACAATACTGCGTGGCTGCATTTTTTGGATAGGTCCTAACCAATTGGAATAAACTTGAGTGTAAGTATAGAAACCATTCCAAAGACAGAAACCCGTGTAACATGTAAAATTAAAAAAAACAAATTATTCATTTTTTTTCTAGAAACTTTGGAAAAGATTGAAAGAAGAAAGATGCAGAGCATCCAATGTTGTCCTATTTGAACTGAGTAATTCCAGAATTTTAGTTGAGATAAGAAACAGTGAATAGCTTAATAAATAAGCTGATGAATATTTTTTCATACTTACCATTTTGTCTGAATACTAGCTTCTCTTACTTTTGGAACCACTTGCACCCCCACATCTCTTTCAAGCATATGAATACTGAAAGTTTTGTCTTCATAGGATGTGCATTCAACATAACTGTCTTTTTCATGTGAAGCATTCTTATCAGCAAATGCAATTGGTGCACCAAACTTCCTGCGTATTCGAGAAATCTTGTACTTAATCTGGAAAAGATATATTTCTATAGTTAGTAGAAGAGAAAGTTTTTGTAAAGTTCATTCTGTAAAAAGGTAGCATTTGTATCATTACAGAATTAGTTCTATTGATGATTTCTGTGCTGAGTTTACTTGTTTTCTGCATTTTGAAATTCTGAAGCACTCATAAATAACCTACATATGTAATAATACCTATTACATATGTAGGTTATTTATGAGTGTAATAATACATATTACATATGTAATAATAGAATACAGGTTTGTACTTCTAAAACAAGAAGTTGCTGTAACATTTTTTGATAATTTCTAGTAGGAAAAGAGAATTACATTTTCTAAATCATGCAATATCAAAACTGCACATTTAATTAAAGGATTGTTTTGCAGAAAGCCTTGTGTAATACTCAATTGGGCTTCCAAGACCTAACTTTTCAGCCCATCCTTCTTAGTGGAATTCTCAACTTTAGGTGAGGTATTTCAGCTTTCCTTGCAGTGCCTGGGGAGAGAAAAATACTCTGAAGATGATCCACAAAAATCTGAGTGACAAGTTTCCTTACAGTGATAACTAGAAAGGAAGAAGGGATGTGGCTTGACTGCTACTCACAAAGAGAAGTAGGCACTTCATTTCAGGCAGTAGAAAGCTATTGCTTTTTCTTAGATTCATAACCAGGTACTTTTTCCCAGCACCTCCCAGAGAACTGGAAAGGAAAGTAGGCTAAAAATATTTCTGAGTGGACCTTGCTAGCAATGTAGAATGCAAAATACTTGGACTGTGAATGTGTTAAATTTAATGTCTGTGAATTAGCTTTAGAACAATCACACATCTTTTTAAGTATAAGCAAGATGTCCAGTTGCTGAGAACTATCAAAACTTAGCCAGTCTTCCCTGAACGGGGATTTAGGTATTGAGTAAAAATCACTGATGGACAGTTAGATACTTGGAGATGCCCTACATATTACAAGTTAGGTGACAGTTGTGAGTGGATCTACTTTTTTGACATAAAATTTTCTCAGTATAATCTGGAGATGTAATAATCAATTATGCCCTTCTGTAAAGGCAGCTTGTAATACCTGTAGTCAGTAACACTTAAAAGTGTTGCAAGCTACTTAAATGCCACCCATATAATGAAGCAGAGTTCACTGAGCTTCAAGGACACAGAGCAATAACTCAGTTTGTAATCTGACCACACTGGGAATTGAGCAAAAAGCAGCAGAGGTGCCAATGACCAAAGAGGATCAGGACTTTTGAACTTACACCTTAAAATGTAGTTATGTCCAATGCAGTCTTATATGCCTTAGTTGCAGAACTTAAAGAGAAGAGAGTCTAAAAAAGAACAGTTTCTGCAGCAAGTCCAGTTTTTGTTAAAAGTTTCTCTTTTTGTTGTTTTTCTTGAAAGACCTCAAACAAAACTAGGATGACAACTTTCAATTTCCTTTTTCTTAGTAAGGAATTTGAAATAATTTTTTGTGGTTTTATATTTATTTCGTTGACTAACATCTCTTGATTCTGACCTTTGTAGCAGTATCTTTAACAGATTCCTCTTCAACTTCCTTCTCACTGCCAAGAGAAACCCAGGGTTTGGGAACAAGAGGCTCAAAAGGATGAATTTCTGGAGTGTCCTCTCTGTCTTCTTCTTCTGCAGTTTCTGGAGGCTGTGACATCAAACAGTGAGAAACGTTATTTTTCCAAAAATTTGTTTCTGAAATGTGTGAACTAGAAACCCAGTTTTCAGTCTTCATTCACACATTCTTTACTTTTGTAAGTGAGTCTGACTCTACTGTGTCCCTGGGTAGGATTGGGTTAAGTTCCATTCATTTGTGCATTAGAATTTTCCAATAAATGTTACATGTTTAATATTTAGCTACTAAAGAGAGACCACTTTCTTGAAGGCAAATCACTTTTATATAAAAAGCAATTGTAGTGATTTTCTTCATTAAGCTCTCCTGCCTGGAACCTCTGTTTAATTTTCCTCAGTGTTACTTCTCCTGATTTCCTGATGCTGGATGACAAACTCATATTGAAAAATTATATACTCTTCCTATAAATGTTCTCCTATAGTACAGTGCCCAAGGGAAATGTTCTATGTATCTAGAGCTATTTAGAACTCAAGAACATGTTATTTATGTTTTGAAGAATATATATCCATACCTATTGTGAAAACCAAGTATAATATTTCTTTGAAGATACCTAATATATTGTCTTTTATGTCTGAGAAATCTGGGTCTTGGCAAAGAAAATTAATGCTTATGATAAAAATGCAGCAATGGGGGTTATACTGGCCTTCTGAAATAAAATACAAAAATTTAATTCAGTTCTTCTCAGTATAAAAGATATTTTTACAGCATTACACATATTTTTGCACACTCAGATTAACCAGTAGAGAAACATCAGATGCTTATGAATAGAATATCATTCCTGAAGTATATGTTTGAGACTAGACTCTGAAATATTCATAGATAGGACAATGCTGTGGTACACTTGGATTTTACCTTTATAAGGTTTTCCTTGGCTTCCTCAGAAGCAACAATGTAAAAGTTCTTTCCGTACTGGAAGTTTGCATCAAAAACTACCAAAAGTTCTTCCCCTGGATATTCCTATTTTAATTAAAACAATTAGTGGAAAACTGAAAACAAATAACATTCAAAACAAACATGAGGTTGTGACTAGAAAAGTTACCACTAGCGTAAATTTAGTATCGTAGATTAATTTCGTGGTCTTAACAGAGAATTTCATGTGTTAGTTGAAAAGAAAAGATGGATTTTATTTTGTAATAAAAATAAGTCTGGGACAAAACTAATCTTCCATATAGAGAATTAAACAGAAAAGAAACTGTTTTAGTGATTCTCAGTAAATAGGCCACGAATTAGGGAAAGCCAGATATGTGAAGCTCTGCCAGTTCACAGAATCAAAACTAATAGTATTAATGTTACCTTTTGCATATTTTCAATCTAAAGTTAGCAAAAAAAAAGTGCATGGAGAGTCATGAGAAATTTTGAGTTGACAGTGGTCCATGACCTATAGCGTTCAGATGTTACAGCATTGGTGTATTTACACAGAGTCAAACAAGGACACACATTTTCTTCTAAAGAATATACACTCTGAGAGCATCAAGTCTTAAAGTGAGAATGACATAAGCTACATACTAGGACAACTTTTTTGAAAGGATAGAAATCAGAAATGTCAGCTCTTGTTTTCAGGTCCTCAATGATGTCCTCTTTTTGAATAAGTTTGAAACAATTTTCTTCTGTGACATCCTCATCAATTCGGCAATTAAAAATTTCTTGTGTCTTTGTAGTCAAAACTAAAGGAAAGATTTCTGGGTGCCCTATGAAAGAAAGCAAAATTGCTTGATTAACAGCTTCAGTGTGCTGTTTAAACATACACATATATTTTGATTAACTCTGTGTCTTTACTGTTTCTAAGAGAATGCCTTTGAACCTTTCAACTTCATTCTTAATATTAAGGAAGGTGTGGAATACAAATCATATTACATTTTATTAATTTTTTAAAACACATAACATTTTGTACTTAATGAATATGATTTTCCTGGTATGAGATTTGTTTTGGTTTTTGGTTTTTTGCTTTCTTCTTGATCAACAGGTGATTAAGAACTTTGGTGAAAAGTTATTAATGGACTGGTATTAATACATTAAGGACAAAAATGCATGGCTCTGATTTAAGAAAACCCTTGCATAAATATACTGTAGTCCTTCCCTGTAGTACAGTGCCATATTAAGCCAATGTTTAATCTAGATGAGGCTTCTGTATTCTTCCAAATAAGGATGCTTTTCTGATTTTGGACTTTCATCTTGCTCTCATTGAATTCAGAGAGCAGTAGAGTCTATTTTCAAGTTTGCTGGAAAGTATGTTGCTGTTGTTTTCCACACATGTGACCCCTGTTAGATTTATTCATACTAATTCAGAACAAGATATTTCTTATGCTAGCTCTAGCACTGATACCTTCACTGGCTTTAGTGAAGCTGAGTACAGTTTGGTAACCTGTCAACTGTGCTTTGCAAACACTCAGTCTGAAGATAATATACAGTGCTTCTTGTTACGTGTGCATCAGCTGTATGTACGCAAGGTAATGTATGCAACGCTGGTGTTTATCATGTCACACGTTCTGCCTTCCAGGTTACATTCCAGCTGGGATTAAGATCACTCTAGGCCCAGCTAGCTGAATCCTGCTGCCTAGGAGACTCCTCCTTCACAGTCCTGCCCTGCTCTGTGTCTCAGCTGCTGCAGTAAGAGCATTCTTCATGAAGGCCACCATACTTCAGCCTGAGAAAGCCAGCAGATGCTCATCTCTTTGGTGAACTGGAAACTGTAAAAGACTTAGGGACATGTATACTTTATACTATTTTTATGTACTGAAACGGGCTGGCTCTTGTGATAATAGCTGATACTTTATATCAGTTTTGTTTCATTCAGTTTTCCTAGTTTAGTTACTTAGTATTTTATCTTAATTCCTGGCACCTGTGGGGTTTTTCCTCTTTGTGTATGCCTTGAAGCTGATACATCTAAATTGTGATTATGCCCAGCTGTGTCAGTGTGTTTTGAGAAGTCATCTCTAACATAAGCCAACAAGGACTGACAAAATGATAAATCCTCCTTAATCTCTGTCATTAGGGAACCTAAATCTCTGCATAATCCTATGACATAACGCATAATGTTTGATGAATCTGACATTTATCTTTCAAAATCTCTCAGTGCTGCTATATCCACTGCATCTGCTCTGCTATAGTCATCACTAAAATTAGTGACATGCATGTTTCTGGCACATACTACACTATGCCAAGGATGGATTACTTGGTGTTCACTAGTCATTTCATAGCACACACAATCTGTTTGTAGCATGCACAGTCCAATTGTTCACTTTCCTCACAAGCTGTAATCAACATTGCATGGTTTTCCTTTTAGATATCTTGGAAATTTCCAGGACTTCCGTGTGGATGCTTCCAAAAAATACAAAATCATGTTGATTGGGAAAGACCTCAAAGTCATCTGGGCCAAACGCACTGTTGCCAATACTAGACCAGAAAAATCCTAACCAGAGGTAGTGGTTGTTTATTCAAGAAGCTTGTATTATGTTATTTTTGAAATGCTACATCATACAGCCCTGTGCACAAATGCTAAAAGAAAACCCTTTAAAGAGATGTAGGTTTCAGTGTCAAATGAAACAATATAAGCATGCATTAAAGTTGAGCAAAAATACAACAGACATCTCTATGAGAGGAAACAGAGTCAGACAGATAGTCTAAGTGTATTTTCTTCAGTGCTCTATTGCTGTAAGTACAAGTTAAAAACGGAGTAATGATCAGAATTAAAACACATATACCTTTTAGTTTACAGAATAAAATTTTGTATTACAGAATATTGTTTTTAATGAAATCTGTAATATAAGAAGCTGATACTGGAATTCTTACTACTGTACACATTTTTATTGAATGCTCTTTTCCAGTAAAAAGTGTGATCTGATCATAGGCTTCATAGATTTTTGCAATAGTAAATTGTACTTGTGTCATTTCGAACAGCAGCCCTTAGTGCTACAAGAACTTCATGAAGGACCAAGAAACTCTACGGAGAAGCAAAGAACACTTCCAGGTATTACCCTAAGGAGATATCACGTGTGCAGTTTAAATCCTGCACTGACAATGTCTGCTTACACTCGTGTTATTTTCCTGCATTTAGCAACAGGTTTCTAGCAGTCATTTAGCTATTGGAGCTCTAACCTTATTTGCCGGTAGGTGGAGGTACAATTCTCTCTTACTATCTATCTTCTGGAACACTGAAAATACATTTTTTTTTTTTTAAAGGAACACTCATCTGAGGGATCACTTTTTGTGCATTTTCATTAACTGCAGCGTAGCCATTTCGGTGAGGTTAATCAGAGTGCAATTTTCACTTCCACCCATGTGCTCATAGGATTATATAAGAAAACAAGTGATTTACAATTTCTTTTAAAATTACCTAGTTTATGTATTCCTCATTTGCCACATTGTTTTAGCTTTTAACAATAAAAGCTGTACTGTTACAAATCAATTAATAATGTTACAACACTCTGGGCTGCTCCTGTAAACCACAGATAAATTTTACAATGATATCAATTTAAATTCTATCTGAGGAATAATTGCACAAATTAGGTTGGAAGAAAAATGCAAGCAGAAATATGAAAAATAAAAAAAAAACATTGAAAATAATTGGTGTTTAAGAAAAAAGTAATATATTTACATTCAAATAATTACATATTTTTAGCTCTTAACTATGGCCATGCTTAAACTGAACTTTTCTTGCACGTAATAATAAAATAAATAAAATAAATGTGTGATATCATGTGACTTTTAAATGGTGAAAATTTTTCCCGGAAAAAAAAAATGATGCTAATCCATGTCTATTGTCATCTATGATTAAAAAGCCACAAGTGATATGCTAAAATCATCTCACCAAATTTAAGGATATGAGAGAAATAAAATATTAAAAACTTATAAAAATGTTCCACGTTTTTCTCTCAATTGCTTAGTTATTACTAAATGCACCCTATAATTCTGTTGTGAAGCCTTTTATTTCCCCTGATCCCAACTCCTCTCAACCCAAGATAAAAACCTCTTCTACAAACCCATACCTGTGTCCTGCTGCACTGCGTGCTACCCAGAGAGCCACTGTAATCACTACTGCAATAGCTGCATTTCTTATAGTTTGTTTTTATTCTCCAGCATCAGTAACATCGAAGCTTCAAAATGCCTTGAGTATTCCAGAACTACTACTTTAAAGCCCAGTCATCATGGCACTTACCTATACTAGCCATAGAAAGATCAACTTCATTGTTTTCACCTGAAATGTAATGACATGATGTTATCAGTAATGTTCCATATGTTGGTTACAAAACTATAACCTGTAATTGTAGCTCTTTCAGTTATTTATAAAAAATCACATCTCTTTTTTTTTTTTTTTTTAATACACAGGGACAAAATAATTAAGGTAGGTGTTGTGTAAAATTTGATCGCTGCTTGTTTCATTACTGCTGTACTTTACATACCAAGCTTTTTTCCTTTTCCTTTTGAGGATTCCTTAGTTTTGCTTCCACCTTTCTGTTTCTTTGCCGAGGTTTTTGGACCTTTCGAGGTGGTCTTGCTGGATTTCACGTTTTCTGACATTTTTTTCGAATTTCTCTGGAGGAAGTTATATATCATCAATAATTTTAAATAGATAACAGAATGCACCATGTATGAGTGAAAATTTGGTCCATGACTTTATGTATTTTATCATTATAGTAACATTTTCATATGCAGTTAAAGGTATGTTTGGTAATTTTAAATAATAAGCAGTAATTTTATGTCATATGTAATAGATGGAAACACTTCATCTGTCCAGATGATTAAGAATGAACACTGGTTATCCAAAAGAGTGAAAAGTTAAATTAGGAGAGGGATTTCCCTTACAGAAAACTAAGGACCTGAGCTACAGTGGGAAGAGCGTGTGTGAAAATTCACCAGTTACAAATGTTTGTCCCAGTGTCCTTAAGTGTAAATCATTACTCAGCTGCACAAGGCATTTCTATTTCCCGTTTATTTTTGAGTGTAGCTCTGTGGAGGACAAACTCGGTAAGAAGATGTATGCATAAATACATGTAGCAACCACACAGCTGGAGACGATACTGTACATCAGGCTACTCCTGTTTCATTTACTCTCCTTCTTCCCAGTATCTAGAAAAGGGATGAGAAGAGTAGTGCAGGAAAGGCTCAGTTCCACGGCAAGAAGGAAATGCAGTTCAGCCTGCGTGCTGTACAGACCGGACAGCCCCATCCTGTGGGGGGTACTCACACAGCAGCCGACAGAGCAGCTAAACCGGCATGGCCCACATTCTGTTAGAGGTATGGAAAATTGCTGGATATTTTTACTGAACAGACAAAGGCATTCAGCTGGGATGGGGACAATGGGGCTCTCGCTTTGTTTGTGTCCTGCCTCCCCCATGTTCACACTTTTTAAGACTGTAAACTGACTGGGAGAGGAAGAACTTTTAAAATGTCTACAAAGCACCTACAGCATTTGGATGCTACTGTAATTTTAACACTAAGGAGAGGAAAGTAGGTGCACTTACAGGACAGAAAGAGAAGGCACTTTCAAGAATGCTGGCATGACATAACTATATCTGATGATCTCTTACAGGAGCTACAGCCTGTCTGCCCATGCATATGAACAGCACATTTACTGTTAAGACACTGAAGGTGAAAAGGTGAGTTTATATAATAAATGTTCTATCTTAAGTTTCCTTATGGATGGCCTAAAATAATGTAAATTCTAAAACAAACATGCCATGGCCTGTGCATTCGCAATTTCAGTGGCACACCCAGGCCAAGAAACTGTTTTACTCTTTTGTAAAATGGTTCTCAAATACTCCAGAAACAAGCAGTATAATTTTATCTTCCAATCAGAATTTTAGTTTGGAGGTGGCCACTGACAGCAAGATATAGGTCATGGATAATAGCCTGGGTTTGGAATAAATGTTAAATTCCCATGAATTCAAGGTAAATTTTGCTCTTGACTTTGATGGGAGCAGAGTCTGGCACTCTTATTATAGTTATGCATTTTTCTTTTTTACTTTAACCAAAATAGAAAAATATCCTCTATAAAGCCTCAGACTCTTTTCTGTATCATGCTGAATCTTGCAGATCTCGGGTGACAAGCTGTATCCATGGCATGTTAGTGCATTTCTCGGTTGTTTAATCTCTCTTGATTATGGCAAATGCAGCTCCCTTCATTAATCTGTCTAAAGAACAGTAGCAATTCAATCTTCTGTTTCTTCCAAAAAGCAATGACAATACCAATGCAAAAAAAATTTGTTTCAGAATTCTGAAACTTTTGCCTTGCATGGGATGATGTTTTTGAAAGGTTAAAACCCCTACAAGTCATATATAATGAATGTAAGGAGAAAGGGGTTTTTTCTGCCCTCATTCTCACAGTCTTTTCATCAAATACAGGACTAGAAAGACTGTTAATATATTTTTGTGTAATATTCAATATATTTTCATGGTTATAATTTTTCCAAGGAGCCTGTACACTGAACAATATGCTCATTTTATAGTGCTGAAACACTTAGGCCTACCTCACTTAGAGTGTGTACCACTTCATGTGGCCAAAAGAGACTCATTTTTCCTTCTTTAAAAAGAAAAAAAGGTGCAGAACTATTTCTTATCCAACTCCTTGTCTGTTTTACATAGAAAAATTGTGATCCATTTTATAAATGTGTTTTGTGACTACTCTAATTAGAAACCAATCCTTATGTCTGTATAAGAGAGGCCCTTCAGAACAGGAGGGGAGGACAGCTGTTTTAGAAATTAGTTGAAGGACAATATGAACCTTCTCATATATATTCCAGTCACAATGTCTTACTTTACCATTTCATAATTGTACACTGCAATAAAGCTAGTTTGGAAATTTTGAGTGAGTTCCTCTGAGTATCCTAAACCCAAGTCACATGAATGGAGGAAACACTGAGAAGGCTGAGATAAGTCACATGCCTATGTTTAGTAGAATAACTTGCAAGTAAAAACATCCCTTTTCCTTCGACTGACTTCAAGTACCTTTTACTTATAAGAGCAGTTAAAACTTCTGAAAATTGTCTCCCAGAACCAGTTCCTCTTCCTTTTCTGGGAGAACGAGGTTTAGAACTACAACACAGCACTACAGAGCTACGGGCAGTGGTGGTGAAGCTGTCAGTGACTGGTGGATGCATTTGCATATGTTAATATGAAAAGTACCCCTGTTGAAGTGTTGCAAATGAATACAGCAATCAATGGGACTGTTCGTGGTTTCCCATGGGATGCACAGGACCTCCCCAACTGGAAAGCAGATAGAAAAGTACAACACTAATTATCTCCTTTTACAATATCCCTAATACCATATCGCTTCGGCCCATTTGCCATCCTGTGGGCACATGATTGTCAGTGGTTAGGAAACATGTAAGGCCTCCAGAGAAAGCAAAGACTGAGCTTCTAGAAACTTTTCTGGAAGTATAATCAGGACTACAGCCATTTAGAAGTAGATATGCAAAGTTGTTTTTTACACAGGAATATGGTAATCCTCGAGTGCTCCCTTCAGGAAACCAACAAACACTGAAAACTTTTAAATGGGTACTGAAGAGCAGCCTTTTGTACCCCCCTCTACCAAAAAAAAAAGCAATAAAAGAACAAAAGTCCTAATGTGTAAGTTAAAAGCTAGTATTTTCAGAAGTTACCTGTTACTTCAGGGGTCTGCGTTTTTCACTAAGTTTTTACACAAACTGCCAAATTCTATCAAGATAACTATGAAAAAAAATCAGTGCCTATATTAGTGGACTGTCTGAAAATATTATAAAAGAATTTAATTCTTTAATCTATGGTTAGTTTCTATCTTAGGGATATTTTCATATTGCTTATTTAGAAAGGACTCTAATACATGTACTTGTTCAGAAACGTGCAAATGTTTTATGCCTTTCAATTATGCTTATATAAATTCACGATTCTGTGATTGCGAAGAGGTTGGAAGCAACATTTAAATTAACCTAATTTGAAACTTTTAACTGGGGAAAACCAATCGTCATAAAAATTGCCATATATTTTATTTTTAAAAAATAAGTAATATTAAGATTTCCTTAAATGTGTTCAGACTAATTTTTCAGCAGTGTTTCAGTGGAACACAGTGTTACATTATTTAGTTGGTAAAACCTGAGTAAATATTTGACAACTTTGTTTGACATTTTAACAACTAATTTATTTACAGATAGCTGTAATATTTTGAACATTAGGCTTAAGAAAAAAAATAAGATCAGAGTGTTCTCCTAATCATTTAATGTACTGAAACATTTACAGTTATAAAGCAAATCCATGAAGTTGCTAGGTACTGCAAAAGGGGAAAGTTAATTAGCTATTAGCACTACAAAAGATGCTGTCTGATTTGATGACACAGAGTGATTCATTAGTTGCCTAATTGGATGATTTAAGGTCAAGTTTGTGTGCATTACTAATTTAGGACTGTAATTTACTATGATTTGGAGTGACAGAAGACTTGAATGCACATCCACTTTACAAAAGCACTACAAGGAAATGACCAAAAATATGTGCTACTTGTTTTTTGTTGTTGTGTCACCGCCAAGCCACGAATCACATTTCTGTTGGTAAACATTTAGGAACTCATTAAAAATACCATCTTGAGAATTACTTTGTCCCTCCAAAAATTCAGATACGGTGTTCCTTTTAATTAAATTTATTATACTTTGCTCTACATAAAGACTAAATAATGCAAGCATCTAAAGTTTGCATTATGAATAATGCTTGTGCATTTTTGGATACAACTTCATTGTATAAGTTGTAGGGAGCAAAGCTGAAGTTTTGAAAACTATCAAATTATTTCAGCACATAAATAGTTCTATTTGAATTTACCTGATTTGGCACATTAAAGTTTTCTTTAAATTAGGCTTACTTGAACAAAGTATTGATTTTGTTATTTGACAGAAACCAGTAGGTGTAATTACAGTACCTGGGATGGTAAGTACAACACATGTAAAATTAGGTTAAGAACTAATAAGAAAAGCATAGACAACAAAATGGAAAACTTCAATAGAACATTCCACTTAAAGAGCAGTAGAATGGAACTGGAAAAGGTGTAACATGGAGGATTGAAGACATAGAACATGTTTTGTACTTGGAATAAACCAGGATTCTTTTTTGCCTGAAGTGGATATAGAAGTCAATGAAATCACAAGAGACACAGAGAAAGTGACTAGGGGATGATTATTCCTGGTCTTTCATAATACAAATAGATCAAGCATTCAAATAGATCTAGCTGGCATCACATGCGTGAGCTTATTGAGGGACACACTGGAAACAAACAAAAGGAGTGCAGAAGTATTTCATTGCAAAATAGGTGGCTGAATTATGCAATATACTGCCTGTGCGCGGGACAGCTGCCAGAGGCACACAATTTCAAAAAGTACCAGGGCAAATTGACAGATGAAACACTGAAGGCTACTGAAAGTAATGATAATGGACCTGGCTATCAAAGTTAAACCGTAAATCCAAGAAAAGAGGGTGGAAGTATGGCTTTACTATAATCTCATCTAGCCAGAACTTCTGGTATAAGCCAGTACTGGTATAAGCCAGCTGGTTGAGGTTATTAAAATATTGTGACAATTTGGTTGGTACTTCAGAAGTTACTAAGTATGATATTGAAGTTGTCCTAACATGAGCAAACATAACAAACAGTAGCCTATGTTTCCTTGTCATGACTCGTCATGAACCAGGAACCTTATATTGTAAAGATCTGCACTAGATATGACTTTATTCATGATTTTTTTAAGGAGAAGGTACGCCAAATAATCATCTCGTGTTCGAAATGTGAGGGCCGTGTCGCTGGCACAGGACCAGGATGGGAGAGGGGTGCTGGGGGAGTGTTGGAAGTCCTGATCACCCCCAGCCCCAGGCACAGCCACCCCGGGGCCCGGCCCGCTGGGGGAGGGCTGCCTGCCCCGCCGGCTGCTGCCCCTGCTCTCAAGCCGAGCATCTTCCACCTGCTCCCACCAGCGCTGCCGGGGCCCCTCCATCCCCCCCGCTCCCTTCCCTCCCTCCATCCCTCCCTCCATCCCCCCCGCTCCCTTCCCTCCCTCCATCCCTCCCTCCATCCCCCCCGCTCCCTTCCCTCCCTCCCTCCATCCCCCCCGCTACCACCTGCGCGTCTCTAGCTGCGAGCGGTTGCCATGGCGACGGGCCGGCGATGATTGACGTCTCGGGCAGGCAATCAGCGCTCTGCTCCTCAGGTCCGCCCCCCCGCGGCGGGCGGGAACTACAACCCCCAGCATGCTGTGCGCGGGACCTGCGCCGACGGTGGGCTCTGCGGCGCGAGGCATGATGGGGGTTGTAGGCGACAGGAGTGGCTGCAGCTCCTCCTGCCGCCAAGCCGGCCCCAGCGTTACCACCGGGCAGTGCTGGGGCCATGTCCAGCTGCCATACAGGTTTAGGTGATACGATGCTATTTGTTCATATGAAGATTTGTGTTCTGCATCCTTTGTAGTTCTGATGCATAAAAATAATTTAGTTTGCTTTGCTGCAATGTAAAACACAGGAGCCCCAGAGTACGGTGCTGGTCTTTGATGCCACTACTCTTCTCACGGTAGGCAGCAGGGTTCCTTGCTGTGGTCTGTATCAATCCGTACAGCCAGAAAGTTCCCTCTCTTAAAATGCCTCCCGCGCTCCCTGGTTTTGCCTTGGCCTTATTTTACCTTCTCTTTTTGTACCGCTGCTCACAGGGGGTACTAGCAGCATGAATTAGGCAGCTGAACACTGCACACGGTTATCCTCTTGTCAGGCAGCAATGCCAAAGGAATCGTTTCCGCAGTGCAGTGAAACTGGCCCAGACCCAGGGCAGGAGAACGTTTGCTTTGAAGTACAGCTAATAACTTTAATGGCTTAATTGTATATAAGTGGAATGACTTGAGCATGTCAGTCATTCCACTCAGTTCCCTGTACCACTAGTTGCCCTTCATAACTACAACTCTGTGACCTGAAAGAGGGTGTTTTGTTTGTTTTGTGAGGGGGTTTGTTTGTTATGATGGGTGGGACACAGCGATTTATAACCTAAGCATTAACTGTATTTCCCTTGGTGCAGAAGCCTATGTCAACAAATCTGGAGCCGGCACTACCGCCCTCTAGAAAGTGTGTATTGCAGCGAGGAGAGACGCCCGTGACGTGCGGGAGGACGGAGATGCGCAGCCGAAGGTGAGACGTACCGCGTGTGCCGGTGTGCTCCGCACAGCCAGGTACAGCCCCGCACAGCACAGCCAGGTACAGCACAGCCAGGTACAGCCCCACGCAGCACAGCCTCGCACAGCACAGCCCCGCACCGCCCCGTACAACCCCGCACAGCCCCGCAGAGGCTGGGAGGGCGCGGGAGTGGGGGCTGCCGCCGGCACCGGGCTGCGGGCACGGCGCTCCCCCGGCCGCCCCCGCGGGACCGCGGCTGGAGCCTTGAACAGCGGGTGGCGTGGAGGCGGGGACGCTCTTGGCCCTCAGGTTTTGGGTTTGGGGTGCCGCGGTACACGGACGCCGAGCCCGAGAGGAGCAGGGGCTGCCCTGGCCGCGGGGGGCGATGCGGGCGGCGATGCGGGCGGCGATGCGGGCGGCGATGCGGGCGGCGATGCGGGCGGCGATGCGGGCGGCGATGCGGGCGGCGA
>JAWWMP010000005.1:14166046-14192807 GCA_035047865.1 Dendrocincla tyrannina | reverse complement strand
GCGGCTCGTCCCGCGTGGGGGGCGGCTCGTCCCGCGTGGGGGGCGGCTCGTCCCGCGTGGGGGGCGGCTCGTCCCGCATGGGGGGCGGCTCGTCCCGCATGGGGGGCGGCTCGTCCCGCATGGGGGGCGGCTCGTCCCGCAGGGTCTCCTGCCGCGGCCGCTCAGCGCTGCGTGGAGGGGGCAGCTCTGCACAGGAGGGCTGTTCGCTCACTTTCTGAGTTCGCTTTCCCGAGGAGCGCCAGGCGATGCCCTCCTCTAGGCAAGTGCAGAGCTTAATAGAGATCGTGAAGGTGAAGCTGGAGTTGCCCGGGCTGATACTTAGAATTCAACTCGGTGATATCTTTTTTTCCCCGTTTTTCTCTCATTCTTTCCCCTTAACACCTCATCAGTCTCATTAATACCTCTTCAAGATGTAGAGCGCAAGCAGGTGGATGTTCTTCATATGGAGCTCTGGTGGATACTGTTAGTTGTGAGCAGTGAGTTATTAATAAAAAACCAGTGACTGTGCTCACTAGGTGCGTTTTAGCGACTCGATGCAATGGTGCTTTTTCTGCTAGATGAAGGGCTAAGTATTAAAAGCATGTTTCATAAGTAGGTACTGCAAATTGTAGTCCTTTCTGTTGAAACCTCTTTCTAGAGCAGAATGCTGAGCCAAAGTGCCTTGCAACAAAACATTGTCCGAACAACAGGTTGTCCTGCCAGCTACGGCACTGCAATAGTGGTTATAGTAATGCAGCTTTTAGAACTGAGTAACAGTTACCATATGTGTGACACAGGACACCTGGGTATGTATCTAAGCATGCATAGTAGAGTTAGTATTCATTCACAAAAAAAAAAATTGCATCTGTCATTGCTTTACAAAGCATGCTATGGAAACTGACTGAGAGGGGTTACATACACTAGTGCATCTGAATTGAATTGTTTAATTTCTCTACCTTGAGCTAAGTGCTTTATTTAGCTTATTTTTAGATTATCAGGCTAATAACCATTTGGTAGAACTAAATAGTTTGTTTTAAATGTGATAAGTCACTGTTAATCTCTTGGAGCTTTTAAACTTCTTAAATGATTTGGTTGAAGGTTCCAATTCTGCAGATTTAATGCAGTCTATTTAGATATCATTTTGAATCTATCCTAGAAACAAATGGATTGAAAAACAATTGCTGTATTTGAGCTGTAGCCAGATGAATTATTTCTTCAATATTACACCTAAGAACGCCACTTCTATATTGGAAGACAAAGGCCAACAGTGATATATAGGCTTGAATCTTGGATCTTACTCTTAAGCTGAAAAAGTATGTTGCTTTCCTTGTTGGAATGTCCTGCTCGTAATTTCTGCATCTTACTAATAAAGGAAGCTAAAGTTGTCAGTGAAAATAATTCGTAACCAGTGAAATTAAGTGAAGGTTGTGTAAAAGTGAAGGGGCTGTCATTAGTCTACATAATGTTTTTGGAATAGCAGTAGGGTCTTGAAAGACAACTTTGGAATAAACTACTGTGTCTTTTACATTATGCGTTTGAATATAAAAAAATAGTGTCTGTTATAAATTTTTGTCTGATTTTGGGATTTTTCTTTGTTTGCATGAGTTTTTTTAAAGGATCTGTCACTTTTAATATACTTTTCCTAGAAGCTTAGGGGAAGATTTTTGCTTGGAATGGTCCTTATGTCATACCTTCATGCTTTAAATCTTGACCAGATCCAGCGTAACCCTGGATCTGGGTTAGCTCTTGTTCATTGTGTACCCACACAAATGTTTCTGCCCATTCAAGAGAAGCTGGTACAGGAGCAGCAGTGCCTTTGGGTGTCAATACAGGGTGGAAGTATGTATGTACCTGTTTCCTTAGACAATGCTCACAGAGATAATTGCCATATGCTTTTCTGTTAGGTGTGTTTACGTTTTTCAAAGTTTTTGTGTCTTAAACACTGTTAAAGCTAGTCCACTATGTTTTTATTATAAATTTAAGTAGAGATGCAGTCCACAGTTTCTTTTTCTTAAAAACTTCTCATGTTTTTCGTACCTCCCATCCTCTTTATGAATGATTGATTTAAGGCTGTGTAATAAAGATGACTTTTGAGCTTCTAATGTTAAAATAGATTTTTTGTGGGTTTTTTTCACTTCCTCTTCTGAGGAAACACCACAGTATCAACTTTACTGTGCTTTTTTAACTTAAATTTATCTTCTTCTGGGACGGCTGGTTCTAGCAAATCAAGTGTGCTTTGTGGTCTACAGTTTCCAATTAAGTACCTGTACACTTCACACAGGAGACAAAAAATAAAAATGCATCTGAAAATGTGGAATCAAGGCTTTTGGTTTTTGCTTTTGGTTCCAAAACTTGGAATCAATGCTGAGAGAAAATTTTATCCTTTATAAAATTCAGAACATCAGCAATGCTATTCTGAGTAGTAAATAGGACTGATAATTATCCAGTGTTACATACAAATCTCTAACATGTAAAGGGAGAAAAAAATTGCAAGTTCTGATCTGTATGTGAAATAGGAAAGTACTGAAAATTATCATACTGGAAAACAGGATTAAAATGATTAGGAGAAGGGGAGAAGCTTTCAGTATTCCATTCAGCTGAGAAGGAGAAACATAAGGTGATTTAAGACACCACCACCACCACCAATCCTCTGTACTTGGTCCTCTGATTTTCACGTGCCCAGATATTTAAATAAATGAATGGCCATGAATTTAGCCCTTAAAACTGAGCATAATCTTAATCTTTAAGACACCTTTTTCTATGTGGAATGTGGGTTATTCAGACAAACATGTTAACACTGGTCCCTCTTCATTTCAAATATGTGTTTTTAAGATAGAGAGAAATGTAGACTTGCTATTCCTATTACAGATATTCTTATTTAAAGCCTGTTTCCTGAAAGTTATTTGCTTAAATGCTGTTTTGATGATCTTATGTGGTTGAATTATTTTTAACAATGTGATCATAGGGAAATATTTTTTTGCATTTTGCTGTAAAACAAACAGAAAACTATTTCAGATCTTTTATGTCATGTAGTGATCTGCGGTGAACCTGCAGTGAGGAAATGGTCTCTCAAAGCATTCTGTTGGTTTCTAATTAACATGTTATTTCTGGCAGAAATATGATGACTCAGTCAGATTTAGATCTAAAAGAGGCGGCTTTGAAAGAGGATTTGAAGTTTTACTTCATGAACCCATGTGAAAAGTACAGAGCAAGACGTCAGATACCATGGAAACTGGCTTTGCAGATTTTGAAGATACTTATGGTTACTACACAGGTAATCATTCCTCTGTTTTTACTCTTAAAAAGAGTATCCACAGGTAATCATTCCTCTGTTTTTACTCTTAAAAAGAGTATCAGTGATGTGCAAGAGAAGCAGGTATGTGGTTCTGGGTCTCTGCTGTCCCTGGATATTTATTACTGACTTGAATGTCCCACTTCAGTCCATAAAGAAAAAATACTATGAATGGTGTTTTCATAGAAAGGGGAAGAATAACATAGGTTACAAAGCCTCCTGGAGATTTTGGAGCAGTGTTTTACCAGGTGTTTTGGTGTCTTTTGGCATTATACTGTAAAGCAAATTACTTTTCCCGCTAAATCTAGCACTGTCTTCAGGCTTGTCACAATACTGCTTCTTGTTATGTTCTTAAAGTTTCATTTAAAAGGTGCTGTTTCCTGATATCCAATCAGAAAGTTGAAATGTACATGTTCAATGTGGAAATGCTATGTTCTGTGGTGGTGATGGGATGACTGGGCTACAGGGCTCAGATGTGCCCCTTGCTTCTGTCACCAGATAATGCATTTGAACAGTTGGGTACTGGTTGAGTACTAGGTAGAGGCAAAGAAGAGTGTTTTTAAACTGCACTAGTATCACAGTGTAGCTGGTTATTTTACAGTCCACTACTAAATAGTGACTGGGTATGGAGGGAGGCAAAACAGGACACACACAAAAGTAGAAATTACTTTTTCTGAACCTTTGAAATGCAAGACTGACATCTGACGGTTTGCAAGAGCAGCTAAATATATGTGCTGAATTGTGGGATTCCAGGTTTGTGTTTGTGTGCCCTGCTAGAATGAAGCATAACCCTGGCTTACATGTGCCTGTGTTTTATTGACTGTGACAACCTCTCTGGCCCCACTTGGTGAGGTTTGGCCTCTGCTGCTGCCATGCTGTGCCCAATTCCTGATGGGGCTCTCTCTGCAGGAAGGAATAGGATTCAATGATTGGTCTTTCTAGGCAGAACAACGAAAATAAGTGATTTACACTAGTGCTGGCGCAATTGTGACCTGTAGTGACAAAGCTATGAGGAACATGGATTGTATTAGGATGGGGGAAGGAAGTGGTGGGCAGTGTGAGTGGAGCCTGCCTGTTTGCTTTGGGGGATTTTGAAGTTTTTTGCTTGCAGTTTGTCACTCTTGTTACTTCCCTACTTCTGCCAGATTGTTGTGGGGCTTGGAAAATCCATGCAATAATGAGACAGGTTCACCTTTGCTGCTAGTAAGCATTTTAAACCTAGGATGAAGGGTTAGCTGTTTGAGGCTTGGGATAGCCACCTGCCACTGTGCCTGTGAAGAAACTCTTGTTGCTCGGGTTTTCAGCTTCTAGGCTTTGTTTGTTTTCCTTGGTGATGGCAGGGCAGTCTTCAGTAGTAACTCTGTCTGCTGGGTCTTCTTGTTATAGCCTTCTTAATCAGCATCTGGGTTAGGCAGGAGATACTTTTTGTTGCTGTAGGATCCCACATAGATTTGCTCTAATCCTGTGCCATGCCGGAGGTAGAAAAGGTGCAGGAGTATGTCCCAGAGCAAAGCAGACCATTTCAAGGGTAGCAGGCTGTGCTGTTAAGTTAGATCATCAGCCATTTGCATCCTCTACAAAGGTTTTGGCAAATTTAAGTTAGTTGTTGGTCCACGATATGTAAAAGGTGCAAGTGATGAAACTGTCTGTTCAGTTACTACACTAAGTTTTGGAATCAGATTTCTGTTTCTCTTGCCCTGCATGTGTCAGCCTTGACTTTAATAGTCTTATGGCATTAGCTAACAGGTTCTTTGCTTCTATAATAGCAGAGTTATAGCTACAGTTACCTCTGTGCTTTGTATTTACTATAACTGAGTCCTGTTTGACCAGTATTCAAAATACAAATGTTTGTGGTTTTGCTCTTTTTTTTTTTTCTTGTCAGCTTGTTTTTTTTGGTTTGAGTAACCAGTTGGTGGTCTCATTCAAAGAGGAAAACATTGTTGCTTTTAAACACCTATTCCTGAAAGGCTATTCTGGAGTTGATGAAGATGACTACAGCTGCAGTATATATACACAACAGGATGCTTATGATAGCATTTTTTATGTTATTAATCAGGTAAGTGTGTGTGTGTGGTTTTGCTGTGCTATAGCTATAAACGTCTGCTAAGATTCTGGTTTTCTGTCTCTGTTCTTGGATTTTAGTTTTGCTATTTCAGTGAATCAGTGTAGATGGGGTGTCTTGAAGTTCATGGGTAGCTGTCTGCTTTTTATCTCTGGGAGATGAATCCAAACCACAAAGTTTGAAAATCTGTCACCTTTCAGGAACTAGAACCTTGATTTAGGTCTTACTTTGAAGACCTATGGGCCTGAATATACCTATGCCTGGTATTCAAAAAATTTGTGCTTATTGCAGCTTTGTAGTGAGTGCCAGAGTCCTCAAAATGGGGAATACAGTATTTCCAGGGGTGCAGGGGCACTTTCCCTGGTTAGGGATGGTATTTGAAAGAACAATCCCTTTACAATTTTCAGAGGAAAGTGAACAAATCTAGGATGAAAATTCAGTAAACCTTTTTGTATTTAATATTAATGCATTCAGAAATTATGAAATGAAAGATTTTCTGTGGAATATCCAATATCTCTTGAGTCTGGCCATGATGATAAGCCCAGAAATAATTAATCCTGGATGAATGCAAAGTGGCTTTAAACTACCTTTAATTTTCCCTGGCTTTGGGACATCAGCTCTGATGCTTGGATTAAAGCAGTGTTACCACTGTCAGCTATGGCAAGCAGCATCTGGGATTTGCAGGGCTATGAAGGGCTGTATCTCATTCTTGAACACCCACTCATGGGGGCTTATTGCTCCCCTGCTCTCTCCTTCCTCTACACTACAGCAGAGCCATAGGCAGGTAAAATGTGCTGTCTCTGTCTGTGCTGTCTCTGTGGACTCTCACAGCTGGCATGTTAAATGAGTGGGGAAGTAGTTTTCTCAGTCTTCCTTTGAACTCTCAATATTGCCACTGTTTCTGAAATAAATTCTGCTTTTCTTCTTTCTTCCTTGCTTGTTTTGTCTCACTTTCCTTCTTTTGTAGGCACTAAGGCTGAGCTGAAGTCCAGATACAAGACAGTAGAGAAATAATAGATTTATACCCTCAAGAATGAGCCAGTGTGTGATACAGGCATCACAAAAAGGTCTCTTCATAAGATATAAATGTAGTCATATCCTTTAAAGAGATTTAACCTGTGAAATCTGTGTGCTTTAGTGTCATATGGAATTCTGAGGCTTTTATATCACATATAAGAATTCAAAAAGCATGCCTACAGGTGAACATTATGACTAGTGTTACTTTTGTTTGTTTTTTAAGTGGTGCCTTCTGGGAAGAGCCAAGCCAGATGTCTCCTAACCTAAAAGCAAGGGTTTGTTTTTTTTATTTTGAGATGAGCAGCTAGAAACCCATCTTTTGGTATTTTCTTTGGAGTTTTAATTTCAAATGCATGATTGGGTGGGTAAAGCAGAAGGATATGATATTACAGAAATAATAGCAGTGCACAGCAAAGCTGGAGTTGTAAAAACTGAATTTTAGGCTTTGTGTAATGTACCACTTAGATATTGTCACACTTTGGGAAAAAACCCCAAGCAAATCAACAACATAAGACCCCAAACATACACTTGGAAGAGCACACAGGTTTTCTTTCCTTGCTTCTCTACTGAGCTCAGTCTGAAAGTTTCTATTTTGAAGAAGCTGTGTGAAGTTGCTACTCCTGTGCTCTGACCTGTGGCAGGGGCTCTAGGACCAGGATATCCTGCTGCCTGCTCTGTCTGAGGTTGCTTAGAAATGTCTAAGCAGGAGTCTTGCTTCTGCTGTTTCATAGTCTTGCTTCAAAGTGGCTCGTGGGTAATCCAGCTCCATGTGCTGTGCTGTTAGGGGGGCAGAGCCTGGGAGTACACGTGGACAGAGCAACAGCTGCCGTGTGCAGTGATCTGGAGATGTCCTCAGAGGAATGAAGAGCTGTGACTGACTACTGTTTCCACACACTTGACATGCCTTAGTCAGACTGACAGGGTACAGAGGTCATGCTTTTTCTCCTGGGCTGTCTAAACTTGTTGCAAGCTTAGCTGTGAGTACTCAAAGTGGCACTGCAAGGCAGAGCTTTGGATAGAAGTCTGTTAGCTTCTCTTGCAGTTGCTTTAGAACATGAAGCATGTGATTTACTAATGACTGCTGGAATTTTGTACCCCATAAGATGGGGTAGTGGCCATAATGCCCATAGGAAGGGGGAAACAGGATGACACTGAATGATGCATAATAAAACTCATGTTGAAAGGGAAAATGGACTAACCTGTATCAAAGCCATCTGAAGAATTTTTTTAAGGAATAGGAAACCTTTCCTGACTTCTCATGTTTACTTACTTCAGGCCTCTGAAAAGGTAAATGCTTTGTTGAGAGCAGACCAGTGCTGTACGTGGCCCTGAGCTCTTTCACTAGGTGTTGTAATGATAAAAACTGATCAATTACTGTGTGTTGATGCCTTTTTCCTCAAAAGGCCATGGTTCTGTCTGGCTTCTCTTGGACAAGGATAGCTGATGGGGAGCTGAGCTGGCAGGCAGCTGCCAGCATGGTTAGTTCATTGATCTCAGCTGTTGAAGAGCCAAGGGCCACCAGAAGAGCTGTGCTCCAGGGCTTTGCCTTGCTTGTGCAGGACTGGAAGGTGTGAGTCCAGGGATCAGAGGGTATATCTTGCTTTCAGTAGACATCCAGAATGTTTGGAAGGCTACTCAGGAGAGGACTGGCCTCAAAGGAAGTCTTGGTGATGCTCAGGACTGATCCATGATTGGACAGTGCTTGGCTTGGCATAGCTTTATTTGCTTCCACTTTTAGTCCTTGTTTTCAAGTGTATCTTGCATAGGAAGAAGGTAACTTGTGCTGTATTTGGAGTAAGTGGAAAAAGCAAGTACCTTCCTCACAGATGTGCTTTCAGCTGCTTCTGTGCTTGTATAAAGCAGGCAGGTTGGATTACATTTGGAGGTTGCTCAAGCTCTGCGTATGTTCCTTGGTTGCTGGTTATATAGTGAATGCATGACTTCCCTGTTCTATGGTCACACAGGGAGCAGCTTTGGTTTTGATTTTGGCATGGATTTGATAAGAACTGTGACTTAGATTGTATGTAAAGTGATCAAGTTTCAAGTGGTGTAAAAACTATCACTCTGATGAAAGCATGAGATACCCCCGGAGTGTGTGTGGTTAGCAGTAATACTGCATTGAAGTCTCTGCCAGGCATCTAATTAAAGCTGTCTGCTGGCTTGCTGTCTGGCACATTGGTAAGATGTAGGTACAGGGCTCCTGGTCAGTGTGTCACCAGGATACCTATCACTACTAATTAGTGGCCAGTAGCCCTCTAGTCAGGAAATTGAGTAGGGATCTTATGGGAATCTTTTATGTGAAGATAAAAGTTTTTGTTTTTTTTTTGTTTTTGTTTGGTTTTTTTAATGCAAAAGCCTGTATTGATACTTAGAATTTTGGGGTTGCAAATTTACTATATAATGCAAAACAAAAAAGTATCTAACTTCTTCTGTTTTTGTTTCTAAACTAGTACAGGCATTTAAAGAACATATCCCTGGGAACGCTTGATTATGAAAATGAAGGATCAGGTTTAAAAATCTGTAAACAACAGTACAAGAGACGCACAATGCTTCCTTCCAATGATACGCTGAACATAGATGTTTCTACTGAAACAGGTACAATGCTGTTGTACTTAAAAACTGTCTTGCTGCGGAGTACCTGTATTCTAGTGCTATCTCAGTAAAGCTTAAAAGTGGTAGCTTTTTGAATGGTAGTTACAGAAATATTTCTATGCCTCTTACCTATTTCCCTCTTGTTTTTTTTCTAGCTGTCTAGAAATGGTAACTGTCTAGATTATAAGAGGCTGTCTTCAGCCACTGTCATTGGGTTGTGGAGGTCCTTGTGGTTGATGGTGTGGGGGATTTTTTTGTTCTTTTGTTTGTTGATTTATTTTGGTGGGGTTTTTTGTTTGGTTTTTTTTTTTTTTTTTTTTTTTTTTTTTTTTGCTTTAACATACCTCCCCTGCTCTGTGCAGAAGGTTCAAATACAGAATTCTGGCCAGTCTGTACCTTCAGTGGGTGTGTATCCTTATTGCCTCTCAGAGCTGAGTCCTGGCTGCTAACTGCTCAAGAGTTAGTACACAAACCTGCTTCTGACCCTGCTAGTTGGGCCTCTGTATGGATAAGGTTGCTCAAAATTAATGTTTTGCCTGATTAGACTTGTCCTGCACCCTGATTGTCTGTTTTATGCTACTTTCTGTGTGAAGTTTTTGAGATTACATCTTTTCCTCTTTGCTTTCCAGAATGTATCTCTTTAAAGCCAGAGGAGCTAGCTGGTAAGAAGGCAGAACTGAAGCTCAACTCTTCTTTTTTCAGTCTTGAATTTTACAGGTAAAGTAATGGGGAATTTTTTATTATTTCATCTTGTCTTTTCATATTAATATGGTGTATTTTGATTTGTGCGGTTTGTGGATGTGTATTTTTTTGTATATTTAAATATATTTATACACTTTTTCAAACATCCAGGCTTATACAGGTTGAAATCTCCTTCAAGCTGAAAGGCATTGCTCTGCAGACAATCCATGCCCGTGAATTGCCTGACTGCTATGCATTTCAGAACACTGTAAGTGAATATGGGCTATGGCACTTCCAACATTGTATATGTCATGAGAGCTTAAGCTAAGATGTAGATATCATCCTTGTATCTAGACTGTAAGGGAGACACAGCGGAGCATGTCTTGGCCCTTACCCCTCCTTCCCAAAGGCCGCTGAAATGGTGTTGCTATGGAACGGTGTTGTTTTGTAACATATTCATTATGGTAACTTTATAACCTGAGAGGGGAATAAGGAATTGTTCTTCTTCTAAATATTAAATGTAAAGTTAGGCTTCTTGGAATGCTGCTTGTTATGCAATATATGTCATGTTCTCAATTATGTCTGCACCATCATTTATAGTGACAACTTTCTTAAAGCTTACCAACAATATTAATGCATATTATGTCCAAAGCCCTTAGCAGGATCTTTTCTTTCTTGAATGAAGTCTCATAGTCTTGTTTGTGATATAGTTCTGTATTTTCAGATAACTTTCAATAATAGAGCCCACAGTGGAAAAATCAAAATCTATTTTGATAGTGACACGGACATTCAAGAATGCAAAGACTGGCACATATTTAGCCCTGGTAAGTATGATGCATGTGTGTCTGCATGCCAGCAGTTATGCATCTCCCATCATTTTTCCTGGTCTATAACAGTCTGCCCAGCAAGACATTCCCCACCCTGTTCATCTTCCTCCTGCCCTTCAAAAAAGACAATGCAACTTGCCCAATGAAACTTATTACCTCTTGCTAATTAGGAGTTAGGAGATAGTTCCTTTTGTGAGGTGTTGTGGTGAGATGGCATGTTCCTCTCTATAGACGGTTGTGTATTAGAATTAAGTTGTATCTGCAAGGAGGATCTTTCTTCCATAGATGTTTTATTGTTCTGCTGCTCTGAGATTACTCAAATAATTTAATCCACTAACACTCATAAATTTCCAACTGAAGCTTTCTACAGTTTTCATTTGTTTTCTCTAACTAATTGAAGCATACTATGTCTGAAAGTGATTTTTTTTTTTCTTGACCACTGTTGCTTGATTTAATGATGTATATGAGCAAAGGCTGGCATCTGCCACATATTTCTAGTGCTAAGACTTGGTCTGACAGTTCAGGAATGTGCACTACAGGCCCCTTAGAGGAATAGTAGCTGTGACAGTGCTGTGCAACCACTTCTCTGTGTTGACTTGCTGTAAAGGACTGATGGAGCAATGTTTTTCAGTGTGCTTTATAGTATCCTGATTAACAAATGATGTCACATGGCCTGCCCTTTGCCTGGGCCTTTGCTTTTCTCTGATAACACTGTGTTGTACTGATATCAAAGTGGTGTCTTATAGTATGTTCTGAATAATCACAAAGCGCCCTGGCTTGCATCTACGTACAGTAATTTTTTGTGGCTATCTTTCAACTAGCTGTTCCTTAGTAGTTTATTTTGCATCTAATAAATAGCTGAGGGAGCATGCATAATTCTGTAATACAGGTGAGCTGAAATGCTACTTCAACAATTAAAAATGAGTTTTGGCCTGTATTTCATATAGTTAAAAATGTGTGTTGTGAAAAGGATAAGAACAATTGATATGAGGAAGCAAAGGAAAACACCTAATTTTCATTCACATGATGACTTCTAAACTTGTGGATGAAAAGAATACAATGCAGAAAGTCAAACAAGTTTCTTATTGCAGACAAAGGTGGGATTTTTTTTTTTTTCAAATTTAATGATACAGGTCAAATCTGCATTTATTTTACCCCATGTACTTGTAACACTGGAGAAGCACAGATGGACAGGTGAAAAAGCAGATACCTGTATCAATATGCTCAATTTGGAGTATTTTGAAGAATATGAACATGCTTTTTGTTCTTGTGGCTAAGTCTCCATGACTGTCTTTATGTAATTCTTTGCTCAGTTGTGCTCAAGATATGCTTGCAGGAAGAATATATCTTACAACCCATCTGTTTATGGGGCGAGTGTGTTTGAGCATGAATTATTACAAAATATCACATAATTTGCATTTAAAGAGATGTGAAAAGACTAACCTTACTTCATTTCCTTGACTCTACAGTTCTCCAGAAAAACACTCAGTATATTCTAGTCTTTGATGGATTTGTCATTTTAAGTTGCTTTGCTTCTCTCATCCTCTGCACACGATCCATTGTTCTTGCCTTGAGGCTACAAAAGGTAAGCACAGTGCTCACAATCTCAGTATTAACTTGGTCTCTGCCTTCTTTGCTGCTGGTCTTTAGAAGGGGTATGTTTGGAAATGTTGAATAGTAAACTGAGTAAGTCTGTTGCAGGATGTTCCTCTCTTACTGTTGTCTCTAGAAAGGAGCTGTAGAGGTCTTGGTGAACAATTGCTAACCGAATTGGTTTTATTTCTGTTTGCATCATGCTGTAATATGAAGTATTTTGTTGTATCAAGGGCAAAAGAAGGATTTTTTTGTCCAGGATTTTATACAAAAAGACTTATTAGTCTTTGTGCTGCAAACAGCCAACGTATCCTGCTGCTCCAAAGCACAAATTCTGTCTTCCTTGGTTTGGAGTAGAATTCCTATGGAGGTTGTGTTATAAATTAATGCCTTAATGGACATCCCTCAAAGCCAGCTCTAACTGGAGAAAATATAAAGCATAGTGCCTTTTTTTTTTTTTTTTTTTTTTAAAATCTTTCTGGGGCTGGAACCACCCTTTTTCAGTTCTTGTTTCCTTCTTCTCTCCTTATAATCCCTGATAGGTCTGCTGTCACCTTCTCTTTTCACCCTCCTTTGCAGAGTCAGACTAACCCTGTCCAGCTTCATCTCAAGCTGCTTGCAGAGCTTTATGTAGGCAGACTTGACTCTTCTGGTCAGAATACTGATAGAGAAACACAGGCTGGACCCTGAGATGTGCCAGCTTGTAACTAGTAATTAGCACAGACTTTGTAAGCATGTGGCTTATGAGGCTTGGAAAAAGAGTCCAGGGTAGGTAGGATATGGAAGCAGATACTTGTTTATCTTGCTTTTTGTAGCTTGGAAATAAGACCAAGGGTAAAGAGGACACAATTCAACAAAGGCATTGTCAAACTGCTGTCAGGAATAAGGGCATCGTGTCTGTTCTTGAGCAAAAACAGCACATGAGAGCAGATGGGCAGTGCTAGGCATGGAAGTGAATTGTTTGCTCTATTGGAAATGAGAGCTCTTGCCTTGTAGTTGTATTTGAGTTTTTGTCTTCTTTGCTTCTTTAGTTTGGTGGCCTTGCTTGGTTGGAGGTGGTTAAGGAGATAACAGGATGTAGTTAGGCTAGAGAGGATTGTTTATGAAGTCAGCTCTTCTGTGGGAAGTTTGTTTTCACTGGCTTAAACCCATCTTAATTTTTTACCCTGTTTATTTCTGTTGCTATTGAAAATTAGTTTTAAACTATTATTCCAGCAAATACCATAGGAAAAGAGGGTATGTGAAATGTGAGTGTTGCTACACTGGGGCATCTGTACATATTTTTTTCATCTAAGGTGACCTGTAACTAAACATCTAAATTCTTTTCAATAGAGATTTGTGGATTTCTTTTTGGAGAAGTATAAGCGTCGTGTCTGCCATGCTGATCGCCTGGAGTTCATAAATGGGTGGTATGTCCTGGTAATTATCAGTGATGTGATGACAATCATTGGGTCAATCCTAAAAATGGAAATAAAAGCTAAGGTGAGAATTTAATACCTCAGCTAAAATATTAGTCTTGTTACAACCATGTGTAATGTGCTTTAACTTGTTTACTTTTGCTAGTTCATTTCCGAGTGCTTGTCTGACTAATAAGTGTTTTCAATCACTCTTCTCCAAAGCCTTTCAGTAAGACAGTGTGAGTTGTTTAAACATCTTATTTCCACAGTGCTAAGACCCCTGATCCCTGGTGTAGGACCTGTGGGTAGGCAGTTCCTAACAGAAAAACCCAACAATTTTGGTTGTGAGTTCTGTAAGAAGTAGTAGCATGTACTAGTACAAAGAAACCAAGAGTCATCCTTTAGATACAACAGGGGTCTTTATGGCTTGCAGGACAGAAAAAGTGGCTATTACAGCTTGCTTTCCCAGCAAGCATAGGCACAGACAGTGTCACCTGCCCATCCTTGACCTCCCAGTCTGGGCTTGCTGAAATCAATGTGCTTTGTCCAGCTGGCAACTCTTCAGGAGGCTTTTTGGTTTGGTGTTTTTATTTTTTCCCCCTAGTTTGTTTTTTTTTTTTTCTTCAATAGATGTATGTCAACAATTCCTGTGCTCACAAAACTTTGTATTCTGGGAAAACAGAGTCGGTGGTGTGCTGCTCTTGTTTCATGTGTACTAAGGCTCAAAGGGCAGATGCCCAGAGTGGCCTTCAGAGGAAGCGCTCGGGATCCTCTGGCTGTGTGGCGAGGTGGGGATGGAGGATAGGGAACACTGAGCTAGGTGTCTATCTTGTGTTTATTGCAACCACTTCTAGCCTTCCAAAGTAAAGTGCAAATAGATTTGATTATAAACTTCACTGCAGTAAAAACAATGCTCAGGTTCTGAACATCTGACAGAGAACCTGTTCAGAGGTGTAAGTAAATACATGTAGCATGAAAAGGGCTGTAGCCCCAAGGCTCACTTTTCATTTAAATGGTGGCTTATGTTTTTCAAAACAGTGACTGAGAGCTTATTTGCCTAACAATAGCATATAATAACCATTTTTTTTTTTAAAAAAATTATTCAATCTGATTTTGAAACTGTGTTGTAACCAAACTAAGGGCTTTTGTTCTTCCAGATTCTATGCAAAACTTCAAGAATATCAGCATAGATGTATTTTCATTTGCTGTACTGTTGAATTTGAATGATCTCTGTAAATAACTGCAGTTCACATTGATCTGACTTTTGTGATGTAGCAACATCCTTTCAATATTGAACTGCTCCACTTTGTTTGAACTGCTCAAACTTGAGTAGCTGTCGAGCTGACATACTTACTGCTTTGTAACTTGCCCACCTTCTCTATTTGGATCTCTCAGAACCTCACAAGTTACGATGTCTGCAGCATTTTACTTGGAACATCAACTTTGTTCGTCTGGGTCGGAGTCATTAGATACCTGGGATATTTTCAAACCTACAATGTAAGGCAGGAATCAAATATATAATAATTAAAGCATATATATACATATGTCACTTTTATTCAGGGATCTCTCTAATTTGTCTTTTTCCCCCCCCCTTCTCCTTTGCTCCACCCTGACTTGCAGGTGCTCATTTTAACTATGCAGGCATCATTGCCAAAAGTGCTCAGGTTTTGTTGTTGTGCTGGTATGATCTATCTTGGCTATACTTTTTGTGGTTGGATTGTCCTGGGACCTTATCATGAAAAGGTACGTCAGCAGTATCCTCCTTTTCTGATCTAGTGACATATCTGTGTGTGTGTACAGCTCTCAGTTATAACAACAGAAATGCATCTTAAATTTGTGTTTTGGTATAAAAGCTGTAATGTGAACATGGAAGTGTTTTTCCTTCCATGCATATCTCCTGCCAGCTGCTCCTTTAACAAAATAACCAAGAGGCAGGCACTGATCTCTTGTGGTGACCAGTGACAGGACCCGAGGGAATGGCCTGATGTTGTGCCAGGGGAGGTTTAGGTAAATATTAGTAAAAGGTTCTTCACCCAGAGGGTGGTTGGACACAGAACAGGCTCCCCAGGGCAGTGGTCACAGCACCAAGCCTGACACAGCTCAAGAAGCATTTGGACAATACTCTGAGGCACATGGTGTGACTCGGGGATGGTCCTGTGCAGGCCCAGGAGTTGGCCTTGATGATCCTTGTGGGTCCCTTCCAGCTCAGCATTTTCTCTGGTTCTGTGTGATCTCTTTCGCCCTCTTCTGGCAATCCCAGTTGAGGAGGCGCTAAACAATTCACCGGTTTGTGTGTTTTTTTTTTGGTTTGGTTTGGTTTGGTTTTTTGTTTTTTGGGGTTTTTTTGTTTTTTTTTTTTTTTTTTTTGTTTGTTTGTTTGTTTTTTTTTTTTTGGAATCTCCTTGGCTCTGACTTTGTTTTTCCAACTCTTTTCCATGCCATGTAACTTCAGCTCCCAAATTATGACTCATAAAGGGGTGGATGAATGCTTGTCTTATTTACTTTGCTTCCTGTGTGGGGGTGTGTTGTGGGTTTGTTTGTTTGTTTTCTCAAGGCTAGTATCAAAGTGTGTGCCTGGTATGTCTAGTCTGAAACCTGGGTTCAGAAGTAGGGCTTTATATATTCTAAACCACAAGAAAAACAACCCTAAAGCTTGCTTGTTTTTCCTCTTGACAGATGCTCTATGTGACAGTTTGCAAAAAGGCAGGTTCCTGTTGTGGCAAATTCTAGATATCCATTAATGACTAACAAATGTATGATTTCTCATTCTTGATCTCGGGTTACACACAGTATGTAACAGAGAGACATGCTGCAGTGCTTGATTTGGTGTCTTGTGCCTCTTCCTCCACCCTGCCCTGAGCTGTAACTCACTCCTTTGAGCAATGCAGGTATTCAGTCTGCATGTGTTCCAAGTTGATGATGATACATTTCTCTGTGGGATGCTGGATGCAGTGGGATCCTCTGACACACTAGAGGCTCAACTGTTTAAAACAGGCAGAGCATAATTAATGTTGTAACTTCCCTGCAACAAGTGTGTTAATCATCTGAGCCAAAGAAAGTGTAGTCAATAACACGCTTATCTTTGAGAATATTGCCTCTTGCCTAAATATTTCAGATCCATGTCAAGAAAAGCAGCTGTTGCTATGGGAGAGGTTCCCTGCCAGTTCCCCAATGTCACACGGGAGGCGATGTAGCACTGCACAGGACAGACCTGCCCAGGGCTGGCTTCTCAAGGCTCTCCAGCCACCCAAGCCATCCCTGGGAAGAAATGGGAAGAGCCTTCCCTGATGTGCAGAAAGACCAGACAGCTGCTTATGCTCAAAAATACAGAAATACATATGTTGCTTTTCTTCTACTACAGTCAAGAAGGGTAGTGGGTATCCTGCATTTTGTGTTTTGTCAATCCAGGGGCTTACAGGTGAGCAGTCCTTAGCAAGTCTCTCTCTGTGTCTGCATTAAAACTTGTGGGTTACTCAAAAATTACCCATGCCGTGCCCCCTTTCTTACCAGGTAATGTACTGCTGAGTTTCACAATGGCTTTAAAATTCAATAAAGACAATAATAACAAAATAAGCTAGAGGTGTAAACCAGACCTGCTATTCCTGTGCAACAATATGTTCTCCTTACCGGCATATGCCTCTTGACATCTTGTCCTGGATATAGGGCCACAATTCAAGTGAGTGTAGCCATGTTACTTCATTGATAACAACCACATTAAAACATTGTGCGTTAATTTGTATGGTCTAATAAGTATAATTAACAAATCCAATTATTTTGAGAGCCAGGGCAAGAGGGGAAAGTGCACCTACCTTGTAGCTGGATTTTAGCCTCCGGACACATTCCAGATTGGGGAAATGGAGTTTGGCATTCAAGAGAATGTGCAGGGTGTATTCCGGTAGCTTCACAATCCAGCTATAGCTTGTACTTACAGCTCAGGGAAGGCTTTCTAAATGATGGCTAGATTATGTTATTGCATGACAAATTTAGTTTAGACCTTTTGAGCTCTGAAGGCTATATGCTAACACCAGCTCCTTAATAGAGTATTGATTTATTACCCATACTCCAGTAATGTTGCAGAGCTGGGAAATTAGAGGATGTGGATTCTGTTCCCAGAATACTACCACTGATTTACTGTATAGATTCTGTGAAATCACTTTATTTGTGCTTTGGCAAATGGAATGATATTTTCCTGCAGGCCTAAAATTCCATAACTTTAACTTTCTGTGGTGGTCAGCTATTAACTGTTTTGTCTGTTGAACCTACAAAGTTTATTTCTTGATAATAAATGTTACATCTGATATAAATATCATGCTTAGTCAAGGTTGTATTCCTTTAGATATGGGTGTTTGATCTTCACATTTACCAATAATTTGTACTCTTTATTTTCTAGTTTGAAGATCTGAACACAGTGGCTGAATGTTTGTTTTCTTTGGTCAATGGTGATGACATGTTTGCAACATTTGCTCAAATCCAGCAGAAGAGCACGTTGGTGTGGAGGTTCAGCCGGTTATATCTGTACTCCTTCATTAGTCTGTTTATATATATGATCCTCAGCCTTTTTATTGCACTCATTACTGACTCCTATGACACCATAAAGGTAAAACATTTGTTTCCTCTTATATTTGTAATCAGTTTTGTATTCATTCTTCTTAATTGCTCAACACCGTACTATCTGCTATTTGCCATGATAAGATTATTAAAAATCTTTTAGTTTAGTCTGTGGCAAAATTGGGAAGATGAGTGGGTAGTCATCCAAATGACTAAGCACTAATTGGTATGAAAAATTGTCCTTAGTGCATATCAATAATCTATTTTCTGCTGCTTCGCCTGGCTTCAAAAATGTAACAGCTAATGGAAGCGTAAATGGAAGGATGAGAGGAAAGAGTTAATTTTGAAGCATAGATATGTAGAGCCAGATAAGCCTTCTTTAGAGTGAACCTTTCTTCTCATGGTATCAAAAGACGAGGTCAGGAAGGGTTTGCTGGCATCTCAGAGATAAGGCTTTGGCAGGAGTTTGGCAAGATTCAAACAGGTAACTCTAAAGTCATTTAAGACTGTCGTTAAGACACATCTGCTTGCTTAATGTGCTGCTGTTTGAAATGTGTGGTGAAGAGAAACTGTGTTTCGAAAGACACTTCTCAATCAAGTTAAAATTGTGCTGTCTGTTTCCAGTATGAACTGTCTGAAAGTGAAGGTAAATTTTCAGTCCTGACCTCAAATGCTGTCTCCCCTTTGTGCTCCTGGCAGCCTCAGTGACCAGTAGGAAGGCAGTGCGGATCATGCTCTTCAGCTCTTGTCTTTCTTTTCTTGGTGTCAGAGAAACAAGCCAGCAGAATAAGACTGGTCTGACATGAACGTCAACCTCCAGACTGAGCAAGAGCTCCACTTTCTAAGCATCTTCAAATACAACTTAACTATGTGTGCTCCTGAGTTTACTGGATGATTTGACTGCAAAACAGTGGTTTACTGTTACTCTTCCCTCTGAGCACTTAATTTGGTTCAGTATGCTGAACTTGTGTTTTTCATAGCATTTCTTCAGCCTGGCAATGTTGAATATCCACGCTAGGGCCCTTCCAATCCAACATGAGAGTTTTAGGGGTAAAATGATCCCAGTTGCAGGGAGCATAGGAGCTCACTGTGAGCAAAGGAGAATCAATCAATGTCAGTATGACCTGAAATCACTTGCTTGGCCTTATGGACAGCAACCAAAACATAAGAGAATCTCAGAACAGTGTGAATTTTCTGTCACGTTGGTTGCTTTGTTCCACCAACTATGTATGTGTGTGGTGTTTCTGGGATGGGATTTGGCCTTTTCTGTTCTACAACAATACTGAACAAATGAACCAGATAGTCTGGTTTTACTAACACACTCTAGAGGAAATTTTAGAACACTTTGTGCCCAGTAACTTCTCATGTGTTGTAAATAAAATATTTTTCTTTCAGAAATACCAAAAAAGTGGTTTTCCAGTAACAGATTTACATGAATTTCTAAAAGACCATGACAGTGCTGGCTACAGAAAAGACCAGACTTCTATGTCATTCATCTGCTGCTGCAGGAGGTCAGTAGGGTGCTTTTAATTAGTGTTTTCCTAAGAAGTACACCTGTTAGCATCTCACTGCAGAGTGCTCTTTCACAAATGCTGGAGCATCCAGAATTCAGCCTATGTAATATTTGGATGTTGGTGTTCCTCTTATACTTTACTTGGTGTTATATCTTTAGTCAGCTGATGATGCAATGATGGCAATTCTGAGTTTAAATGTGTGTTTTAAGTGTTAAACTCTTATGAAGACTTCCATGCTGAAGCTGGTGGGAGGACTGTGGTGCAGAGTGTGAAACCAAGAATTCGGAAGCAAACCAAGTCTCTGCTTCTTACTTGTTTTGCAAGTACTGCATTATTGCAAGTATTTTGCAATATTGGAAGCACATTGGTAAATGTTGTGTTGCCATCAAACTCAGGCTTGTAGATGTCTTCCTTTTTAAGGTGGTGGTGAGAGGTAAACATCTCTCCTGGTGCTTGCTGATCTGAGAGTTGATCCTTTGAATTCTGATTCTGAGGGAACCTAACATACCTCTGAAGCCCTGGTTGAGACAGGAGGCACCTTGCCTCTGTACCTAGGGATAATTCATTTGTGGGCACTGTGCAAGGGAGCCTGGCTACAGGAGAAGGAATAGAGCTAAATGTGAACAGTCAATCACAACTGGTGTAGCAAATCCTGTTCTAGCAATAGGATATTTGTCTATTTATATACTGATGCTTTTATGAAATGCAGCTTTATACTTCTGGTGTACCCTGGCAGAGGGGGAGCTCACAGTCCCAAAAGGAGCATGTCAGATGATGATGATGGGCAGGTATCCCAGTAGTTGCTGTGGACTCTTGAAAGCCAATTAGTGAACAAGAACTCCAGCCAGGTACAGCTTCAAGTTTCACATGCCAGTCATTGTGCAGAACGAGAGATTTTTGTCTGCTCAAGCATAATTAATGTACTTCACTGTAATATGCTGTGTAGGATTGAGAGCACAAGCCTGGTACTTGAAGTGAAAATCTAGAGCTTTTGCTACTATTGAAGTTTCTGCTTGATTGTCCCAGTGCAGGTATTGGGAGTTGGATGCTGAAATGGGAGAACATTGAACAAAAAGATCAAATCTTAACTTGTATGGGTAAATGCTTCCTATTGCATTTCTTGCTGAATGTAGAATTGTGAATTATTTCTTTGCAGACAACAGAGTGATGATGACTTGATACTTATTAATTGATGACTGCACATTGAAATTCACCACTAATAAATGCAAAGAAAGTCTAGTGGTACAAAGAAGAATAATTCTCCAAATTGCAGTGAAGCCCACAATCTGGACCTGCCTCATAAACAGACTGGTCTTACCGAATTAAGGTTTTTGGGTGAAAAAAGCTTTAAATGTGACATCAGCTGACTGACCAGCAGGAAAGCCCAGAAGCTGTGCCTGGAGGAGAGCTGTGAAGAACTCTATTCTTGCCTCAAGTTCTGTCACAGTCAAGAAGACTGATCCTTGAGCACTGTCTGTGGGAACTCTGCTAATCAGCTCTAGGAGGAAGGAAAGAGGCCCTGAATCCACTGATGTTGTTAATAAGGAACAGAATTATTTGAAAATATTTTTAAAGGAATAGTTCTGTGTTAAAAAGTATTAAATAAAAGGTAATTAAGAAAGGAGGAATTTTTCACTTAAAGTGGTGCATCAGCCTGTCATTCCTACTCAGCACATTTCATTTATTTGAAATAAATTTATGTAAAACTAAAAAGCTGCACAAAAGTGCAAAATAATTGTTGTTCTCCCTCTTGTATATCATTTTAACAGAAACCACTTATAGGTTGTAGTCTATTCTTTAATAAGGTTACTAAAAAGCAATTTGTTGTCCTTTTTTGTCTGTTCTGTTATACCCACAATATTTGATTTGTACTGTGTCTGGATTAAACTTACTGCTCTAGCTATAGGTAGATACTTTTTGCATGTTTGGAAAATTTCTTGGCAAGTATTACATGAAGGCTGATGAAAAGATTTCTTTTTTTTTTTTTTTTTAAAATTCTCCTGCCTAGTGTTTGCCTTCTTAACAATTAAGCTTTTTTTGTTGAAACTGAATGCCATTTTGCCTGCCTTAGGCTGCAGCTAGGTATCTAAAACAGATGGGATTTTTTTGTGTCAGTGTTTTGATGCACCCAGGCTCTGCAAATTTAAATGCTTCTCTTGCTGAAATGTCTTTGGGACAGACAATCTTTTCCCCATCCCAGTCTGAGCAATGCATTTCAGTGGCCTAACCTGTCCCTGGAGCTTGTGGCTATAAACAAAATTGCCACCAATAACCAAGATTTTGTGCTGTTAGCAAAGATTTTCTGTAATTGTCTTTTCATCAAGCCAGTGCTGATTGTGTGATCTAGAACAGAGGATTACTGTCTTCCACTCATGACAGAAGAGTCAACTTTTCTTTCTTCTGCGAGAACTTGTTTGGGTCAATGTTAGCCTCCTAGTGCATGCTGTGGTTCCCTGAACAACTCAAGTGCTCTTCTGCAGACTGCAGAATGATCAGCATTAACTGGTTGCCAGCAGTTTCTTGTCCCATACAATGTGCAATCTTTACTTTGTAAGATGCTGGTGTTTTCTGAATTTGCTGCTATTTTACTGGTCAGCTTTCTGGAATGTCTCTAAATCATACACTTCCTGAAAATTTCTGAAAATGAGTTGTATTTTCCTTACTGCTCTGCCCTCTGCCACTACTTACGGAAAATTTAGGTAAGAGACTTGAACTTAGAAAAAGCAGATACTAATGCTACATGTGTGGGTAATTAGTCATATGAAGTATGATCAGTATAACAGGGTTATTGCCTTCTGAGGCCTGGTGCCTCTCTTCCCTAAAGCTGGTGAGGTACGTCCTGTCCCCTTGGCATTGTGAGCCATGGTGAAGGAGCCGTGACTCCTCACTAAAGCTCCAACTGTCTCCTTTCTAATTTAGCAGGACATTGAATGTGACCTGCTAAAGCCACTGCTCAGATAAATACTTGTTTGTGAGAGAATCCTCAGGGGACAAGAGAAAGTATTATCAACAAAGGGAATGTAGAGAATACTTAACCATTCCTAACTGATTTTAAGACTTAATTTCTGTAATGGAGTCAAAAGCTTTCTTGTCCAGTATTGATTTTTTTTTTTTATTGTTTAATCATATGAGCTGCTTGCTAGCTAGACTGCTGCTTCAGCCCTGCCATATTAGAGCAGGTCACTAATGGTTGTAGAAAATAATTTGTGTCTTTGCCATCTGGTGTTCTGGGGTTTTTTTCCCTCTTGGAAAAAAGGAGATAAGAGCCACTTGCTGGAGGTTATTACAGGCTCTCTATTCCACAGAGGTTAAACTTAACAGGAAATTTGGCATATGTTGACTCTTAATTCTGCACATTAATACATATTTGAACACAGTTGCTGATTGATCGGTGGTCCCGCTCCAGCTGCTAAGGAGGTGATGCACAGTAATGGAAGCGGAACTGGAGCATGAACTTTTGCAAAGTGCTCTGAAAAAAGGCTGTTTCTTTTCGTTATCCTGTTCCTTGGAAATAAGTGTTTGCTAATTGCTTATAGGACATAACAGGAGGAGAGAAAGGGATGAGAGACTGGGAAGAAACAGGCAGGAAGGAAGAAAATTTCCAAAGCCATCTTTGAGGTGAGCATTCCAGTGAGGGAGACAGGGAGGGATAGGAGTTTGGGCTCTTATTTTGGGGTTTTCCTTTTTTTGGATAAAACAGAAAAAGTGCTAGAATGGAGTCTGTTTGGCATTTCATGTATAATGTTCATGTCCAAGGATGTGCTTAGGCTCTAACTCTGTCTCTGCTTCATGCTGTAATTGTTGCCAGGGTTTCTGAGAGGTAGAGCAGAGATGTTCTGCTGAGATTCTCTTTTGTCAGTTCTCTAGCTCTGAGCAGACCCATATGTAGCTCTGCACTACTCGTCCGCTCTCAGTAAATGATTCAGGTAGGTAGCAATGGGTCAGATCCATCTGATCACGGTCTTCAAATAAATTTGATCTTGTACTACTTTTTGCATTTGAGTTTGACTTGTCCTTAATTGCCGAGCTGTGTGTGCTTGGTTCTGCCTGTTCAAGGTGACACGAGCCTCAAGGTTCCTATATCGTTGGGTTGAGTGTGAGGTGGTTCTTGTTTGCTTTTTACACTATGTTTAAAGGAACTGCTACGCGTGATGCTGGAAGGAAGCGGCACATATCTGTGCTGTCCGGATCTACTCGCAGAAGCTATTGCAACTTTATCAGAGTCTTGCTTTTGTTTCCTAATGTGTGAATGATGACGGAGCTTCTGACGGGCTTTTCGGGCAGCACAGCGTTTTACACCTGTGCAGCTCCTGCTCTCGCCCGCGCCTTGGGGAAAGCCAAGCCTCCGCACCGGGGAGGAAACAGACGCATCGGAGAGCGACCCTGCTCGCCTCGGGGCAGGTGCGGAGCGGGCGGGCAGGGCCGGGCGGGTCGAGGCGGCGCGGGGCGGGACGGGGCGCGGAGCGGAGCGGAGCGGGCGGACCCGCTCTCAGCGGCGGCGGCGGTCGCACCGCTCCGCACCGCACCGCTCCGCACCGCTCCGCACCGCTCCGCACCGCTCCGGGGCTTGCCGGTGAGTGGGGCCGGGGGGAGGGCTGAGCCCCCGACAGCGGCGCCGGGGCGGGCTCGGCTCGGCTCGGGGGCAGCGGTGGGAACACCGCTATCGCGGGCCGGGAAAGCTCCGTGGGAACGAGCGGCTCCCCGGAGTAACCGGGCAGGAAAAACTTGGTGCAGCTCTGTAAAACTCTGCGGCGGGGCCGGAGCCCCCTGGCGCGCCCTGGCCCGGTGTCGGTGAGCGGAGCGGGGCGCCGAGGGGAGAGCCCGGCCCGGGGGCGGGGGGCGCCGAGGGGAGAGCCCGGCCCGGGGGCGGGGGGCGCCGGAGCTGCCGCTTTGCCCCGGCCGCACGTCGCGGTGCGTGCGAACATGTATGTGCAGGTACAAAAATACAGGTACTTCCGAGGTGTGTGCACCTGAGTTTCCATGCCGCTGAGACTCCCTTTGCACCCCCCCGGGTGCCCGTGTGCCGTGCCCTGCCGGAGCGCGGGCAGCTGCGCTGTGCTGCGGGGGGCTGGCGCAGAGGCTGCTGTGAAGTGGGTTTTTTAAACAAGATTTCTCAATCTGTACAATACACCGAAAAAATACATTGCCGTTATTTAGCATTGTATCTTTTGATTAGTTTTTTTCCCTTAAGGGAAAAAGTCAGGGTGAAGGGGGAGCAAGAGAAGCACTTTTATACCCTTGTGTTTCCAGAGGCCATATACTTAGGTCGGCTCTCCCTTCTATGATACGAACCTAGAAAAAGACCCCTCTTCTTACAGGCTCGTAAGGTGCATTACTGTAGCTTTGTTCAAGCTGTGCTGAGTATGTGGTTTCCTGGATGTTATTACAGTCTTCTAAGCGGTGCAGTAGGAAGCCCAACTCAAATCCAGTTATATGGTGAAAAATCTGATCTCACTAGGCTTATCTGTGTATTGAAAATGAGAGTAAAAGCAAACAAATAAATTGAACAACCCACAAACAAATCTACACAATCAGTAAAGAAGCAGCAGCTCTTACCAGCAAGTGAAGCTGAAAGATGGATTTAGGTTTTTTCAGAATGCTAAATCAAAGTTTCAGACAAGTTAGACTGGTTGGGTCCTTATCTTCCTGTGCTACACTGACCATTAACCATTTTGGAACATCCTCCAGAATAGTCTTTATGCTGTCAGATAATGAAATAAAATCTCTGATGTATAAGACTTGTCACTGTAGTGATCATATTTTTCTTGGGTATTAGTAGAATCCACGTGTCACTCTTTAAAACTATTGTGCCATTAGGTCCACTTCTATGTCTCCAGCAAATATTTTTTGGAGTTTGCCATTTCTACCAGTTTCACTGACTTGTTGCTTGCAAACCCAGGCTCTGAATCTGTTAACAGATCTGATACAGTCAGGTGACTTGTTTTAATCAGCAGTGATTCAGTGTGATTCAGGTCTGCATTAGCTGTGTGCTGAAAATAAACAGTAAAAGCTGACTTTGTTGGGACTGTGCTGAAGTAGCCTGTATTCACATCCTGTAGGTTTGTGAGAGAAAGCTGATTTGTAGAATAGTAAAATGGGGCTGATAGTGGTCAATGGGTGGATCTGGAAGTTCTGCAGAAATGGGAAACTTACTTTAGAAGCAGAACAGGTATTTTCTTCTAGTCATGTTTCAAAATGTATAGGCTGTTTTAATGGCTTTTAAATATTTTAAATGCTGTGCCTGTTTCCGCATTATAGGATGACCTGCCAGCTCCTTCCAGAACCACACTTAAAGGAGACTAAATGAAGGCTTTGCAATGAAGTTTTTAGTTTGAACTCCATATATAGATTTAGTAAACCATAATTTCAGAAAGTCTTAAATTACCAAAGTCTGAAGTCTGAACTTGTGGTAACTAGTGAGTTACTTGCTATCTGTCCCTAACAACTTTCTGCAATGGATCAGAGCTTTCAGTGTAGTGCAGGAGGGCAGTTTTATGCTAAAGGGTTTTTAGCAGCTGGAGCCTGAGCTTTGTAATACCTCAATGAAGGTGTCCCTGTACCTCCATGCTTCACAGTTCAGCTGTCAGTGTCAGTCTGAGGAACAGCACTGTCACATACATGCACAGGGTGACACTTCTGTGTCCCAACAGTGATTTTTAAGCCTCTTATCAGACTGTGTGTACAAAGCACTGTGGTCCGTGGCTGGCGGTACTACTTCCTCTCTCTACAACTTTAAATATTTAGTCTTGAGGTTCTATGTTTTTGTTATGTTTAATTCTTTTCTAAAGGCTCTTTGTTTGTACCATATAGCACTGATATTTTATGCACAATGTATGATACGTAAAAAAATCTTAAATGTCTCCACCACTGATATAAGGGTTGGCAAGGAATCATCTTGATTCCCTTCACCCCACTCCCTCCCTAGTCCAAAAGGTGACACCATTAAAATGGATTATTATTGGAAATGTCCAGAACTATGGTGGAATTATAAGTGGTGCTGTACTTTCCATCAAGTTAACATTATGTAGATGAAGCAGGCTTTGAGAGAAAATGGATGGGGTGCTCTGCTCTTCTTATTCTAAAAGGTATTGAAGACCAAGGTAATGAGCTAATGTTGCTTGAAAGTGCTTGGTTTGAATTCAGGCAGTTATCTGAAATTTGGAATACTTAAGTTAAAAAAAAATAAAAAGAAATATGTAGCCAAACAAAAAGAACAGGTAGATTTTCTTAATAGTAAGGAGGTTCTCTGAATGAAAAGC
>JAWWMP010000005.1:14043577-14165946 GCA_035047865.1 Dendrocincla tyrannina | reverse complement strand
GACGCTCTTCCGATCTTTTTTAAGGTAAACATTTCCCCCCCCTAATTTTTAAAGCTGGATTTTAAAAATGTTTTTTAAAAAGTGTATTCTCAGGTCCTTGAAGTGTACCATGTATCATGCTGTTTCAAGTACAGGCAGTGCCTGCAAAATTTCTACAATGAAAAAGAAAAAATAAAACAGTTACTTCTAAGGTAGTTTGTCTCTGTAAAACCTGTTAAATGAATATTGGTTTCCATTGCATCCTCTAATAGTACCAGATAAAAAAAAGCTTTGGTTTAGATGGAGATATTTCTACAGAATTTTGTGTTCACAAACCTTTCAATTTGTTTCTCTACATTGATTTTTGGTTATAATATCAATTAACTATTAAGGACAATTAAAAGTGAAGCAGAGTACTTACCTCACGAAACTCCTCCTCACAGTTACATATTAACATTTTTGGCCTCTATTGTGTTACACACCCTTTTCTGCACTGGTATTTCTTTCTAAGCTGAGGTAACCTGAATGTGTTTCTTGGGTTACTGTGCAATCATTTGGCTGTGTTATTCTCTGTGGCTATACATGTACACAGGGTGTGGAGGGGAACAAGGAACCAATTCCCTTTCTGAACTACTACTATTTGTATGTATAGCTTTGGTGCCCAGTGCCCTGGCTTCTTTCTGCCTGCGCCTTCCTCTGGGGAATGAGGTGAGAGAGAGCTTTTCAGTAACGGGAAAAATAAAAGGAGCACTGATGGTTTATCCAGGGACAGAGGGTGTTGGTGTCTTCCTTTGGTGCAGGGTGCAGGCAAGCAAGTGCAGTGCTGCAGGGAGTCCATGGCAGAGCCTGCACGGGCTGCAAGGCTCCAGACACTCCTTTTGTGGTGCTGTGTCGAGGCCATCTGCTGCTTGTAGGATAAATTTAAAAAGCCTCAGCAGTATGTGCAGGTAGGTAGTTCCTGCTGCTTGATATTTCTCTGCAGTAACAGTTTGAATGTAAAGAGTATTTCAAGTGATTCTCCTCCTTGTTCTGCCACCCATGCTGGTGATTAGTCATGATGATAAACTCAGCTTTCTGAAGAGCAACTTTTGTACTAAGTTTCAAAATCTCCTTGAGATCTGTATTTAATACCTCGTCTTCGCTACTGGGGAAGGGGAGGCAGGGACGTGCTTGGGCAGAGCTGGCAGCCTGCCTGCTTTGCAGGCTAAGCCTAGGCACAGCTTGCTCCTCTGCCATCCCACAGACCTACCCAGACTGTACTGGCTTTGTGATCTGTCCTGTTTCATTTTGGATGCTGAACTGTGCTGAAATTCTGCACAGAAATTCCTGTGCCAGCTCAGGAAAATCAGAAGTACACCAGGCTGGGGTTCTGCCTGGGCAAACATCCCTCCCTCTCCACGAAGCTAACTTTCAGCCCTGCTCGAGGGCTTCACCACTGTCATCCACCTGTAGATTCAATCTTGCTCTGTGGACTTTTCATTCCATATGCAAACTCTGCTTGAATCCTCACACAGTAGTTTTCTCTGCCAACTCAGGCCTGTCTGCTCCCCTCCTCGTTTGTACAGGAACAGGGCAGAAGCCATCAAAGTCCCCCAAACTGACGCCAACCCTTCAATAAAGTTGTGGCCAATGTACTGAAACAACTTGGTTTTTAATGGACAGGAAAGGGGCAGCAAACCACAGGGGTGTGCCATGGATCACATTAGGGCTTGCAGGCTAAATTTTATAATGACCTTCTCATTAAAATGCTATTTGTGTTTTCCTTCAGAAATGTCTTCATTAATAATAAGTAACTCAACTTAAATCTGGCCTGTAAAACAACTCTAATTTTGAATCAAAGTGATTTAAAAGGAAATTTTAATTGCAGTTTGGATCAGTAAAATTCTTGATTTAAATAATGCAGTTTTTTAGTAACTTCATTGAAGTAAGCTAGATTCTGATTGAATAACAACCATTAAAGTATGTTAGCTTGCAACAAGCTGAACTTTTTGTCCAAAGCATTATTTAAGTGATATTTTATTTCACTAACTCTTTATTTAGACAGCTGGTGTAATATATTTCTACACATTCATGCAAATTCTTGACTTTTATTTTAAGAATGATGAAGAAAATATTCTGACTTGATATGAGTTACACTTACATGGAGAAATTTAAAATCAATTTAAACATACAAGCTGTCATTAAGAAAAACAGCTCAAGATGTGATGGGTTGGGAAGAATTCTTAATGCGTGCTTTTGCATTTGAAAGCAGTTTAGCTGAAATCTCAAATCCTTTGTGATGTTTTGGAACAGAAGGTTTCCCCCTAAAAAAAAAAAAAGCAGCTTGAATGTTTACTCAGTGGTAGAGGAAAACACACTTCAGAGTCCATCAGTCTCTGATCTCTATAGCCACTATTGGTGGAACTGAAGTAATTAAATAGATTGAAATAAAGAAAAGAACCTTTCAGACAAGGGTATGCTTTTGGCACTTGTAAAGTTTTGATGTATCTGCCTACAAGTGACTTATGGCAAGCTATTAGCTCAAAAGTTAGCTGTAGAGTACTGCTGGAAGTCTGTATGGTGGGATATGAAACACTGAGTGGCATGGAAGAGGTGAATGGAGGTTGTTTGCTGTCATTTCCCATAAAACACCCAAGGAATATCAAGCTCGTAAGGGGCAGATTCAAATCAAAAGAAGGCAATTCCTCACAAGGTATGTAGCAGAACTGGGGAGCTCTCTGCTGCAGACTCTAGGAGATCTAAGTTTGGGCTGACAAGCTGTTTTTCTACTAACATTGAACAATATTTTGCCTAAATATTCAAATTTTTGTGTACTAAACAGGTCTGGAATATGTAATATTTAACGGTGGAATTATTTTTTCTCTTTCTAAGTTTAAACCTGCTCTGATAAACATCTCTGATTTTGCTGCAGAGGAGAAGACTTGGAGAAGCAAGTGCTACAAGGACACGTGACATACCAGGAAATATGGGATATTCTATCACACATCTCGTACCTGGTGTGGACTTGGACAGGACCACTGAGCATTCAGCTGCATAACTCTGTCATGTCTGTACAGCTTCCCTGAGACCAGGCTAATTCTGCTGGGAGGACTTAAAATGAAGGTGTGAAGTAAATCACTGCCTGCAAGACCCTTGGCATTATAAGTACTTTTGTACCTAGGCTGGTACACACAGCCAAGTGCTGCATCTCTGCTCTGAAAGACTGGGATGTAAATTAGCTCCAGTTTGGCTGCTGCTTTGATGCAGCTTCCATTTGGAAATCTCCAGAGTCTGCTGTGTGACGTTGAGACCTCAGCTGGATGCTTTGCTACTCCTTCCTGCTTTACCTCGACACCTTAAGAGATTTCTTTCAAAATCATTTGTTATTTGAGCTCTGCTGTGTGACAGTGAGTGTTTGCAGTGTAATTATTTTGGTGAATTATGGCTGTGTGAATACTTTTTTCTTTGGGTACTACTTCAAATGAGGATGGGATCTCAATAAGCTGAAGTATTTAGAATAAGTTTGTAGTTGATATTCTAGACTTCTTTAAGCTTTTCCCCAGATGAGTTGCAAAAAGTATCTGCAGATTTCTTTACTCTCCTGTCACTGCAAGCAAGCAAGAGATTCATCTGTTGAGATGATTACAATGTGTTTAGAAAACCTTCCCTATAATTTTCACAGGTTTTCTTTTTTTCTTTTTAACCCTGCCATTCTTGCCCAAAATGCTGCTTCTATTTGCAGGCATCTGGGCTGTTCTGTAAGAGCTTCATGTCAAGCTTGGCAGGTCCTTGGTGGGTTAGAGCAGTGCCATCTCTGCTGGCCAGGTTCCCAGCATTCCGCTACTCCAGTAGCTGTTGCCTGCAGCTCCTTAGGGACATCTGGTCACTTACTGACTGAATTTGACTTTTGCATACTTCGAGGAGAGAATGTATTGCCTGCTCAGATATCCCATATTGCCCTGAACAGGGAGCAGTATGTATTGAATTCCAGTTGACTTATTGCAGTGGATCTGAAATTGCTGAGGCTTTTTTATTTTTAGATGGAGGGATGCTCTGTAATATTTCAGAAAAAGGGATGATTTACTTGTTTCCTTCCACTTCCTGACTGTAAGTAATTGTTCTTAGTTTAGACTATACTTTAATTTGATGATTTAAGTAATATATTCCTTTATTAAAAAGTGGCTTGCTAGGTTTTTGAGGATAATGGGCAACAGTGTCCAGTGGCCTCTTATCATGTTAACTGCTAAGGTGGGAATCAAGAAAAATCAAGGAAAAAAAAAAAAAGGCTGAGCTAGTTCAGAAAAATGAAATGTTAAAAAATTTATGACTTTGTTGAAAGTATTAATTGTGGAATAGTGTAATTTTATTTACAATTAGGTAATGCAAATATTGCATGAGAGAAATAACACAAGTAGCATAACATAAATGACAAAAGATGAACCTTTTTAGCTTAAAGCTTGGAAAGAACCTTTAATATAAAAGTGGCATGTTAGGCAGCCTGCTGGGGATTATTTAATTTGCTACCCAGTCCCTGGAAAGATAAGATATAACTAAAAGGATCACAGGGTAATAATAGACTAAGTGAACCTGGTGTTTACCTGTCATCAGTTTTAGCTGCAGAGGTGACAAGCTTATGCTTTTTTTTTTTGCAACTTTCTGCCTTCAAAAGCCGCTTTTAGGTTTTTGGTGGGTTCTTTTTTCTATTCAGCCCCACTTAGTCTATCACTCCGGCACTCATGATGGCCTAAGGCTCACAAGGAGCTTTACAAAATCTGTTAGCCTTGCTGCCTCTCCTGTAGCTTTGCATCACCTAACTTTCTCCTGTCTGTCCTTGCACTCAGATAGGTTTGGCACTCTGTATAATATCAAATGTGATTAGGCTCTTGTGCCATGGCTGCATTCCTGGGTTTTGCTAAAACTATACAATATCTGTTAATGAAGTAATTACTAAAACCCTTATTCAGATCTTGACAAATAATGTGAGGGCTAGTGATGATCAGACACAAATTCTACCTACTAGGCTGTGAGACCCTGCATATGGTCCAGCAATCCTGAGTAATTGCTGTCAGGTCTCCTGTGTAAATTAGTCCAAGTTCAGTTTTGTTCATAATAAAGGCAGTCAAACTGCCAAGGCAGCTGACACTGACCTTGCCAGAGTAGCTGAAGTGCGATGTAATCTGGAAGACAGACTCCCCTTTCCATTGTCATGTTTAATAGCCTTGTGTCCAAAATAGTGCTGAGTGGGTATAAAAAATAAACCCCAGCACTACTGCTGTTTCTGGGGCTTGCTTTATCCTGTGGTTGAGTAGGGAACTGGGTTTTGGTTTTGAAGATAACTGGGCTGTGTGGTGTCCACAGGGCTCTGGGTTTATAGCCCAGTAAAATAATCCCTGGTTTTAGAATAGTCAAATATCTTATATTTTTCCCTTTTCAGCACATTTGTTTAAATCCTCCAGTAGTAAATAACAGGTATCTGCTCAGCATATATATGCCTGTAGTATCTTAGATACATATGTTTTTTAACATTTATTAATATATAATTAAATCCCAAATTTTTTCCCCCAGTAAAAGGGCTTTTATTGCTTAGTCAGTAAAATGGAAGAGTTATGATTTATGCTTCCCTGTCCTGACTGGTTACACTAAGAAATGGAAATAATGATGGGGCTGTGGCTCAAACTTGGGATTTCACAGTAAGAATGGTTTGGCTGTTGCTCAGATTTTCTCCATGACCTCCAGAAAAACACTTTTAACCTTTAAACTTCCACTTTGTTGCCTGTACAATATGACTGCTATTGGAAAGGTATTGTGATGGAGTTCTGTATGCAGGTAAGTCTTTTAAAAATTCCTGATTCAAGCATTGTGCACAGTGATCCTTCAGTGGGCAGAATATCTTCCTCTGCATCAACCCGGTATAGTTTGAATTTTTACTGAAGGTCTTAAAACATATACCCTCATATGTTTCCGTCACAATGTCTTGTTCTCCAAAAAAGAAGCTGTTAGATGTGGTGATTGAAGCAAGGACTATTAGCTGATTGCTAATCCTTCTTTCTTTTTACCTTCCACCCTGCCTAGGATGCAGGGGCTTTAATCCAGGATGAATGAATGCTACTATGATAAACGCATGGACTTTTTCTATAACAAGACAAAGACAGACACAGCAGATGAGTGGACAGGGCCACAGCTCATTGTTGTTCTGTGTTTTGGGACATTTTTCTGCCTCTTCATTTTTATTTCGAATTCATTAGTCATAGCAGCTGTGGTCAAGAACAAGAAATTTCATTTTCCCTTTTACTATCTTCTGGCCAATTTAGCTGCTGCTGACTTCTTTGCTGGAATTGCCTATGTCTTCCTGATGTTCAACACTGGCCCAGTGTCTAAGACATTAACTGTGAACCGCTGGTTTTTGCGTCAGGGTCTTCTGGACACCAGTCTGACAGCTTCCCTGGTGAATCTCCTCGTCATAGCTGTTGAGCGGCACATGTCGATAATGCGGATGAAGATCCACAGTAATCTCACAAAGAAGAGAGTCACCTTTTTAATTATATCAATTTGGGCCATTGCTATTTTCATGGGTGCTGTTCCTACCCTGGGTTGGAACTGTCTCTGTGACATCACCGTCTGCTCATCCCTGGCACCTATTTACAGCAGAAGTTACTTGGTGTTCTGGAGTGTCTTAAACCTGGTTGTCTTCTTCATTATGGTGGTGGTTTACATAAGAATCTACATGTACGTCCAGAGGAAAACTAATGTGTTGTCATCACACACTAGTGGATCCATTAGCCGTAGGAGAACCCCTGTGAAGCTTATGAAGACTGTCATGACTGTCTTAGGTAAGAGACTACAAACCATGGCATGCAAGGCTGGCAGTGCCAATGGATGGGTTTGTGTTGGTTTGGTTTAGCTTTTTGTTTGTTTTTGTTTGATTGGTTTTTGTGTGGTTTTGTTTTGCGTTTTGTTGTGTGTTTTTAATTTTTTTTAAACAAACAAAAATACCTCAGCCCTCATAACAGCAAAAACCTCACCGAACTTTAAAGTGCTGGAGGCATTTAGACTCTGAAGGAACATGAGGTAGAGAACTGGTCAACATACAGAAGAAAAGTTCCTCTGTTGTGTAGGCACCTTGTTACAAAACACAAATTGTGTTGTTCTCCTGTTTTGGTGGTGGTGGTTTTCTTGTTTGCTTGGTTGGTTGAGCTATTTTTGGAGGGAGATACAAAATCACTTTAGAGGAAAGCTTCTGAAGATTCACAACTATATAGCAGAACATTTTCAAAATAATGTTCTTTAATATTTGCACAAGGCCATGAGCCCTAAAGTTGTCTTGGCTGTTTTCTGAACATAGAAACTTCTTCCCCCAGAAGTGCATTCCTTGGGGAAAGGAGAGGTTGTCTGGTGGGTCTGTGAGGGTCTGTGACTCTGACAGATTTGCTTTGCAAAGGGAGGATTCACCTTAATTTTGTGAATGGTGCATGGTGCAAAATATTTTCAGATGATGTTGATACATTATAGCCTTAGATCTCTAAACAATAACATGAGATTTCACCTGGATTCTGCCCCGGGGACACAGCTGATATTTGAGCAGCTCAGATCACTTCCTCAGCTCATTGCAATGTAGCTGTGTATTAAATTAGAGATGGACAGGGCTGGTGACTGACCGTTGGAACAAATACCAGCTGTAGCAGTCAATTTTGCCCAGAATGACCTGAACCTGAGCAAGGTTCAGGCATCCCACGAGCAGGGCTTGTGCAGCTTGCTGCAGGTGAACCTGAGGGTGCACCGGGACATTTGTGAAGCTGGGCTTAGGTGGGGCAGGGACTCTAAAACCACAAATATGGCTTTACTGCTCTAACAACTCTTCTGATGTTGTATGACCAGCATAGGAAAGGTGGAGTTTTTGGGAAGGCTGGTGTTCATGTGTACCTGGGGCACAGTTGTACTGCAGCATGGTAGTGCTGGGGAGCTCTGGGAGTAAAGTGTAATTTTTGTGGAGGTAGGAAGTTCAGGTTGGATACTTTCTTCCCCTTGCTGTTTTTGGATGCTCTTTGCAGAGTCTGGTATCTGCTTTTATTGGGTTTTTTCTTCTGGAACAATGGTGCTGTATTACACAGCATCCTTGTCTACCAGATGGTGTTTTAAAATGCTTTAGAAGCTGAAATCAGTTAAACTTTACAGTGCCTGACCTCGGAAAAGAAAGTGGACTGTACAAGAAAGTACAAGGTTCTCACTTGAATTACTGTATGTTCTGAAGCTGGCTTGTCCATTACCAGAGCCAATCCCTCCACAGCCGTTCTTCCTTTTTCTGCCTTGATTTTACGGCACATATAGAGAGTCAGTTTGGTGGTTGTTTATGTTCCCCGGCCCTTGAGTTGAAGGAGAAAGACTCAGTCTTTTTTCCCACCTAAGCTCCCATGCAGTAAAACCTAAGCCATCCAGCTTGAAGAAGAAAATCCCTGCAGAAAAACTGAATTTCTCCAAATATGATCTTGCCCTAATGCACAAGCATCAAGTAGACTGTAGTTAACTGCTGCACTGGAAAAAGACAGAAAATGTAGCACTTTTAAAAAGCAATTCTCCAAGTATTTCTGTTGAAGGCAGAACTGCACCCAGCGAGCTGATAAGGGAGTTGGAGGGACAGGGATGGTGGCTGCTGTCTTCTCATCCCTTGTGGTCCTCTCATCTGTGGCAAGCCTTCAGAGCTCTCTCTGCTGCTCTGTGGAAATAAACCCCACTTTAAATCTCACTTGCAACTTAATCTTTCTTTTAATAGGGAATAGGGCCTTAGGACCACAGGTTGATTTAAAGTTCAGCATTAGCTGTCTCTTGCAGAATATGACTTTTCAGCCACAAAATTAAACCATAATTCAGGCAAAGCATTTACTGATATTGTGTGCTGGGCAAGGCAAATTTAGCTTAGAAAGTCTGAATGCTACTTCAGAGATCATAATTTCGTGTATCTACTTTGTCAGTCAGAAACAAAACCAAACTAGAGCCTGCTTCCAAAAACGTTGAATTAGTGCCCATGTTGCTGGGTGTACAATCTACTCCAACCTCCTGTGTCAGAGGAAACGTATCTTGGCATGTTCCTTCATATCAGTTCTCCAAATATTGACTCTGAGAGGCTTTTAATAAACAGTTTTATAATCATTTGTTTCAAAGAATGAGAACTTATTTTTTTAAAAGCTTTGAAATGTACTCTCCTGGCCAAGTCATTCAAGCACACTGTGCAAAATGTATTAGAAACCAAATACATGTTTTCTGGACTTTCCAATTACCACAGGAGTCACCAAGTGACCAAAATGATTCTTCCAAAATTCTGCTTAAATCCACTGATGCAACAGCCTACAGTTATATGCAGCACGTGGGTTTTGCCCAAAGTAGTTATTTTTAATGGCTTGTTCCAAAACATCTGAAAATGCTTTGGAGTACATGCCCGATATGGTCTTAACTAAAAGCTTATTCCAAAATGCTGTGCTGGATAAAACATGATAAAAACCAACATTCTTTTTCATGTGCTCTATTGGTTTCATGGGAGAGTCAGGACAAAATCCTGCTGCCCTGCTGCTGTGTGGAAGGAAGATGCATGTAGCTGGGTGCTGCTGGCATGCTGCTTCTCTCAGCTTCCTCCACCTCCCTCCTTAAGAAGGCTGGGTTGTCCCTTCAGCAAAACATTCACAACCTCTCTGGTTCTTCTCCTGTGGCCCTACATTTAAGAGTCAGGGGAATTCAGATTTCAGTGTGATTTCGTGACTTCATGGTGACCACAGCTGCAGGTGCTTTTCGCTTGGATGGCTCTTCCAGAGACTGGGAGTCAAGCCTCTATTTTGTACTTCTGCCATAATCCCTAATATAATCCATCATAGCATAAGAGTAAGGCTTTCCCTTTGGCATGATGAATGACAGGTAATTATCTAGTTAACCTGGAAGATGTAAAACCTTGCAAAGGGGGCTAAAATCCTTTTTTACTGACCTTGTGGCATAATCCTACCTACGCCTGTGACTGTAGCTTTGAAGAAGGGTTGCTGCCAGTGTGCAGGTATGTGATTTTCAGGTGGTTGTGTATGTGGTAGCTCCTCTGAACTTGGCAGTGAGATTCCTGCTGAAATAGCAGCTTTGGGGTGGAAGATTTTCAGTTTCAGTGAATTTATAGTTTAATTGGTAACTTGCTGTTTTAACTTGGTCACATATGTGGCAAAGGCAGCTGGAAGTTACTGCGCTCTTTTTTTTCCCTCTCAGTGTTGGCATGCTCAGGGACAGCTTTGATGAGCTTTGTGTGTTTTATGAAATGATGCTGTTGAAGCATCAGTAGCTCTTCCAGATACCCAGGAATTAATTTTCAAGCAGAGATGATGTGATCTGCAAGAAAATCCATGGTTAAATCTAATGGAAAAAATCCTCAAACTAAACTTGAGGCATTGTGACACCTCGTCTCCCATAATCTGGTGGGAAGACTCAGAGTTGTTCTTCTAATTAATGTTGCAACCAGGCTGTATTTCATTTCACATCCATGAGTTTTAAAGAGTCACAGAAGTTACATTATTTTTGGAGTGTGGCACTTTTTCAGGGAGAGGAGCTCCTATGGGATAAATAGTCCTCAACCAAGAAAATCACCAAAGGCCCAAGACAAAGGTATATTTTTAGGCTTAACCATGGTTCCTTCTGAAAGCTCAGTGGTAAAAATAACAAAATCCGAGTAAGGCTGTGAGTCAGAGACATGCCTTGCTTTCATCTCGGTGGTGCTAAGAGTAGGGTGTGAATCACTTGTATTGTCTCCATAGACAGCAAAATGTATTTTTGGAGTCAAAGAAACAGCATCGTGAAAACATTAGCCAGTAGCTTGGATGCTGTCACTACATTGCCCCTGTTGTTGTCTTCAGTCATGGGACACGTGCAGAGAAATGTCTTCAGATGTCTTTTACCTTCCCTTACTATTGCAGCTGAAGCCTTTTAGGGTTTTACTTATATTGACGGGGATATATCCTAGGAGTTCATGGACTAATCCTGCCTGCAATCTTGGGATTTTGTTTGAAGGAGAGATTTCTGTGTCTCTTGTTGAATGTGGCTTTTGGGGTCTCTTTCCTCTCCTGCTGACTTCCATAAGAGCAGGGTTGGACCTTGCATGCTTTGTGGTACAAGTGGTTGAAATGCTTTCAGCGCCTGCTACAAGGCCGGTTAGTTACAGTCTCAATTTCTGCATGGAGCCGGTGTATTGGCAGCTCTGCCAGTGACCCTTGGTAGCTAGTGAAAGCTCTATGTCCAAATATTTGCTGAAATACTTAACTAGGCACAGTATTGTCTGGAGAGCTGGGGTTCCAGTGCTTGTTAAAACTGATGGGATTTGCTGGTGAACCCCAGGGCAATAAATCAGGGCAGTGTTTTCTCCATTGTAAACTATGAGAGCTGGTGTCATAACTGCTTACTCAGCAAGCAGAAGCCAAACCAGTGTGTAGTACAGAGACTGACGAGAGAAAACAAGTGTTGTGGTAGCAGCATGCAGCTCCTGATACCAGTGGGCCAAGGAGGAATGTTACTGATGTTGACCAGGATCTCAAAACTAACACTATGAAATTAGTACTTAGCAACACAAAAATCTTGGTGCAGCAGAGTAGAAAATTTAGTTTCTGAAGAAAGTGGTCTCTTGCCTTTCTGTTCAATATTGCCTAGAACAGAGTAAATCAGTTGGTTGAATTTTGTCTGGAGTCTAGCAGCACAGGTTTGCAGCAAGATCCATAATACCTTGTCCTGGATACATTTGTCAGCCATCCTAATGCTTACTAAGTCACACAAATTCACTTTATATACCATTATGGCCTGCCCATCAAATGGGCACAGTGTCTGTTCAGGTCCTCAATGGGGAGAAGTGTCCAGTGCTGCTGATCCCAGCCTGTGTGTGCAGTGCAGCTGATGGGGTGGCTGAGGTGCTGCCGAGCACTGGCTCTGGCATTGCCTGGGTTCTGCTGTCATCCAGGCTGCCTTCCCACTGCTTGCTTGCACAGCTTGGATATGGGAATATCATCGGCTTAAAAAAACTGAGGTGGGCTTGCTTGATCTACCAAAATCATTGAACAGATACTCACACCCCCAGGAGAGTTTGTTAGCATGTAGCTGCTTATTTGTTGGAGTATTTTCTTCTAAGCCCCAAAATGGGGAAACTCTGCTGTGATAAGTGATTGGAATTTCCTCAGTACGTTGTTCAAACTGTGACTACTGGGCAGAGTTGTAATTTTCTATTTCTGTATGTCAGACAGCAATTGTGGCTTGTGCTAAGTTAGTATTATCATGCATATGGCTACTCCTTGCCTGGGCTGTGGGCGAGGGATCATGGGGTGCAGTGCAGGAGGGAGACCAGGGGACAGACAGGGCAGTCCAGGGCCCTCCTCCAGCTCGTGGTCAATGGCTGCGTTTGGTAGTGATGTTCCCTCTCCCCACCCGTCCTGCCAATACCTCTTATGGTGGGAGTGCGCTGGAACGTGGGAAGATGGAAATACAATATACAACTTCCTTCTAAGCTGTGGGTTTTATGCTTTCTTCATGTTGTCTTTAGTCTAAGATCTCTTCTCCCTTAGTTCCTCTTTCTCTTTTTTTTTTTTTTTTCTTTTTTTTTTTTGAAGGGCTGGTAGGAGAGGGGTGTGTTGTCCTGCTTTCTCTTTCAGTGTTTATTATCACCTTGTTCCTCACAGGGGCTGTTGTCATTCCTGCCTTGCAGCTGAAACACGAGGAGAGCTCTGCTGCTCCTAGGCCTGTCCTGCAGTTTCTTGCTATGTTTTGGGGAAATGCCTCTCTTGCAGAGTTTTCTTCTTTCCCCATCGCTATACACTTACTTCCTCATCCTTTTTGTGTTTGTTTTTCTCTCCTCTCCTCCCCTTCATTTCTTTGCCCTGATTGCTACATCCTTTGTTTCATCTTTGCTAAATAACTCATCTATTTGTTTCTTTCTCTTTTTTTTTCATGTGTAACTGATTTTTTTTCTTAAATCCGAGTTGTTGGGCCTCAAGTACTAAGCATGCAGATCCTGGGAGGTAGCAGTGGAGGGAGGTGGGCTCCGCTCTGACCAGGGAGCCAGAAGTGCTTGTGTGTTGCAGGCACTGGCATGCATGCCACACTAGTCACGGGCTTTCCAGCCAGGACATATTTAAATTATGTAACGCCTGTTTTATTAATTAGGCAGAGTGCCCATAGCTCTGCAGAATCAGCTGTAGTGCAACAGGAGATTTGTCTCTTTGGATCATATTGTTGCAATGGTGGAAGTGAACCACCTGGTATTTTCTCCTCCAGCACATCAGAGAGATGAAGAGAAGTTTGTATTTCAGTGCTGGTTCTCTGCTTGTAAATGCTCCAGAGCTCTTATTTATTTATCAGCATGGATGAATCCCTCCTGTGATGGCCTTTTCCCACTTGTGTTTGAGCTGATGCTGTCCGCAGCTGGATTCTCGCTCCCTGCAGTCTTCTGAAAGCTACCCTGCCTCCTGCCCAGGTCTTGGCAGAGAAGCTGTTAGTAGATATAATTTTGCTACTGTCATTAGAATTTTGTCCTCTCCTGCTTTTGTAGTTTTTGTGTAGAATTTTGATGAACAAAATAATCTTGTAAGATGCAAAACACTCCAAACCCCTGGAAGTTTGAAATCAGGTTTGGTTTTCTTTTTTTTTTTTTTTTTTTGTCTCCTTTATTTCTAGGTGCCTTTGTTGTCTGCTGGACCCCTGGCCTGGTCGTCTTACTACTTGATGGTTTGAACTGTACTTACTGTGGGATTCAGAATGTTAAAAGATGGTTTCTTCTCCTGGCCCTGTTGAACTCTGTCATGAATCCAATAATTTATTCATACAAAGATGATGAGATGTGGGCTACCATGAAAAGGATGATTTGCTGCTTCTCTGAGGATAAGAGCCAGGACAGACGCTCATCTCGCATCCCCTCAACAGTTCTCTGCAGGAGCACAGATACCTCAGGGCACTACATTGAAGATGGCATTATTCAAGGGACGATCTGTGGAAAAGGAGATCTTGGTGACAAAGGAAACTCCTGAGCTATGCAAGAGACTGACTTGGCTGGAAAAGGAGAGGGGGAAGGGAGAGGTTTTGTGAGAGAAGATTGACGGGCAAAGCTAGGAAACAATATATCCACTTTGTTCCAGAGCCTCAACTCCAGTGTTAACAAAAGTTCTTATAAATAATTGCCTGATGGAAAAACACTTTGTAATGAAGAAAACTTTCTGTGCTGCCATCTTTCTCCTTTTTTCACTTTTAAGTACATGAAATTGTTTTTTCATGTGAATGGAATAAATACCTCTCAGAGTTTTCTCGTGCATGGAAACAAAATGTAAGCAATGTAGTAAGATCCTCCTTAAACTCCTACAGAGAGAATAAACCTGCCTGACTGTGCAGGTTTGGCATTCATTGAGTATTTATGCTTTGAGCAGCTTCTGTACGTCTTGAGGATAATTGTAGTCTTGGACAGAAATGTGACCTGTTTTCTCAGTTTATGAAGTTCATGAAATAGTTCATACTCACCTCCTTTCTTCCTCCTCCTTATCTAGCTTTCAAAATAGGTAATTTGATGGTTTGTTAAAGCTATGCCAGAAACCTGGCTGTGATGGGATACCCAGACCAGACGTCAGTGTGCGTGAGTATGTCTGACCATGGGTTGTGGGGGTCTGAGAGTACAGAAAGCACAAAAGCCATTATTACTTCCATAGTGGGGTGAATGCTGCACTCTCTGCTGCTATTGTGTAGGCAGATATTGAGGGTGGATAAACAGAAAAGCAGTGAAACTCATTATGCTCATTTCTTACTTTCCCAGATAACATCAAATGGGTGTGTTCTCCTGCTCTTTTTCTGCTGTGCCACTGAGAGAAGTGAGATCCAAAACTGTTTTACAAGGGTGAGCTTTTCAGAGAAGTTTATATCCCCATATATACAGGTTCAATCAAGCTACTTAAAATAGAAATTAATTTACAGACAAAAAAGAGCCTGAAACCAATTTAAACACCTACAAGAGTATGCTATGCATGGGTTGTTGGACCTTGTCTGGGCCACATTTAACCTCTGATTTGCAAACAGATCTTACTGGAACAGGTAGTTGAGGAACAGGCCATGAAACAGTGAGAAAGGAAGGGCTTTCAGCATTGTGACTAATCAAATCTAGCATTGATGCAGCCACAACCCAAACAGCTGAAGTTCTGAGTCATGGAGTACTCTCTAATGGAGGATCCAGCAGTATAAAGATCTGCGGTAAACTTTTAAAATTTAAACTTTTAAATTAAAAATTGGATTGTAGATTTCTCAGTACTCTAAAAGCCTGGTTTCTACTGTCTGGTTTCAGCAGCAGTGAGCTCCCTGTCTTAATTTCAAAAGGAGTTACCTCTGTTGCCTCCTAGAGAGTGTGTGTTCGCTGGTATTAAGGCAGGTGACCACAGCCAGACGTTACTTTGAAAAGTTTTGGAAGTTTTGACCACTTGGAATTGCCAGAAAGCAACGCTAAGAGCCAATGCCAAGAGTGTATTGTATGAAGCTAAAAGATGAAGATCAGCTGTGGTTTGGACAAATTCTTCCTTTGGTGCAACTTGCATGTGGGTATCTGGACTGTGTTGGCCAAAACAGAACTGGTGCTTAGCATAAAGGCTGAGTAGTGGATTTGTAGAATGCACTGGGGGATTTCCTAGCAATCCTTAGCTTGCAAACACAGCAAGGCCCTGTTCAGAGAGTTCTCCCATGGCACATATTATCTTGTAGGGATGTGGCCCAGTATTCAAGGCAGATGCTGTATTTGAGTAATGCTAAGAATGTTTACAAAATTGCTGCCATTATAATGCAATTTTCTTGTGCAAATACTACTTCACTGCTTTGGTGTTTTGAAAAGTATGTAAAGTGGTGCTTTGTAGAGGTAGTGGTGTGGTGGGTTGATCCTGGCTGGGGACCAGGTGCCCACCAAAGCTGCTCCATCACTATTCTCCTCAGCTGAACAGGAGAGAGAAAATATAACAAAAGGCTCATGGGTCAAAATAAGGACAGGGAGGGATTGATCACTCATTACAGACTTGACTTCAGGGAAAAATTAAATTATTACCAATCAAATCAGAGTAGGATAATAAGAAATAAAACAAAATCTTTTGAAGACTTTTCTTCTTCCTGGGCTTAGCTTTATTCCTGATTATCTCCATCCCACAGTGTTGCAGGGGGCGGGGAATGTTATCAGTTCATCAGTCTTTGCCCGTCCTTCCTCCTCAGGGTGAGGATTCCTCACACTCTTCCCTGCTCCATCGTGGGTTCCCTCCCACAGGAGACAGTTCTTTATGAACTTCTCCAATGTGAATCCTTCCCACAGGCTGCAGTTCTTCACAAACTGCTCTAGTGTGGGTCCCAGCCACAGAGTGCAATCTTTTAGGAACAGGCTGCTCCAATGTGGGTCTCCCATGGGATCACAAGTTCTGCCATCAAACCTGCTCCAGCATGGGCTTTCTGTGTGGTTGCAACCTCCTTCAGGCATTCCCCTGCTCCAGCACTGGCTCCTCAACAGGCTGTATGTAGATATCTGCTCCACCATGGACCTCCATGGCAGAGGCACAGCTGCCTCACCATCGTTTGCACCACAGGCCCCAGGACAATCTCTGCTCTGCTTCCTGAAGCACCTCCTCCACCTCCTTCCTCACTCACCATGGTGTTGGCACAGTTGTTTCTTTCATACATTCTCACTCTTCTCTTCAGCTGCAGTTGCACAGGTTTTTTTCACTTGTCTTAAGTACATTATCCTATAGGTGCTACCACCATTGCTGACGGACTTGTGGTGGGTCTGTCTTGGAGCTGACTGGCATTGGCTGTCAGGGGGAGGGGAAGCTTCTAGTGTCTTCTCACAAAAGCCACCCCTGTAGCCCCCTCTGCTACCAGAACCTTGCCATGAGAACCCAACAGAGATGGCATCATAAAGGTATAGCATGCAAGCACTCCAGTCCCTACAGCTACCTGCAATGCACAGTTTGTCTTAACTAGGCTGAAGCTCTGTATACAAAGCTAATGGAAAATAAAATGCTACTTCAAACTAAAATTCTTGTTCTGCTTCCTGTTTGAATGGTGATTGATGAGGAAATGTTGTTTCATGTTACCATGGGGCCAGGGTGGCAGAGGGGGATGTTTTAATAAAATTTTCATGTTTACTAGAAGTACTAGTCAGTCTGTAACTTGGTTGAATCAGGCTCTTAAGAGAACTTGGATAAAGATCTTTAACATCTGCAGCAGTAGAGAAAACTAGGTCTCTCCCATGGAACTTGTGATTTAGGCTGCAAAATAACTACATGTGAATGATTTCTTTCAGGTAAGCAGGAAAATGTGGCTTCTGTAAAGGTAAAGGACCTCATTTTTAGAGCACCTCATGTAGTGGACTCCTCGTCTGGGTTAAGGTCTGAGAGGTATTACCAATCATTCAGCAAGAAGTAAGTGGGAGGGTTTGAGGTCTCATATTCTTTGTTGTTTCATTAAAAACCAAACCAACAAACAAAAACAACCCCCCAACCCCCCAAAACAACCACAAAACCTCCCCCCAAAACGAAAAAAAAAAACCCTCCAAAGAAACTAACCACCACCCACTCCCTACAAAGCCCCCCAACAAAACAAACTCTCAAAGTTTTCAAACTGGTGCTTGAAGAATAGTGTTACTTGCAGTGACATGCCCTTTGTTTCTGCAAGATGCTTCCCTTGAAGCTGCTACCTCATTGTCTACTGCTATAAATTGCAATGTGACATGACTGGAACAGGAAACTGATCTTGCATCAAACTTTCCTACAAAGTGCTACAGCACAGGCTGTATAATGTTTCCTATATCAAACTGTCTAAACATCTACCTACTCAAGTAGCGGGGAATTCCTTATTAACTGCATAAATGTTTATCAGAATAGTTTGTCTCAAGGAAACCATTAAAGTACTATTTGTACTTGAGTAGAAAAAAATAAATAAAAAAAGCAAAGGGCAGTTGGTGAAAGCAAGTTCTTTGGGATTTCCCTGTTCCCTTTTTCACTAATATCTCAGAACATCAGTATCTGTTGGCTTTGCATGTGTCTGCTCCTATTTATATATGTCAGTGTACATTCTGTTGGGGAAGGCTTTAGATGAACACTCACAGAAACAAGGGGACATTAGTTCTTAGGAGGCAGAGGAAGGCAAGGGGAGAGTTACTATTAAGTTAGTTACAAGGTTTTGCATGTTTCTTTCTGCTTCTGAGAGGGTCTTGAAAGCTGCTGCATTGCAGTAAGTAGCAAGCAAATGTTTCTAAGACAACATCTTCATAGCAATTATGGTTTGAAAACCTTTGTGACATTCTCCTGGTTTTTTCTCTCTCCAGCTGCTCCCAAACCAAAGTTGCTTTTCCAGTTGATCATTTAGTCCAGGAAGAAATGCTCCATGGCTTTTCCCAGGGCAGAGATGTATGGTCTGTCCTCCGTGGTTTGCTCTCCCATAAAGCCTGTGTGGTCATGATCATTACAGATGCTTTTCAGAGAACTGTTATTAAAAGCTGGGAACAATGAGGTTTTATTTTACACGATAGATCTTTTGAATCTTTCTGGATAAGCAGCTAGACTGATCATTGTTTAATAGCTGTGTGCGTGGGAGAGAAGTTTCCCTAATATCTGTGCTGTCAGTTTGACCTAGGTGGTGTGGGTGATGAGTCCCCCTGGGAGAGCAGCCAAATTGCTACAGCTTGAGTGGCTCTGGAGCATGGCTTTTGCACTGCTTTGGGGCTGCTTTACTGTGGCTACTTGTCTCTCTGTATAGGTTTTTTTATGAGAGTTTTTTTTAATTAATTCCTGCAGACTGGTGAAATACGCCTGTATATGTGCATATGACAGCTTGTGCATGTATTTGAACTGCAGAAATATGTGCGACATAATGGTGCCTTTCTTTGGTCAGATCTTTATTTTATATATATTTACAATTTTTTTTTAACTTAAAACTCTCTTCCAAGTAGCTGTTAACTATAGGAAGAATACTTCTGATATGATTCTTTTACGGTTTGAGTGAACTCTGCATGGAGATTCTAAACTACTGGTTATTGCAAGATGATGGAGGTAGGGTAATTTAAAACTTGTCATATTTCTTGTGGCCCTTCTCCTATGGTTATAGCAGATGCAGTGCAGGATCAGTCTTTGGTCTGGCCCAAAGAAATGGCTTCTTGCAAGACTATAGCCAAAAAGAGAAAACATATGGAAACATTAAAGAGGCAGAGAATTGTGTTATTCATCAAAGTCTATAATACTAACTAAATCCCCTGAAAGAAGTGATCCCTCTTTCCCCCTTGCACCTACTCCTCCTTATGCTGGTGCAACCATTTGTGAGACTATATGGTGAACTGCAGTAGGTCTGAAAAATAAGCCTGGATGACACATGTTGCTAGTAACTACAGAAGATTTTCCGTTTGCCATGAGCTAGCAGCTGCATTATTTCCTCTGCTTGCTATATGGATTCACAGAGGTGTTTTGTTTTCTAGAAATCATAAAACAGTCCTCCTTAAATGCTACACTTTGCACTGACAAGGCATGCTTCTATCACAGAAAAAGAAAAAAAAATCCATCTGGAAATGAAAAATTAGGTTATAATAGTCCCCCCCCACTCCCAAGGTCTTTTGGAAGATAGGGAATTTAGATATTTCTATGCTTCGAGCCATTCGTCATAAGATCCTGCCTATTTTTCAAGTAACAATTGGTCCCTGGCTTATTTTGTACATGTTTTTATAATATTGATAGTGTTTTTTCACTGCAGCAGACAGAAGCATCAGTTTTCTTCCAACCTACTTAGAAGTGTTACTTTGCAGCTCACAGGTATCCTATTTTGAATTGTCTTGTATGTGCATCCATTCATTTCCTCCTGTGTGTGTTGAAATAAATTAATTTTCAAACTAAACTCAGCTATATTTAGCACAGACAACTGTGTTAGGGACAGCTTTTTTTTTTTCCTGAACTAATCTTTTCTAAAATCCCAACTGTGCACTTAAGATTCTGATGTATGGCCTTATAAGAATGTCAACATGCAGAATAAGAAAAGTACAAATCACTTAATCTATTCTCAGCAATAGCTGTCTTATAACTTAACTGTTAATTTCTTTGAAACCATAGCTATGGTCTAACTTCTTTTAAAAAATCAAAACCTTCCACTACAAAAACTATGGCAACACAAACCACAACCCCACCCCCAAAAAAAAACCCCAAGGGAAACCCAACATTGTGCATATCTATAGGCCAGGAGTAAGTCAGTAAGCTTACTGTCCCTGACCTTTAGCTCATCTGGCATGCTTTGAGATATATGAAAATAAAGAAGTCTTGTTACTGAAGACCAGTAATTGCTTGGGGGTTTAGTAGGTGATCTCCTGGAGATGTGCTTTATGTCTAGAGACGTTCTCTAGTTTTCCTCCTAAAGCTGCTGTGGAAGGAGATGGGATACTGGCCTGGAGGCATTGTTGTCTCACCCGTTATTGAGTTTCAGATGTATAATAGTTAAGAATATATATCTACTGTATTGCCCCTAAACATTACGATTCTTTTGCATATGCTAGATTCTCATATTACCGTAGCACTAATTTTATCTCCATGTTCTATTTGTATTTATGCAAATGAATGCTTGGTGTGTTGTCTATGCTTAGATTTCTCTAAGGAATATGTTCAGTTGCTAAAGGATGTCAAAATGCATGGAAGTGAAAAGGCTTGACCTCTAGAGATAGAGATGTTATTAATGCTTAAATGATTCTATTCAAATCCCAGTTAATGCATCAGTTGTTATGAATGTTAGTGTATTTGTTCGTGCAGTGTACTCTGTGATACTGGGCTGGGATTTTCCCACAGGTACAAATGAGTTAATTTTATTAGAAACATAAGGTTTTTTGCCTATAGGGACAAAGGGCATGTGAACTATGAACTCACAGTTTCTTGTCCCCATGCTTAGCTTTAGTTTTCTGCACAGTTACGTTGCTTTCAGTAGACCCCTTTCTGTGAAAGGAACCCTGTGTGTGTTCGCATTTGTGAGGTGAAGACTTTTAATATTATGATTTAGATAGGAAGTTTCTGCTAAATGGGAAACTGTCCCTATAGCAAGAGACACAGCAGCAGTAGGTTGGCTGCCTTCATACACCAGCCCCTCACAGACACAATTATGGATTTCATCGAGGAAAATTTGTGCCCATAAGCACAAATTTTCAGTGTTGGATTATGTCCCAAATTTGACCTATGTTGTTTTGTCCCATTTTCTCCTTTATAATCTCGTTGCACAGTCCGTTTAAATTTTTGTGTGTTCTGCTTTGTTCTTCAAAGCACAGATTAAACCACACTTCTCTCTAAACAGATAAATTTCAGCAGCATTGGGTTCTAGAGAAACCCTTCAATTTCACAGGCCAGAGAGCTACAAAAATAAATAAATATGGTTGAGCAGAGATTTTAGTCTTGGGTTTTTCAAGGTCAGAATACCAGCAATAACAGAAATACTTATGTTTGCATATATTAGTTAAAAATGTTGAAGAATAATACTTTGGCAAAAGAAAAGTAGACCTGAAGCTTATGACTGATTTTTGCAGTTAAAATGTGAGTTTGAAGTTATAAACTGTTAACTTGTGAGTTTTCTGAACAGCAGAAGCATAGAAATCTATTTTCTGATTGACTTCTCTGAACTGGAGAGAAGCTGCTGTAGGCATTCAGCTTCTTCCTGGCATGAGGGAGTCCAGGCAGGAGGGTGATCTCCTGAACCCTTTCCCCCAGCAAAGTCCCAGCCTGTGTTTCTGTCTCCATGGGCACCAGGAGCTTTGCTGTTCACAGAAACAAAACCAAGCCCAAGGATGGAGGATCTTCTGTGGTACAGAGTGAGCTCTGGCTGGAGACTTTCTGGTAAGTGCTTGTGCCCCCTGTCCCCAGTGGTGGCTGAGGTTGTACCACAGTCCTTTCTTCTATGGAGGCAGGAGCAGACTCCACTCTACGCAACTGTTTGTTTTCCCAAAACCTGTTGGTAAGGCAACACCTTTAGATCTTTTCCTCTCAGCCAAGTTTTATTGGAAGTGACTGATGATTTCAGAAATTAGGAGGGACTAGACAGGTGAAAAGGGATACAACTGCCCATACCTCATTCCATTCAGAAATCAGAATAAAACTGTTTTCTGATTCAAGTTGTGTAAGTCATAGATGCAATTTTATGCTTGCCTGTGCATAGATAAGGATTCTGAAGAAGATGAAGGAAATCCCCAAAGCTGCTTCCAAACAAATCCCCAGCACCCTGATATCCTACCACTACTATGCCTCTAATCTTCTCACCAGATCAGTGCCAGGAAAATACCAGAATCTTCCATCTTTATCCATTTTGTAGTTAGCAAAATTATTAAGGCATTATTGAGATGAAGAAGCTTTGACTCTTTTCTCTCTGCAGGAGTATGAATATGGCTTGTGGTTTTCCAAAAGGTAGCAGGATGACTTGCAAAGATCTGTGAGTCCACCTGTAAACACACAGTTATAAGTGAAATAAAATCAGGCTCCTGTGTTTGCTCAGCTTGTATATGGTCTGCTTACTTCATGACGGCTGAAATTCAGGTTTTGAAAAGTGATTTGGGGATTTACTGCTGTGTGAGTCCTGAGACTTTTGTGTCTGGTATGAGTGCTTCAAACGAGCACAGATGGATTGATATGAGGGAGCCTCAGGGGATGCAGATGGTCACAGAAGATTCATTGTGCAAAGGGCTATTCCTCTTATTAACTGATGCTACTGACTCTTCATTGGCCATTCAGCTACCAGCTGTGGTTGGAAGCCCTTTTTGTCTGAATGGGATTGGGCCATCCCAGTGGTCTTGTAGGTGTGCACAGCCTCGGCTGTCACGTTCAGGGGCAGCAGTACCAGGTACTGACATTCAGTACCCTGACACAAGGGTAGGAAACTGAAAGGAATAGTAAGAGGTGATACCTCAGTTTCTCAAAGGATTTAAGCCCAAATGAGTCGGTGAGGGTTGCCAGACAGTAGTCTCTGGTGGATGACAATTGACTTCTCTCTCCCCTGTTCTCTTGCCCTCTGTCCCTTCTCACCCTTTGTAACAACAGTGAAAGGTTCAGAATTGAAGTGCAAAGATCTTTCAGCTAGTGAAGCCAAACATTGATTAGAAGAGGTGCCAGGGATGAGATAACAATAGGATTTGGTATAAGCAGTTCATCCTCCCCTGCAGCAGTCTGAATATTTTGACTTCCTACAATAATTTCCTGTGGGCTGGTAACCACCGTTTTGATACAAACAGTAGTAACAGGCTCCATTACAAGCCGTCCTGAAGGGCTGTTGATTCATTTAATCCCACAATAAAGATTGAGTGAGCTATTATTTCGAAAGACAAGCTGGATCCAACATGTATTTGTATCAACATGCCAAAGATGACACAACTGCTGCCTCACCCAGCCCAGCAAAGTGGGTTTTTGCTAATGCTTTATTTGGTCTCCTTGTTTGACTGGGAGACAAGCAACTCTCTTGTGATGTGTTGTCTCTATGAACAGTAAACTAAAAACATTCTCTGTGAGGGGGTGGCACTGCTGTGTTCTGTTCACTTGATTTCTGTGCGCCTTCCTTCTGCATAGGTTCTAGGGGAAGATGTCACTGTGAGGATAAGGATCTTGGGCTTCCTGAGATGCCACAGTGACTGAGACTGCGTGTCCACTAAATGCAGCTGGGAGCTCCTTACAGCCCTTGCCGCATTTTGGAAGTGGCAAGGAGAGTTGGTGCCTCATCTTGCTGAAGGAGTCCCAGTAGTCCAAGTTGGACAATGTGTAGTGGCTGGTTCCCACCTGCATGTGGACTTTTCACATATACCACATCACTGCTCTCTTTGGAGAGCCCACAATCACTCAGGCATCTCTCCAGTTACAGGGTTTAAAGTTTTGGCCCTTTAGTTTTTAAGGAATGTTTCTGACATTGTCAAAGTTGAAGCAATTTGAGCTTTCTTTCATCCAAGAGTGAAGTTGACTCAGCTCTGCTTTGCCCACTTTTATTTAAAGACCGTGACTACTACTTCTGAAATGTTACTTGTGAATGATATGTTATTACATTATCTGCTTTTCCATCTGTTAAATGCCATGTTTCCAGCAGCAAAAATACCAGTGTCTGACAGTAGCAGCTGTCAAAGGTCTATTAAGGCATCTTCAAAAAGTAGTAAGACCTGATAGCACTGAAGATAAGCCAAGTTTTATGTTATGATTAAGTTTTCTTTGGATGTGGTTTTATAAATGTTACTATTTATAGCTCCTCTGGAATTTTACTTCTGATAGGAGGGAGGTTGTACTTGTCTATAATTTTAAGTACTTATTTGCTTATTCCTGTTTTAAACAATTTTAAGTTATTGTTTATAACCCATGCACAAATATATAAGCTTCTGTGTAAATTTGCCCTCAGCATTCTGTGTGGTTTCTTTCCAGTTCTGTGAGACAGCACCTATGACCAGGTTGCCTCACTCAGAATAAAAAAGTATCACATAGGCCATACCAATGTCCCATCTTCTGGGTAACCCCCATGACTTCATGACAAATCAAAAATGTAGCTATAAGCATAGCTCATGAAGCAGGAGATGCCCTAAACCAAGTCCTCTGTGTCACTTAGAAGAGTAAAATTACAATTCTCTAGCAAATAGTGAACTTAATGTGAGTGATAATTGGAACAACAAACTAAATGAAGCCTTGTTTATATTAATTGATTAGATTTGAGGACTTCTTGAAGACAGTTGTGCCATTAATAAGCATCACTTAATGGACTGTATTTTCTTCAGGAACCTCACAGCCTCAGCTGGGCATGAGGAAACAACCCAAGAGGTTCTGCAGTGTTGGTTCTGCACCTGTTGGTCCTTCAGCCCACCTGGAAAACTGCTGAAGAGCACAGCTCTTCTAGTTGCAGCCCCGCAGGGATGGGGGGTGATGATGTATTGGGCACCAGTGATAGGGACAGAGGCAACAACGTAATAGCCACCAGCCGCTCTTGGTGTTAGGTCTGCCCCACGAGTAGTCACAGAAGTGGGTGGTGCCCTCTGGCAGCCCCGTGTCCTGGGAAGCTGGAAGACACAACAGCAGCACTGGCAGCTCTCCTGCCATTGCATGAGCATCTCCCTGCTCAAGACTGCAGGCATCTAAAAAATGCATTGAAGAAATGCATGTTTTAGGGCTAGAGCTAGAGATGAGAGGGAGTTGTGCTGGGACCCAGGCTTTTGCTGGTGGCAACAACTGCAATCTACTGTCAGGTAGGGCGTATTTTTGGTCTGGATGTTTTTATTTCCCCAGCAGTTCACCCTTGGTGCTGCCATGGGACAGCCAGCAGGAGCCACTCTGGGTGGTGGCACGGCACGTTCTCTGCATGGTACACAGCACTCCTGAGGCTCCCCACCCCTGTCGCCTGGAGCTTGCTGGGACAGCCCAGTGCCTCGGTGGCACCATTGTGTTGTGCCCACTGGCCATGTGCCACCCAAGGGGTTCCTTATCACCCTGGGGAACTTTGCATGCAGTGCTGATTCTGTCCAGCTCTTGGAAGCCCCTCACCAGGGACTGGGCATGGGGTGATAGAGTGGTTTAGGGAGAGGTCAGGCAGACGTGTAAAGATAGGGCTGTTGATAAAGCTCCAACCACCAAACCGGTCTGGAACTGTGATTTGGCACAGTCCACGGAACTGTAGCTAACAACACAAAAGATGAATAATTGCAGGTCGTGGCATTCATTCTCTGAATTTAAAAATGATTAAGCTCTTGGTGAGGGCAGGCAGCTGCAGGTTCAGGCTGCCCTCGTCCCCCTGGCCATGGTTAACATGGCACTGATGCCTGGCTGGGGAGCAGGCACTCTTCCTACAGCAGTGCCCTCCACGCAGAGCAGGGCTACCACAGGGCCTCACTGTGCCCCCTCCTGCCCTTGGGCTTCGGAGGGGATTGTTCACGACATGAATGCCAAGGGTCCTCCTCCTCATGCTGCTCAGTTCTCAGCCTGGATCAGCAGAGGCATTGTAAAGCTGTGACATGGAGGTAAGTCAAAGCCACCACACATGCCTGTCTCAAGGAGGGGGTAAAGAGAGGGGCAGGAAGGACAAGCGTCGGCTCCAAACAGGTATGTCCAGCCCGGTGCTCTGTTCTGCTGCTGTCTTGAGGCATATTGCAGGCTATGCAGACTGAGCTTTAGAGGGGCTCATGGGCTAATGGATGAGCCTAAATTGAGTTTAGTTCTGTATTTGAAAATAACAGGTATGTTTAGTTAAAGTGAAATAGCTAATGAGTGGGAGCAAGGTTGGTTTTCTAATGTTGATAAAGGGGAAAGTAAAAATAAAAGGTCTGGTTTCCAATTAGAAAACTGTAACCTATATAAAACTATATATTATCAGGATTGTCTTATCTAATTCTATGTTCTCTCTCAGTGCTCACAAGGTACCACATGTGCCTGCAAGAGAACGTGTCCTTGAAAAAGAAACAGTAGCTACTGCGAATTCCTGAAGAAGGTTTGGATTCAATAGGAAATCCCGAGGACACTGCTAGTAAGTGTAAAAATGTAGACTTTGGAACTGCTGCTGTATGTTTTGAGCTAAGAGCCTGTGTGAGTCTTGCTGTCAATATGCAGTGACAATGCTTTGGTACAGTTAATGTGGCACTTCAAAGCCTGAATCGTGTAAGCAGGAGGCTGAAGCTAAAACAGGAGCAAATTAAACCACCAATGTTTGCTAAAAGGTCCTTTCCTTGGACTGCTGATGGTTTCCAGTCCCTTCACTGTTGGAATCTAAATGTCTCCCACCTCCTCCCAGAGTCGAGGCATTGCTGGCCCAGGAAAATTAATTCTTTTCTTTTGTCTTCCAATTTTTTTTCCCCATTTCACTGAGAAGCCCTTTGAGAAGCCCCTTGCTGGCTGGCTGCATGTGTCTGCTTTTAATGTGCCTTTGCTGCAGAGCTTGCAGAGGTGCCTCCCCAGCTAATTCTTTACAGCAACAAGGCATGTTGCACAGAACTTCAGCACTGACATTTGTGGGGAAGGGTGAAGTCTGGGATGGTGAGAAAGGCTTAAGATTGCTAAGCATAGGGGAGAAAATGGTGCCTAATGGAGCAGCAGTTGCTAGTCAAGGGTGAAAGGAGTGCATTGCAGCAGACCTGGAGGAGGTTGGTGTTTATCTGTCATTTGCTTTGCAGGAGAGAGAAGTGGGGGATGTATCAAGCAACAGCATGTGTACACAGGCTATCGAAGTGCATTTGACACTGCATAAAACTCATAAGAAAGCTTATTTAGGGTGCTTTGTGATGCTCGTAAGCCTTGAACTAGCTATGAGTCTCTCTTGAGGGTTTCTCTGGTTGTGTGAGATTATTGCCACAGATTCCAAGCACTGCTGCTGTTGCAGACCTCTTTGGCTTCCTCTGGGAAAGTTGACTTAAGTTGCCTTTCAGTTTACAGGGAAGATAAAGCAAAAAAACCCCAACCACAAGCAAACAAGCAAACAAAAACCCATAGAAAGAATCAAGTGCAAAAATAGAAAAGATTGTCACAAAAACAAACCATGGGAACATACTGGGTCACAAACTGGATATAAACCACTAGTGCTGGGGTGTTTCAAGCACAGAAAAAATACAAGTTTTGTTCTGAGATCTGATAATGGGATTGCACCTGCAGCATGGAGGTTTGACAGTGGGAGATCACATCCAGGATACTGGGCTGAACTTTGGGACAAACTGGGAGATGTCCAGAGTACAGCAACACACCTGGCAGTTGTAGAAAATATGACCCCTGAGAAAACTCAGAAGGAATCAGATTGAGCACTAGACCTTCCTTATGAGAGAGGATAAGCACGGTTATCGAGTGTTTTAAAAAGAGAAGAGATGGGTGTGCCTGTCGGAGCCTCAGATGTGGTTAGGTATATTGATTTAGACAGAATAATCTTAGATTTCTTCCAGTGCTGTGTTCTGGGACCTTCCTGTGTTATTGCAGATGCCAAAATGGGGCTTTAAAATTTTCAGCCTGCGTGTTTTGCAGGATGAAGTGGGAGGAAGGCAGGCCAGCAGCCACAGTACAAGCCATCACAACCACTGTTCCTCGACCCTGCTTCTGGTTCCATTGTTGGCCCTGAGCAGTGTTATCTGCAGGCGATGGTGTTACGATTCCTATCCTTCTTAGAAGGGTTAACAGCTTAGGTTAACAGTTTCCTGAAGCAGGCTCAGGTCTCTCTGTGAGTGGGACTAAAAGATCTGCAAAGTAAAATTATGTTGCTGTTAAGGCAGCAGGAGGGATAAACTATCCTAGCTCATATGTAAATATTTGCACTTACAAACAGGGGACAAGAGTAACTGGAGAAAAATGTGAAAGACTCATGTTGTTACTGTTGTTTTTTAAAGTTTGCTTTCCCGCAATGAACTACCTTTTAAATAATTCTATGGCAACCATGGCACAACAAACCCTACATCCCCTTGCACTGTTACTTAGACCAGCACTGAAATGCAGGTTGGTCACTGAGTCTCAATGTTGTCAGTGTTTTAGCCAAAGCACAAGTCTGCAGGAGCTGGGTCCCCCTTCTTTCTTTGCCCCATTTAAGAAAATAAAAATAAAATAAAAGATGTTATGGAAACCAATACCAGGCAGTTATCTGGTTTATTACTGAATGATAGCTCTGAGCATCTGAGTGCTAGGCCACTCAGTCATTAAAAATCATCTCAGAACCATGAAGCATCTGTGCCCTACACACTCCCATTTCAGACAGAACAATTATAGAAAACAGCTTAAAACTGATCCTGAAAATAGCAGACATTGAGTTAATGACTATGGGATATATTAGGCACATTAGGGTTCATTAGGAAATAAGAGGTTTGCCTGTTCATTTGAATTCTTTTTGGCATAAAGAAATAACATAGTTCATGAGCCTCTCCTCTTTGGGGCTGAATACGCTGCTGCAGGGCTGAGACAGGAAATCTGCAGAGGTTCATGACTGCCTGTAGAATATCCTGTGGAAAAATCAGACACAAAGTTGTTAAGGATTTTTTTCTCAGAACCAGGACTGGGAGTGGTGAACCCTGGAGCAACCCTGCTCTTTCACCAGCACCTCCTAGATGGGTAAGGTGGGGTGGAAATGGATGAAGCTACACAATATCCTGGAAGGAGAGGGTGCTAGGGCAGAAAACCCTCCTGCACCCCAGGAGAACACTGGTGCTGTGGATCTGGTGGTGCAGAGCTGTCTTGCTGCTGCTCTCCACAGTCCTGGGTGAGGTGTGTCTGGGTTTGACCATCGAGGGGAACAGAAGTGCTCTTGAAGATTGAAATGAACAGCAGGTAAATAGCACTTACAGACCCCTGCCACCTCTAAGGCACAACTGTTCCTGGTAATATATTCCCAAGTACTTTATTTGATTTAATTTTAAATGCCTCTCTCACTGTGACTTTCCAAGCTTCCTCAAAGAGGTTTCATTCATTAGGTCCATTCGTATAATTAGGGATTTAACACAGCACTCCACCTGAAAAAAAGTCCACAGGGCATCTCACTGGTAGCTGATGTGACTTCTCTCTTACACCACCAGAAAAGATGTAGGCACAAAGTATGAATGCCTGAGTGTGGCCTTTCCTGGAGACACTTCCTTTTGCCATGAAAAAACATGGGTGTTCATTTGGTGCTGTGGTCTGATGGCAAAGGAGACCTTACAAGGCTTAAAAGGGTCTGTGCTACAGCTGGGTTGTGTGGCAGAGCATCCTGGGCCCAAATGCTTTTGTGTCTCCCAGCCACCTTGGGCTGAGCCCTCACACTGTGGGGAGTCCGTCCACGCCAGAGAAGCAAGGCTGGTCTCTTACCTGGAGACAGACCATGAGTAACTGGAGGTACAGAGACAGTGCTGATCACACAAAAGTGGTCAGCATGGTCCTACATTCTCTAAAATGTGCTTAAGGGTAGCAACATCACACAGAGTTGTCTGTTGGAGGAGATGGATTTCTACCATGAGCCATATCCTACCCTGTTCTTGGAGAGCAGGGTGCATAGGAGTAACTCAGGAGACAAATTTCAGCCTCCCTTAGGCACCAGTTTTCTTCTCTCACACCTGGAGGGGAGCTGGTCAGGGTGTGGGGCAGCTCTTCCACTATTTGGACCAAACTGCAAGCCAGAATTGAGTTATTGCTTGTTGTGTGCATTTGGAAGAGGCACATTCTCCATGTTGCCCTGCTAGTAACCTTCTGCTGAATCAGAGGACAGTCAGTGCAATGAGAGGAAAATAATTTTTCAGGGAAATAGTGTTGGCATATGCTAAAGTTGTTATAACAATATTGCCTGGCTTTGGACAGCTAGTTTTTGTTTAATAATATGAGAGATGATCATGACCCACTTTTAGATTTCAGTGTGGAAAAATATAACACAGCATCTCTTGATGTCAGTGGGAAACAAGCCTATTTATGCTAGGGAGAATTTGGGCATAGCAGACCAGAACAGCCATATGTTGCACAGTATTATGTCACCCTTCCTTTTACTTTTCCTTATAATTCAATATGGTCAAAGTAGGGGCAGGCTGTACTGTGTTTCTGGAACTCGTGCAAGCAGAAAATCCTGTTAGGAGCATAAAGCTGCCTAACCCATGAATTGCTTGTTGCATGCTTGGCACCATCAATCACCACCGTGCCACAGCAGCTGGAGAAGTTGCAAGGGTGCCAAAAGCGTTTTGGCAAAGAGCCATAAGGGCTCATAGCCGCAGTTTGGAGCTCTGAAACCACAGCCGTCGGGTGACCACCTTGCCTATGCCATGGATAAATGTCTTTGTGGGAGGCGTGGCTGACGGGGGTGTCCAGCTCCTCCCAGCCACCACATTTTATAGCCTGGTGTGTTGACCTAGACCTTGACAGTTTTCCGCTTGGCCTAATATACAGGGCAGTGAGGTAGGGCAGCTGTTCAGCCTTCAGGAAGGGGCAGGAAATACCCCTTTGGCAGGCGTGGCTCCAAGGGCCACAGTTATGTTCAGCTGCTGTCCAGCCCATAAAGAGTATGCCCAGGGCACACGCCTTCAGAGGGTTGTACTGACTCTTCCGTCAGCTGAACACTAATCTTCCACAGGTTTGAATATTTTTCTCATACAAACTTTATTAAATTGCACAAATTCTTCCTGAGACCATCTGACCTATCACATCCACATTCAATCTACTGTCAGTCATCATATCCCCGCATATAAACCTGGCCAAATAACTACCCCTTGCACTGTCTATGCACAGTGTTAAATGGAATGTCATCCCCTGACAAAGGCTGCAAACAAGTCAGAGCTGAACAGAAAGAGATAAAGCACTTAATTTAAAGAAATAAACAAACAAAATCCAAACCAACCTACCAACCAAAAAAAAAAAAAAAAAGAAGGGAAGATCAGGTCAAGTTTCTACTGCAAAGGCTTGGGCTATAATTAAAATGCAGGTATTAGATTTTCTAGCCAATAAACATTCCTTAAAAGTATTTCTTTTATCAAATCTTTAAGGAAGATAAATTGTACAATATAAAGCCCCACAGTCAATTAATAAGGTATTTATTTCTCCATTTCATTTAACTAAAAGCCTGCAGTGGAGGCTAGTACCTACAACTGTGTGGATTGCCATCAGCCCTGCTCTGCACAGGAGCCAAACACTACAGCCTCCTGACAACTTTTCGGAAGGCTGCATCTCGTGTTGCCATGGAAATGGATTTGAGCTCACTGGAAGCTGGGTAATGGGCTCTAAATCATCACTCTCTATATTGAAAAAATGCTGGGGTGACCTCAGGTAGGAGTAGTAACAATAATGTCTCAGCTTGTGCAATATTAGTCTTTGTTGGTTTTATTTTATAGAAGTGTTATGTTCATGTTTGTATTTGAATTATCTGGTCAAATAGAGCCCTTTCATTTGCATTGCACTTAGTGACTGATGTTGCAGCAGCCAGATACCGCTCAGACCCAGCAACAGGGAGATCATCACTAAGAAAACAGATTTGAGAAGGAGAATTGTTTGCTTTAATTAACCAGGCACATGGACACAACCAACCATTTCTTTTACCATGGCTGTCCTGTTGCACAACCACTTTCCATTAGTCTAGAAATATTTGCTTGATCCATTGCCATTACAATATATGATAAAGTTCAGTATTATTATGTTCCACATTAATGTCGTTTCGTTTTGCTGTGTTCAGCAATCTCCAGCTTTGCCCTAGTTTCACAGGGTTCTTAATTGTACTGAAAATGTTTGCCTCTAGCATTATAGTAACATCTTACCAATTAAACAGTACTGGCAAGGAAGATTATGCTATGTAGATAGATTCGACCATGAGAATTTAAACAGTAAAAAAAAAATAAAGCTTTTAGGGGAAAACTGTTACTGTAGTCACAGGGTGAAATGCAGGGCTGCAAACAAAGAAAATAGGAGCTGAAATGCATCTTCTCAGCCTACAGTTTTGCGGAAAAACCTTCTACGCTTACCAAGAATCCTGTGAAAACAAAGTACTCGTATGCCAGTCTTAACCTGGAGATGTTTTAACAAGTTGCTCTTAAGTTATCTACCTTTTTTGAATTAGCAGAACAGTATTTTTTTATTTTAATGCTAGCACTTAGGAAACAGTATTGTCCACCAGAAACTACTGTGCTTTTTTATTACCGTAGCATATCAACATATGACCTTGAAATGTTTTTAAATCTGAGCCCTGAGCATATAAATATATTATAGCACAGATATATACTGTGCTATATATATATATATTTCTATATATTTATATAAATATATATATATATTTCTGGAAAAATTTGGCCCTCTTAGATCTGCAAACATTGCATAATGAAATACTGCTGAAATTAACAGGCTGTATGTACTCTCCACATTAATTTGTGAACTTATGGCATGCATGTTTTGGTTTACTAATCAGCTGATTTGTGGGTAGATCAATGGCTCTTAAGGCTATTTGCTTTCAACATATCTTTTGTCAATCCTTATCAAATTAAAGAGAAAATTCTGCAACTATTTCAATCCATTTCCCAAATCTGACTTGCCTCCTTATGGTGCCTAACAGCATTACTCAGAATTATTTCCAAGCCTATGTAGAGAGTTCCTGCTGTATTTGTTTAAAAAGATGCCTAAACTTAGTCCATTTTAGTTAGAAGAGCTCTGTGGCAGAGATGGGGTTTGCACATTCAGAGGGGATGCTGGTAATGAAGGAAGCTAGAGCTTCTGTAGTAAAAGTCACTAGACATGCAGCCAAATTCAGATTTAATAATCTTCCTCCAGGCCATGCTTGTGAGACTCAGGGTTGTTTTAATTATATTGTTTCTCTCAAGTAAGTTTTATAGGAAGAGGATTGCACCATTTCAATCAGTGGCCACTGTTTTCAATCTCAGAGACCAAGTAAAAGATTTCTGATAGTTAACTATTTTCTGCAGAATCTTCTCACACCTGCTTTTGTATGGGGTTTGTGTTCTAGAGTCAGGATTGCGACTGAGAGAGCTGAGCTGGTGCAGACTGCCACTTGCAGAATAGGAAGTTCACTGAGCCACTGTCCAACCAGCACAGCCACTTCAGCTGCCATTTACAGCCACCGCCAAACTAACACACAGTCTCTTCATGCTCAGGAGACACTGAGCACCTGTCCACTGAAGAGAGGACAGCACAAGGATGATCTCCAGAAGAGACAGTCAGTATGGAGTTCTAGGAAGAGTATCCCACAAGATTTGTCTCTCTTTCAGAATGTGAAAGCTGCATAGTCTTTTCCTCCCATTAGCTCCCAGTTCCAGTTTGAATGAAGTCAATGGCAGGTCGGCCACTGACCTCAAAGCAGCAAAGTCTTTGCATTTAGAGGAAAATCAATATGAAGAATAATGATGTAATATAAACAGTTCCGTTATAAATGCAGAATGTAACACCCTTTTATAGCATTTATTTAAATCCCCAGGCACTAGTTGAAAATAGGTCTCCAAATAACCTAAATAGTTTGGCACATTAAACTCTCAGCCCTTACAAATATTGGTAGTGTTTCAAAGAATGCATTTTTAAGTGAGCAATAAAAAGCAATTAGGCATGTAATTGTTGTTTTAGAGATTTAATCCAATTCCCACTGCAGTCAGTGGGAGTCTACAGTTACTTCAATGGGGACTGAGGTGGGACCTTACAGGGAGGAAAACAGAAGGGGAGAGGCAAACCTGTGCAAAATCATAAAGGGGATTTCGTAAGTCTACAGAAAATGCACAAAATATTTGAGATAGAAGTCATCTTCCGTTGGGCAGAAAGCATCTACTAGCCACAAAGAACAAGATTTCCCCCTTTCTCTCCATATGTCTCTTCTGTCACTCAACAGTGATACAATTAAATTATAGGATAGCAAACTCTTCAGAACTTCTCCGAGAAGTTCACTCAGTTTCTCTCTGTCATATGCCACAACACCTAATTATAATTAATTGTACTGCTATATTTGACAAGTATCAAATATGTTGTTGTTAAGATAATATATAAACCTGAAATGGGCTAAGAACCATAGAACTTACATTTGACTTATATTTAGGCCAGACATGAATGCTATCAACACAGACAGAGGGAAAGCTTCCATACATATTTTATGCTGTTACTTTCATTGAAAGTAAAAACTGCATTTAGTTTTTAAGGTGGAAATTGGAAAGATACACTACTCAGAGCATTCACAAGTACTTGTGAGAATCATGGGTGGTATATCAATATCTACACTGCAGAGATCTGAACCCAGGATTATAAGTATTTTGTTTTCCCCTTGGCTGATGTGCAAATATATTATGATGGTGAAGATACACAACCCAAACCCAAGCACCCTGTATGTATCTTTAAACTTTTATGTTGTCAGGAGTACATCAGAGGGGAAAACATATTATGCTTGTTAAAAGATTTTAATGTAATTTTATTGCATTTTTTCCCCCCCAGATATAATGGGATCTCATCTACAGCATTTTGTTTCCTGCAGAACTGAGACAGCAACAAAAATATTGTCATTGCTGAATCAGGGTCATGTTTGTTCCTTTGGCTGAAATCTCAGTGGAGTAACAGAAGATGGATGTTAGTGAGCTACTCAGGTTCTGGTGGAGTGACCACTCCCTTTCTTTCCAGTGCAGGAGGAGAGGAGATAGGCATTAACACAGAAGCTTCCACCTCAATTTAAAGGTGAGACTCTAAAACCAAAGATGGCAAATCATATTCTCTTAAAACTTGCTTTTAGTCTACGAAGAAATGGTACAAAATTATACAATGATATTTTCCTAATATAAATGATGGCTAGTAAGGAGACATAATGCAACTGACTTCAGTGACACAGCAAAAATAAGTTTTCAAGGATTTATGGTAACCAAAGTATTACTTCTGGTGATTTATAAAGCCACACGCAGATCTTCCTCTAGCCAGTCAGAGGAATCAAACACAGAAGATAGCTGTGGTGATGTATTGCTGTTGGTTTGACCTTGTTCATCACAAGAACAGGGCCTTTAGATCAAATGTGTTCGCACCAAGGCTGAGTCTGCGCTCCCCACAGTTACTTGCCAACTGCAATAGGGCCTTGAAAAATTAACATTTTAACTATTGGGCTTTAGAAAATATAGTCTATTCTTTCTACAGCAGTGCAAATACACTCCAGTCTCAAGGAGAAATATTATCTTACTATCTTCCACCATTCAAAAAAAAAAAATGTAATTAAGAACAAACTATGAGGTACATGAGCAGACCAGAGTACCCTGATAAAACCCTGGAAAAGCAGGGCTTTGAATTTGCTGACTGACCACTGGATGCCACTATTGTTCCACTGAAGTAAAGTGTAGTGTTGTCATCTTCTGACTGACCTACCACCTGGAAAAGGGAAGTTTAAATAGCACCACTATGCACAATTTCCTGCAGAAAATAAGTGGTTAGACTTGAAATTATTAATAGCTTTTACTGTGTTTAGACATTTGACTTTCCTCCCTGCTCAGAGTCTCTTCCCAGCAGGAATTGTAGCACCAGTCTCTCCCTTTGAGGGCCCTGGCAGGCTACCCTGATGTTTTAACTCAAGGAAAGCAATTTCAAGTCTACATTCTCATCATGCAGAATATTTAGGCATTATTTAGGAAAAGAGGAAGAGAAGAATGACCTAACATTAGCCCCCAAATCTTCAGAGACCTGAACTGGGGATATGGTCATGGTACTGTGGTCCTGAGCGGGCAGAGGCTGCAGGGCAGATCAGAGCCTCTGCCAGTAATAAGCTCAGAACTGAATGTCAGAGAGACATTAAGATTAGAAGAAAAAAGGTGTTAAAAAATTGTAAAATTTTCTCTACATGAGTATGTTTGGGTTATCTTCCTTTTAAAATGTCTTTATTCTTTTTAACATTTTAAGCTGTATATATATACTTGAAACCAGACCACTGTCTGTAGAATCATGGGATGTGAATTGCTGTATTCCTTACCATCCTCAGGTCTGTGTGCAGCTCCTCTGTGATCTCTAGTAGCTCACAGGGAAATCTTGGGACTCTCAGGACACAGTGCAGTGCTGAGGTGTCCTCATAATTGCTTTGCAGCCTTCCCTCCTGAAAGGGCTTTCCTTTTACCCTTGAGATAAACACAGCATGTAGCACTTCCCCAAAGCCTGCACACATTTGCATCCTTTGACACCAGATCTGTGTCCTATCTCACACTGACGCTTTCCACGATTAAATTCCCACTTGGAGCTGGTGCTGAGCCCTGCTCTAGTAATGGAAAGTGTAAGCAACGATGCCATTTGTGAGCCCCTCTGCTCCCAGCTTTTCCTCAGATGTTTTCCTGTGCAAGCTGTCCACACACCAACACTGCTCAGCCCGCGCTGTCCGTGTCATGCGGCCATATTGTGGGTTTTTCGTTTCCAGGAGGCAACTCTGTCAGAAAGGAATAGATATTCCTTTCTTAGTTGCTCTACTTGATATTCCAGAGGCAGTCACCTTCAGCAAGAGGTGAAGAAAACAACTGCAGGTAGTAATGTCCTAAATCCTCTGCTTTAGAACTTTGTACTAAATCAAGGAATTCTGTTACGTGCTAGCAACTCACTGTACCACTAAAAAGAAGTTTTTCCCTTTCCTACAGATAGTATAGGAGAGAAATATAGGGTGTTTTTCCCCTCATGAGCCCCTCACACATTCCTTTTTCTACTGGCAATTTCACACACATACAAAATACTGGATGTCTAAAATTAAAATCAAGATTGCTTTATTCTAGCTGAGGGATCCCAAACCTCATTTTGCGACTGCCTTTCAAAATCCAGGAAGTGTACTTTGGTCACCAGGGAAAGGTAACTGTCAGCTGTGTGGAGTCAGAAATAACTTATGCATAATTTATGATTGAACCTAAAACAAAATCCCCATGACTCATAATTTTTCTTTTGCAATTTTCAGCAGTTGAAGTGACTTCAATATGACAACAAACCTTTTCCACCATGCTTTGTGATATTTATTTGAAAGAATGCCATTTTTTTTTCTTTCTTAATGTGTGCTCTTTCTATGCTCCATCCCAGCTGTTTGAAAAGATTTCTTTGGCTTCATTTCAAAAGGACACTCTTTGACTTATTGTAAATCCAAATGTACCAGTTTTCATTTAAAAGGCATCTGATATAGTAACAATCTAAGTGTCATAGGGCACACATCACAGCCTGGACAGTGACTGAAGAGGTGTGTAACACCGTTGTTACCATGCCCCCAGCATACAACATCAGATGTTATTTCTGCAGATATTCAAAGAAATAACCTAAGATTAGGGAGTGGAACTTTCAAATGTTTGCTGAATGCAACCTCTGATAAAAATTTTAGAAAAATTTTTTCACTTAAGGACATTTTTAAAGATCCATTTGTTGGCCTCAGCCTGTTTTTAAAGCAGCTCACTTTATTTATCTAAATAACAGAAAACCTTTATTAAAATATTACTCTAGAGACTGGTAAGAACAAGTTACTCATCGTTGTCTTCCCGGTTCTGGACAGAGAGCTATTGTACTAGCTGTATTTGTCGTGTTTAAACTCTGGGTCCCAGAGAATGAGAAGTTTCTTTGTGCAGGTTTCAGGTTAAGAACTAAGGAGAAAACAACTCACATTACCTAGATTTTCTTGTTCTCTTTAAACATTTAGATTTAAAAATATTTTCTTCATTTTTGGCTTTGCCTTTGAATTTCTGTTGCAGTCACAGCGTGCAAGAGGCATCCCAGCATGCCTGGACAGAGCTGAGAGATGCTGCTCACTTCCATATTATTGTCCTTAAAATTTATTTTAAACCAGAAGGATTCGATTTTATTTTTAAGATATTAAACTGAATATTGCATTTGTGCTAAAGAGTTGAATAGCTTCCTTTCAGCTGGTAATCTGCCTTGAAATTTACTTTTTCCTAACAGGTGATGGCACTTGTGCACACAGAGTTCAAGTTGTACATAGGCACTTGCGTATCAGCACTTGCCAGACTGAAGGGTGACACAGAATCACATACACAATTGTTTCCTAATGCTTTTGCTGAGCTCATCCTAAAAGAAAAGAGAAAGGATTTTGACTTAAGTGTCTTTAACTCACCTTAGCTCAGATTATACTCCTGCGGTGTGACATGAAAGCTCCTCCCTTGGGAGAGACATTGTTTGAAACTGCTTGCAGAGGAGGATGCTTAAAAACAAGAGCATCAGCCGTGTTCTGTGTGTATAGCTGGAGTTTAGTGGCTCTGCAAGTTAGTCAGAGACCTGCTAAAGAGCAACAGGATTGAAATGATTGTTACGTTGCTTTTCTGACACTTATTTTTGTTTTGTTGGCACCAGACTGAATGGACTGTGTTGTGGTAAAATATTATTCTAGAAATTTTATTTTCTGAAATATTTTGCTGTATGTTTGACAGTAGCACTGGGTGAAAGTTTTCATTCTTCTCTTTGGACGTGTACAATTCTTTTTACAGTCAATAAAGGATGACACAGTAAATTTTCTCTTGGGAGGATATTTGTATTTGCATGCAGTGTCACTCCTGGTAGCTCTGAGGCCCGTGCTGCTACATAGGACTGATAAGTGAATGGTAAACTCAACTGACAGTGTCAGAGGCATATTTCTATTGAAATTTAATGTCCTAATGAACTGAAATTGGAGTTAAGAAAACAAATTACAGCCCTTGGTTGGGGAATGGATTTCCCTGAAAATACACTTAATACTTTGGTGCCTCATTTCCCACACGTTTAAAATTAACACCACTCCTGCTCGCCTTTCTCTGATAAGCCTTCAGAGTTTGGGGTTCTGTGCTTATTTTGGGGTGCTGAACTATGACACAGATTTGTTTATTTGTGGACAATAAAAAAAGTCTTGTTTTCGTGATAGGGAAGAGATCAGATAAACCACACACTGTTTCTGTGGACCACATTGACACTCATTCACAGCTTTCTCCTGAAATGCTGTTTTGATGTTTTTTCACAAGTTGTGGGAGCTTCTCTTTATTTGCCTGGTGCCACTTTTTGCTCTTCCTCCTTTACAAACACACTACAACAATTTCAAACACTTCTGAGTGCCGCAGTGTTTGGTAATGGCATTTGCACAAGTATCTCAGCAGCTGTCCTAATGAAGGAGAGCAGTTAGATCCGTAAGATCCAGTGACATTTAGCCCTGCCTACAATGATACTTCATGAGGGTGAGATGTTGAACAAATTTTGTGTATTTTTTTCAGACAAAGATCAAAACAGACATGCAAAATATTGCACATATTCTCTGAAGATGGTGTATGTGTAGTACAGGACATGGTGGGAAGAACAGCTGTTTCATGGCACGATTTGCTGTAGCTACTAACACTAACACCAAAATTTGCCATGAAGTATCTTCAATGCAGCTGAACTAAACAGCATTGTCTGTGCTGCTCCTTACCTCATGAAAGAGGTCCCTTGAACCATTAACAGCCTGAACGCTTTCAAAAAGGAACCTGAGTTGCTGCAGGCATTGTAGCCATCTGTTGTTTTATCCTCCTCCAAAGGTCTTTGGGGTAAATCCAAAGAAAGCTTACCTGGTGCTTTCCTCCCAGAATGGAAGGAAAAGCTGAGTGTCTGTGGTACCCATACCATGTGTGGAGATAGTTAAACAAGGTAAATAACTGTTCACATGTTTAATCAGAAATAAAGTTGCAGAGAGAGATATGTGATGGTGTAGCTCCCTGAAAGGGATTAGTATATAATGCCTCATTGACACTAAAACTGGGGAGTCCCATTTGTCTCCCCATCCTTTCTTTTCTCTCTCTTCCCTCCTGGATTGCCTTGTACTAGCTCTAGCACATGTGGAACCCTCTGTGAACCAAATAATTTGCTAAGTTGTTGGAACTCTAGCCCAACCAAAAAAATTTAAATTATTAGAATTAATGAGCTGAACTGACTCAGATGAGGGTGCAATAGAAACCAGCGACTGTGCAAAGCATAACTGTGTAGACAAGTTTGGGAGGAGCAGTGAAACAGTGACAGCCCACTTAGTTGGCATCTTGCCGCTCACCCCGAGTCACTCCTGTTCAAAATTTTGGCGGTGGTTTCTATTCTGTGGAGTCAGCATCCTTTTTGTGTTGCACCACCTTGGCTTCCTGATGCTCAACTTGCTCTCCATGCCTCTGGTTCAGCACGAAGATGTGAGTGGAGGATACAGGTTACAGGTACATGTTGTTACAGGTAACACCACCATCCCGCCCCAAGGACATTTTTGTGACTGTTGGTGTCCTTGGTCAAACCCCTGGGGAAAGAGAAAACATTTTCTTCTCTACTTTTAAAAAACTAACAGGGATTAGCCTGAAATCTCACAGCCCAAGTACAAGAGGAGGGAAAACTTTCAGACAAAAGTTGAATGTCTTTTAAATACTGAAACAAGTGACTCTCATGTAGTGGAGCCTTGGGGGAGAGGAAGGACTGGATTGCACAGTACATAAGGTCCTGTATCCTACTGTAGGTCTCTGCATCTTTGCAGCCTCCAATGGGCTCCAGAGGTATCTATTAAGATCACTACATGACTGGAGCTTCTAATGTGTGAGCTGGAACTAAGAGCAGACCTTAAAGTGCTTACTAGTGCACAGCACAACCCACAGACTGGCTTATGAGGTTATTTTTATGCATCTCCACAAAGAGACATGAAAGCCCCATGAGCTGGGCTTTGTTGAGACAACAGTTCTTACACCCAGAGACAATAAAGGAGTCACAGGCTGCCACTGGCCTGTTGCATAACAGGATCAGACATTTTAATGAGCTTCTGCTAGTCCAGGATTCGTCAGCCCTGCTGATTTGTAATCAAGCAGGACACTGCTATAGAAACCACTACAGCAAACAGCATTTTTGAATGTACTTAAGAAGATGAGTTTGAATTGAAATGCAAACGAACTGTGGATCAGTCCATCTCTTTCTGAATTGTAGGAGCCTGTATGCCCTACTGTTCATATTACAGTTTAACTCAGCTTGAATTTAAGTTTTTAGAGGTATTTTGTATATCTCATTTCACAAAGCAACTAGTTTCCTCTGGTTCTTTAATATTTTTCCCATTATAATTCTTAATCCCACTTTTAAACAAAGAATTACAAAGAAAAAATGATATATACATCTTCAAAATTTCTCTAATAATTTATTCTATAAAATATATTTCTAAAAGAAATAGATCCAAAATTAATTTAATGGATAATAATCTATATGACAGAGTGGAACAGCTATGAAATAACACGAGTTGTTTGGGTTTTTTTAAACTGTTGAATTACAAAGCAAAATGAAAGGATTCTCCACACCATTCTGTTGATTAGATTAAAGCAAACTCAGTAAAGAAGGAAAAAACTGTTTAAGACGTCATACCCTTAAAATTTGCATTACTGTTGAAGACCTCACGTCTACTACAGGATATTTATGATGTTACACAAGAGAGCACAGGAAATATTTTATGTTATCATTTACTGTAACCCTTAGGACCCAAAACTTTCAATGACACCACCCTTTCCCTACACCAAAATCCTACTTTTGTCACGCTGTTATGAGCCACTTCAGAAAGCTGTGTTTTACTTCTCACTGTAGGTTACAAAGACTATGTTATACGAAACTGGTGTATTAACAGTGAAGGATTGTGTTGGGCTACAGTTTTTCATAAGGTAAAATTTCCTCTGACACTCTTGCCTGAATGAATCTCACAAAGACTTTTCCTTTCCTGGCCAGCCTTTTAAAAAAACGTAAACCAAACCCCATCCATGATGCAGAGCAGAGTGCTTGGGGAGTTCTCCAGGAACAGCTGCTAAGATCAAATGGACGAAGGGAATTCAGCACCACCCATCCCTTGTATTATCTTTTAAAGCTCCAGGAGCTTTGTCCTTCCTGTGAATAAGGTCTGTTGTCCCGCTTGCCATTACCACTAACATATTATATTCTGTGTAAAACTCTGCTTCCTCATAGAAGTGCACCTGCAGCAAAGCTAATGTATAAAGGTCCAAAGTCTCTGGAATTAACTTGAGTCATAAAATGAAAGCTTCCTTCTGCACTGCAAGGAATGATTTCCTATGATCTAAATAACACTAAAACAAATTTAGTTATTAAAAATGTTTATTAGTGTTTTTGCAAAGGTAATGAAAGCCAAAACAATAATCAGTATTTCTGCAGGCTGATAGACTGTGCTTCCAATGCAGCAAGAAATAGTTTACCAGCCCCATATTCTCTTTTGTCTGCCTGGAAAGGTAGTTATAGTCTGCCCATAAAAGAGAGAAATAGCTTTACTCCCAACATATATGACAGAAGTATATTTCATTCCTGGGAGTTAAATTTTATTGAGAATTTTGAAAAGCTGATTTTGGCCATATTCAGCATTTTTCCATTCTCAAGCTGACCTCTGAAAACCGGAAATGTTGAATGAAAAAACAATCTGGATGGCGAGCAAGCAGCATGTTGGAGGTGTAGGGAGGTTTATCACAGCTATGTTTGTGGCAGGAAAGCCTACGAGAGACATTCTCTTTTAGAATTCCATCCATTATTGCACATCCATTTTGTGACCCTAAGAGTGAAAATGCTAATATACTGCCTGTATCCTGTTACCACTTCCTTACACTGAAAACACTAAAAAAAATGATCAAAATTTGCCACCTTGGGTGGATAACAGTTTAAGACAGAGCAGATAACTATAATCAATTAAAGATAAATATTTTATATCCTAATTGCTGTGATTTCTCTGTGATGGTGTCTTTCCATAACAGTCATTCTGTCTATTGAATTCTAAGTCTCTTTTCTATCAGTAATTGGTTTTTTATTTCCTGATTTGGTCAGTAACACCCTAGCTTTTGAAAAAAGTAACAAGAATAATCCTGTCTCTTCCCTTTACTTTGTTTAGATGTTTGTGATTACTTGCATTTAGTCCTCCAATAGAGTACTCTCCTCAAAGCTAAATGTAAAGAGAATATTAGACCATTTATGAAAGGTAAGTGTACAGTGAATGGAGCTGAATATTCTTTAAATACTCACTAAGCACTAGAAATTAAATTGTTTACTGTATTAAAATGGTTTTTTTCCCCTCAGCAGAACCTGTTCTGGTGACCTCACCTTTAAAAAAATGAGGCCATAACAGAATAAGGTTGATAACATTGAAAATTATTGTTTATTAACCTGCAAATACATTAGGATGAAAATTTCAAATTTTGAAAGGCAACACATTATGTATCATCACATATTTAGTGGTGTGATGTCAGACAGTTTAACTGATGTTCTCTAAAGGGGCAATAAGGCATGTGCCAGACTGGATATGTTGCTGCTCCTCCACCATCACTCCCAGACACAGAGAGGGCTGTCAGATATGTGAGCTCTTCCACAGGGAGGTATTTCTGTGATATGGGACTGGGAAAAGCACCCACTGAGAACAGCGGCGAGAGAGGGACTTGGGGGTTCTCGTGGATGAAAAGCTGGACATGAGCCAACAGCGTGTGCTTACAGCCCAGAAAGCTAACCCTATCCTGGGCTGTATCAAAAGAACCATGGCCTGCAGGTCGAGGGAGGGCATTCTCCCTCTCTCCTCTGCCCTGGTGAGGGCCCATGTGGAGCACTGCATCCAGCTCTGGGATCCTCGGCACAGCAAAGATGATGCCCTGTTAGAGCGGGTCCGGGAGAGGCCAGGACGGCGATCGGAGGGCTGGAGCACCTCTGCTGTGAACGCAGGCTGAGAGAGCTGGGGTTGTTGAGCCTGGAGAAGGCTCCGGGGAGACCCTGTCACACCTTCCAGTGCCTGAAGGGAGCTTATAAAACAGAGTAACTTTTTACCTTGGCAGATAGGGAGGGGACAAGGGGGATGCGTTTAAACTAAAAGAGCAGACGTTTAGATTACATGTTAGTAAGAAATTCTACACTGTTGAGGGTACTGTGAGGCACTGGCACAGGTGGCCCGGAGGAGCTGTGAGAGGAGATGACATTCCGGGCCGCGGAGCAGCGGGGACACCTCCCGCATCCAAACCAGCGGTGCCCCGCTCATCGTCCCGCACCCAGAGCAGCGGTGCCCCCGCCCATCGTCCCGCACAGGCGCTGCGGGAGCCGTGTCCGCACCGCCGCACAGGTGCGGGGGCGGCGGGCGCGGGGCAGGTGCCGGTGCCGGTGCCGGTGCGGGTCTCCCGGCAACCGCCCGGCCAATGGCGGCGGGGCGGGCCGGGCGGGCGGGGGCTTAACCCCGCGGGGCCCGGCCAGGGGCAGCACCGGCCGCGGGGTGCGGAGCGGGGCTCCATCGATCGGGTAGGCGCCGCCTTCCCGTCCCTGCAGCCGCCGCAGCAGGTGGTGGGTGTGCGGGCGGGCGGGCGGGCTCCTCCTCCCGGTCTCCGGCGGCGCGGGAGGAGCGTCCGGTGGGGCCGCGTCCGCCCCGCGCGGCGGTAACGGCGGCTGCGGGCGGGGCCGGGGGTACCGGGGCGGGGGTACCGGCACTGGGGGCACCGGGGCTGTGCCGGGGGTACCGGGGCTCGGGTACCGGCACTGGGGGTAGCGGGGCTGTGCCGGGGGTACCGGGGCTCGGGTACCGGCGCTGGGGGTACCGGGGCTGTGCTGGGGGTACCGGGGCTGGGGGTGCCGGCGCTGCGCTCGGCTCTCCCGCCCACGGGCGCGGCGTTCCCGCGGGCCGGGCTCGGTCCGGGCTCGCCCCGGTCCGGGCAGCAGGCTCAGGGCGCGGTGGTGCCGTGGGTGTTGTTGACCCGCGCTCCCTCCCATCAGGCTCCGGCTGGGACGAGGGAGAGCTGCGGGTCGGCTGGGCGGTGCCGGCCGTTCCCCCCCGCGCTCCAAGGCCCAGCGTTTTGCCATCCCTGCGGAGCTCCAAGCGGCAGATGCTCGGAGGTGGGAGCCGTAAAGCTTTCTACTGAGTCAGGGAATTTGTGGCTGCCCGGGTTGAGCTGGTGGCTCACGTGATGTGAGAGTGCAGGTTCCGTGAATGACCTGGGCGTTTTTTAAAATCTTGTTCAAAATTTTATTTACCTGCGGCACAGCTCGTTTCGGTTTGAAGATCAAACCGTAATGCGAGACAGGTCTGTAGTGTTACTGCATCCCCTGTTTGCACAGAATGCTCCGCTGCTTGCAGTGCCGTCAGTGAAATAGTTACGCGAGGTTCCATAGGCTGCCAAGGTATGATAGGAATTTCAGGGCAATGACTTAAAATAGGAGGCAGTCGAAGTAAAATGTGAATGTATTAGATAAATTTTAATAGTGAACTTAGAGAGGAGACTATAGGGAGGCTATTTGATACAGTTAATGGAGACTTCAGCTTATAAGTGTTTAGGGGGAAAGATGTTACTTTGGGGCTTTTTCTTGGTGGGGGAAGGGGAGCAGAAAGCTGTGGTGTTATCAGTTATAATCTGGACTGGAGAGAGCATAGGAAAGGATAATACCAGACTCATTAGGTGCAATATCTTCTTTTTGAAGCTGGCAGCAGATGCTAAGATGGCAAGTATAGGTTGCTTGTACAGCAATGCTTTTATCTGTTTATCCTCCCAGTATACTGCAGTCTGGAGCTGAAGGATTTCTGGGCAGAGGTTGTATGTGTCTTTTTAAACTTAATTACTGCTGATGGATGTTTTTTGAACATCAAAAGCATAGGCAGTTTGTGCATTTAGTGTTCACAGCACCTTATGGTGGTGTAAGTCCACCATTTAACTGTGTTTTGTGTGGAAAAATGCCCTTATTTGCTATCTCTTGCAGTGAATGTTTCATTTTGCTCTTTATAACTGCTATGCTAAAAGAAGCAATAAATACTTGTTTTCTGCATGTTGGTCCTTTTTCTCTAGCTATTTCCTCTTCTACCTGAGAAGTCATAGCTTGTTAGTTTCTTGTATGAAAGCACTGGTTGACCTTGTTGCACCGTATTCAGGTCCACTTTGCCTTTTTTACAGGGTAGGTTGTACCTGTGTGTGGTATTTTAAGCTGGAGAAGCTTAGTGTTCATACAGAGGCTTTCTGTCTTTTGGTCCCGTGTTCTGTAAACTGCCTGCTAGCTGTTATTTCCAGAGGACTAATCACAGTAACCCTGGGATCTCTTCCTGCATGATAATGCCTAACTAGTGGCTGTTGGTTTAAGTATGTAGCAGTGTTGTCTTTTTCATTGTGTTAGTTTGCATTTGTGAACAAGGAATTTCAGCTGCTGATTTTTATCATCCATTTGTTTAATGTGAGAGCAACCTTCTGCAGTTTGTCATTCAATCATGGTGTTTGTTTTTGTGAATAACTCTGTATAGTACACATGTACATCACCTGTTCATCACCTTTTTAAATGTCGTGTACCAGAGATGCCTGCACAGACTCCTTTGGAACTTTTTATCTCTTTGGGCCTTCCATGTGCTCTCCTCACCTTTCTTTAGCTTATTCCTACACTTTGCTCTTCCCTATTTATAATTGGTCATTAATAAATCCTCTGACATCTTAGTTTAAGAGCTTTTGGAGGTAACATTGTGAAAAGCTTTTTGAAAATCCAATTATACTGTCTTGCCCAAGTGTGTTGGATTATTCCTTCTTCCAGAGCACTGTGGCAGACTTGCTAATGTTCTTTCCCTAGAAGGTATGCTGACATTTCACCAGTCCTGTTTGTTTGCAGTTGGCAAGTCTGTTCTGTGACACGTTTTGATTAACAGAAACCTAGAATTTTCATGAGAAATACTCCTTGAATTCCCTGGTAATCTTTAAAGAAATTAGTTGTAGTTACTTTCTTGCATTCTATGGCTGATTTAACTTGCAGGTTATATGTTACTGAAACTTGTGAGCTTCATAATTTCTGGTGTCTGAAATACTAGTTCTGGCTCTGCCCAGTAAATATCACCTTTAGGAACTAGTAAAGGTGATGGTTTGGGTTTTTTCTGGTTTTCTGTTTGGTTGTGATTTTTTTTTTCCCCTCTACTTTTAAAAAGTTGTCTGCTTGCAGAGACAGGCAAACTATAGAGTCTGGCTAAAGCTGATCTCAGGAAGATGAGGAGAACATGCATAAGACAGTTTCTATGTTTCCTTCTTGTCTGTGACATGGGGAGACTTGGTAACAGGATGTTCTGCTTCAGCTGCATGTAGTAAGTGGTTTGTGAATACAAAGAGAAATACAATTTTGAAGATTAACAGTAGAGCTGTTGTTTAGTGATAGATTTCACATTAGCATTTTCCTATTGTGTTAGTTCAAAATGGGTTAGGAGTTTGGGAGCCAGGTAAAACATTTCCACATGTTTCAACTTTTTCAGTGATGGAAATAACAGAATTTCAGTCATCTGTGTATGTAAAATGTAGAGTTAAATCTTGAGGTAGTAGGTCAAATAATATGCCTTGTACCCTGAGTGTTTGAGGCAAAGACCATGACAGAACAATCCTTGAACACTGAATTTTATCAGGTGTGAGAGTACATTCTTGTTTGGTTACATGGTTTGAGAAGATTCAATATTTATTTTCTTAAAACCCTTGTAAATTTTAAAAAATTTGTTTGTTTTTCTTAGGGGTGGTGTTTTGTGGTTTTCTTTTCCCAAGTAAAGTAGAATGGAGAAATGTACTTGGGATTTTCCAAGTATGATGCATTCAGAATGAAGCAGAGACCTGGGTAGTTTGACTTGCTTTTTCACATTACTTTGGACAATGCTGGAAATCTGACATTACTTGAAGTTTCCATAGAGTGTGGATAAGTGGAGGGATTCCCTCACCCTCATTTTGAAGCTAATACAAAATTGTGGCAATTTAATGATTATTCTAAGTGTGGGAGAAAAAAATCTGGGGTCTGCTTTGATTGTAAGACCCATCATTAAAGCTACAGTATTAATTAAAGGTCACTAAAACTGTAATAGGTTTTTAGAGGAAGAACTATACAATTATCACTGAATATGATATATATATTAGTGCTTTAATTATAAACTGTTATTAAAAATTCTGTAGAGAGATAACTGTCAAAACTCAAGGGAGGAAATGCAGGGACTTCCATGGCAATTACTTGAATTAAAACAAGTTATGTCATTATGTTATCAGTGATATATTTGTAAACCTACACTGTCATGACTGGAATGTACCTTAAATTTACCTAGACTTGGGTGTCCTTGTGTCTCTCTGGATAAAAGCCATCTGTGGATTATTAGACAAAAGCTTTAAACAGCTTCACAGCTCCTTTTGGGTATTATTTTACTAGGAAAAAAAAAATTGGCCTTTAAGAAAATGTTCACCCCCACAATTTTGCAAGTTGAAACATATGCATGTGACAATTTGTGTTAGCACTCAAAATATGCAGAGAAGGAATGTTTGACAATTTCTGGTCGATACTGACTTTTCAATCTTTTTTCTGAGACAGTGCACCTCTCCAGAGGTTCCTTTCCATATCCTCTCTACCTTGGGGGGTTAAAAGTTTTCTGAGTTACCAGATACTGCATTTTCAACTTGTGCCCCACCCTGTCTAGGTTAGAGATGACCAGATGGTGCAATATGATCACAGCACAGTGCTGTGACAAGTGATTCTCTGCTGGTTGTTTGAATGACTTTTACAAACCCAGTTATGACTGCTCCTTTTCAAGTTTAAGCATAGTATTTAGAAATTTAAGGTATGCTGCATTGTGTTAAGTTTATAATTCTACTGCTTACTGGTTTTGATTTTCAAGCTTTGATATGGCCTCAGCTCAGGCTTAGTTAATCAGATTTCGACCTTAAATCGTGGCATAATTATAGTCAGTCCCTCCCCTGTCCCTTAAAACAAAAAAGAGTAATTAAGGACAGCTTCTTTCAGCTCTTTTCGTTTGTGAAAGGTACTATTTTTGAGCTTTAAACTTGTTCTTGAAAAGAAATGTGTATTTATTAGTGAATTATCTAGGAGTTTCTGGAAATATTTCTATGGATTTTTGTCCAAAAATTCCCCAGGTGCCTTTCAAAAAAGTTCTGGTATGTTATTACCATGACAACACTTTTTTTAAGTTCTTTGTTTTTTTTATACTTCACTTGTTCCAAAAAAACACTTGAGTGCCTTGTTTTGATTACTACTTCTTTGGTATTAATCAAGCTCTCTGCAATTTTAGTGGAGTATGTATTGGGGTTTTTTTGTTTGATACTTTGGTTTGTTTTTGCAGCGAGATGGTTCTGCTGGTATGTTCAGACATTTGAAACTGGGATCCAGAGGCCCATTTTTGAACAATCCATCCATGTCTTGTCCTCTCCAGGAATTTCTTGCTTAGGACAGGAAGCAATGCTGCTAATTGGCACAATTACATCTAAAAAGCAGTGAGTTTTTACATGTTTATGGACAAGTCATTGAGTCTGCTAGGGCAGTAACTACAATAAATCCCTGTGTACAGAGAATGGGCACGGGGGAAAATCTGTAAGTAGTTACAGCAGTTTTGGCTGTTCAGTGGTTTTCTCTCCTACCTTCAGTCAGTGAGATTTTTGACATAAGTATGAGATACTGGGAAACAGCAAAATTAGATTTTTGTCTGCTATTGCTTTTTTTTCTAACAATCATTGAAAGGGAGGAAAAAGACACAAAACCTTCTTGCTACTTTCCTTGGTTAAAGCCCTTTCTGTTGACTAGGATAGCGTAGGAAGGTCTCTAAAGTACTTTTCAGTCTTCTGTGTTGTTTTATTATTCTTCCATAATTACATGAAATACTGCTCCAGAATTATGCATTTTCATCCTCTATATGAATATATTCCCTGGCGTGTTAAGAGTGCACTGCAGTGTACAAAAGGTCCCTGCTGAATACACTGTATCTAAATTAATTTCACATCCACTCTGTCTTTATCAGGAATGCCCACCTTTAGCTCTTGCATGCTTTAGTGAGGCTATATTGAGACGTGTTGTTCCAGAGAAAATGCCTGCACTGGGAAGGAAATGTATCTGATGGGTATCAATCACTGGATAGCTTTAGAGGTCATTGCTGAGGTGCTGAACTGGCAGTAGAAGCCATGTGGAGCTGATGAGATGATCTTAGCACAAGACTGAATGCTATGAGCCTTTATCTTTCGCAGCTGACACAGAATTGTCTGGTTCTGCACATCGGAATTTTAGTTTGAAATATAGTGTGTAAAGATGAATCAAGTACATAAGGCTGAACACTCTTTGAAATGATTACTTCTTTAAAGCTACTGCACTTGTCTGATGGCACATAATAATTTGATATTTTGAGGTAGTGTTCTAACAGTTGAGTTTGGTGCCTTTCAAATCTTGAAATTACTGAGGGTAGTTTTTAGCCTGATGTATTAAACAGTGTGCAGTGGACTGCAGGTGGTCTTCTCAAGACAAAAGGCTTGAGCTTTCAAGGTTGAGAGAAAAATGTAGTTGTGTTATCTGGACTTTATTGTGCTTCTTGTGTACACTTGCCTTGTCCTCACTAGGCATCCCTCTGAGCTTGGGTTTGTGTGTTAATTTTCTAGGTGTCCTATTGTTAAGTGTGTCACTAGAGAGGAGTCTTGATAAAGCATCTATGCTGAATGAATCTGCATGTGACTTGCAGGGCTCCAGTTCCGAGAATAATTGCATTTGTGCACCTGGACTAGTTGTGTTTCTGCTTCCAGTCAAACATTGTTTGAGGTGATAGATGCTATGTCAGAATGGTATAGTCAGTGTCAGAATGGTATAGTTGGCATAGAGAGACCTGGGGGCTAATAATGCTCTACGTTCAGGGGATGTAGATGATAAAATCTCAGAGTAGGTATGCAGTCTCTTAGAGAATAAAAGCCGGTTTGTTTGGAAGTAACAGTGTATCTGAAATGTGAGTAATATTCCTGTGAACTTTCCAACATCCTTAATGGCATTTGTGTGTCTTGAGGTTCCTAAAAGCCTTTTGAAGTGTCTTAGTAGAATGCAGGAGTGCGATGTCAGTAATGGGAACGTACTCGTACCTTAATTTACCACCTTTTTCCCTTATGTTCACACATTTATTTATTCAATGGATGAAAAGATGAAGTTAAACTAATATGTTAGAATTGTGCCCTCTTAAAACATAGTTTGACTTTGAATTCCTTTTTGAAAAGCACAGTTACTTAGTTAATTTCTGGACACCTTGGTTTTACATGGGGGGGAAAAATGGGAAAATGTGCATAAATTTATATGTGCAGAGAGAAAGCAGAATAAAATATTGGCTAAACAAGAACAGCAACAAGACTGTTGTGCTCACTGTGTTTTCTTGCTGCTTTTGTGTACTTTGAGATATGAAGGCTTTCAGGAATTACTAAATTACATCACATATGAGGAATAGCTGTTTACCTGTTTTTCCACATAAATTTGTGAACATGGAGAAATATTCATCTATCTGGATACTCTTTTTTAGTGTTTTTTTTTCAGTACTGAGCATTCTGTAAGATGACTGTGCACCAGTATGATCTCTTAAAAACTTGTTGTTTCTTTGGACACCGTGTTCTGTGCTTTGTAATATTGATGAGGATTTTTACTGTCTGGGTTCTCAAGAGACCTTATGGATAACAGCACACTCGTTTTGTTCCTTCTTCCCTTCTTTTTCCTCCCCAAACGATAGCTTTTCCCACAGTGATAAAAATATGTTTTGGTGTCAGAAATTTAGAAGCTGCTTATCCCGAGTGTGTTTATTGAAACATTATCAGGGGGTTGGGAGAGAACATCCCTGTGTTCTAAAAGTCTACAGAGTCCATATAAAAAAGACTAGAGACTTTGTTCTAAAGTGTTGCTTAAAACAAAGAGGCCTTCTTTCCTATCAGGTGGAAAGTTTGTTTCCTTGAAGTATCATTGTTCCCATAACAGCTGATGGGTTGTGCTGTCCAAATCTTAAGCATCCAAGCTGGATTTAAAGTTTCCAGCAGTGAGATAATTAATGCTATTATGTGCCTTCTTAATGTGTGGTGGAGGTAGGGTGAGGGGACAGGCAGTTTGTTCTTTCATATGAGTGGGTGGCTTTCCTTTGGTTTCTGGAGGGACAGTGCTGTACTGAGTGGTTGTGCCAGCAGGGTAAGGCTTCTCCTATTTGTTTTCTTCAAAAATTTTGGAATTTCTGCAGAGAAGCAAGCAACTTGCCAGAGAAAGGCAATATAACAACGTAGAAATTAATTTAGGTGGTTAAATATTTATTAGAAGTTCCTCTGCTCCCTGCCAATATATTTTCTCTAGGGCCTTTATAACACTCCCCTTTAAGTAATAATCCCACTTAGATTTATCCCACAGAGATTTATATTAAAACTTCTTATAAGTTTACTTTAATAAGATTGCTTCCTGGTTATTTGGCAGGGAAATACTTAATATTTGTCTTGCTGTGTTTTCTCTGATGTGCATCAACAGAAACAACTGAGTTATCTATAGTGTGAGTCATTATTTGCATGTGTGCATGGCATTTTAGCTTTAGTTAATGGTTTACAAGATGGTTAAGTTTGAGGCTAAATATTGATAGATGCATCACTTTTATAGTGGAATATTTGCTGTGTTTACTGTGTTCCAAATGCTATGTAAATATATAGAAAAGTTTTACATGGTTCAAGTTCAACAGTTGCTCTCCTGTGCCTGCTTTAATCTTCTAGCTGTATTAGCTGCTTTTGTTAATCTAAAATGCTGTTGCTATTTTAGGAGATGCCTACGTAACACACATTGCCAGCAATTGTGCAGAATCCTTCCTCCCTGAACCAGTTGCTCAGGTACCCTGCCTGTCTTTGTTGCTATGGGAGATTGGAAGACTATTACTGTGCCAGTGCTGTCATCAGGTAAACTGCTAACCTTATGAATTTAGTGGACTTGCTAATTTTACCGGTGATGTTATAGCTGCTAAAGAGATGGTAGTTGGAATTTTGTGTATGACATATTTGATTGGCTAAACAGAGCGTTAAATAATGTATAGTACAAACAGTACTTTTTCTTGGATTGAGTCCTTACAGAAATGCTACTGTAAAGTACTATGCTTTCACATATATGGAGGGGTTTTAAGACTCTTCAGTCATATTTTATTTTTTTTAAATCACACCTGTCAGCATATCTCATGCTTTCAGAGGTTTCTTTACTTATTCTATATTCTTTTGCCTCATAAATTGCCTACAAGTTTGTTAAAGAAGTAAATATTTTCTTGTCTATTTCTACCTAGGGGAAGAGCATACACTTAGTAAGAATAAGGATACCATACATCCTATAAGAATTTTCACTAAATGCACATCTCTTGCACCTGTATAGGAAAAAGTAATTTAGAAAATTATTGTGTTGTAGCAAGTCAATAAGCAAAAAAGTTGGTTACTTTTTTTCTTGGTGGGTGAGCAAAATTTGAATGATACAATACCTTAACGTTATTGAGTCTTTAATTCTTCAGTGGAATTCTATCTTTTTTTTTATTATTGTGAGTTGTTTAGTATATGCCATTTCTGGATGAAATTCTAAGCTCCAGAATTGTCAATTTCTGTAAAAACTTGCGTGCATAAGGATTTGATTTTTCCAATGTGAGTTGTCTTAAGCTATTAACCCTGATTTGTTTCTTAATCTTTAACTTTTAGATAGCAAAAATACAATTCAATATACCTCAGAAAGAAGGAGATCTCCTACAAGCATGAACTCACAAGTGCTACGCTTGCCACTGCCTTCATCCAAACACATGCACAGCTTTTTCAGTGCCTTTTGCACAGAAGAGAATATTGAACAGAGTATATCCTATATTGATAGGGTAAGCCAGATCTTTTTGTTTATTGAAGGTTGTGTGCAGGTGACATTAAATCAGTTGTGGTAAAAAGATTGACTGGATTTAAGAAGGCTTATTCCTCAGTGCTCAGAAGCTCAAGTTGGTGGGGAGTAGGATTTGGGGTTTTGCCCTTCATACAGGATTTCACCTGATACTGTTGCTGTCTTTTGGCGAATTGTGGGAGTTTGATCCAATTACTGATCTCTTCCCCCTCCCTCCCCCTTGTCTTTTTCCAGGAATTGACAACACTGGGCTTTCCTTCTATTTATGCAGAGTCCAAAGGAAAAGAATTAAATTTAATATCTATCATAAATTGTATGAATGAGTTGCTTGCACTGCAGCACAAGAACCTTCGAGCTCAGGAAGAAGTAGAAATGCAGCATCTGAAACTGGGAAGTGATATGGATCACTTGCAGAACTGCTATGCTAAATTAAAGGTAGAAAACAAGATCATTCCACCAATATTGTGCAGTCCTGTACAGTCTTAACAGCAAGTGCTTTTTGGTTTTGGTTTTTTTTCCCCTCCCAAGGGCTAATCTGTGGTTGTATTTTCACATGCATTTTGGGGTTTTTTGAAGTATTTTTTTTTCCAGCTGAAAAGGCCTTAAAGTTAATGAAACATGAGCTATCAAAAAACCTGAAAGTAGAATTATGGCCTTTTTAATCAAGAAATAGGGAAGACTGTTCAGATTGTAAGTGTTAATGTATACTGTGGGTGGAAATGTTAAACACTTCAGTTCATATGGTTTAGTATTCTTTAAAAGGGTATGCCCAGCTCAAAGATAAATTCTCAATATAATTGCAACAAGTAAAAGCATAGGGGAACACTTCTAGTACCTTACAGTTTTTATCAGTTTTTCTATGTCATTATTTTTCCCATGTTTTTGTTGTTGGATTCCTTCAATATCTGACTACAAAGTCTCTTTATAAGAATTTCTCAGAAGCTGTTGTCAAAGCAGAAGTTACTAAGCTTCATTTTATCAGGATAAACACATGCACAAGGTCAGTCACTGTGGAGTAGCTGATAATATTGGAAGTTCACATACTGTGCTCCTTCCTGGGTACTTGTATGTGCAGTAATACTAGAAGAGGCTTGTCTTTCTCTTGATTCTGTCAAAAGATTAAACTATAAAACAAGACAAGTTATTTCAGTGCACGATTAAGTGTTTTTTAGGCTTGCTTTTCACTTGGGCTGGCCAGCAGTACCTCCTTAATAAATACTACTGTAGATTCTCAAAATCATAGCAATCCTTCTGCTGAGATTGGCATCCATATAGAAGTGTTTTGATGTGACATTAATTCATGTGTAATGGCACTCAGTTTTATAGGAACACTATATAGTCTTAATTTCCAGAACACTCCAGTTGCTTTCCCTAGACATACAGCTCTAAGGTGAAAGGGGAAAACTTGTTAGTACTGTGTCAATCCCAGATCATTTAATTTGGCTGTCAGCTTGTAAGGCTTCTCAGGTACCATATAGCAATCCTCTTGTCTTCCACTATCCTGTTACATGTATTTCATTGTGGATTGCTTAAAAGTTCTTGTTGCTTAAATGTATCTACACATGTCCCTCACTATGCATATGAAGGAAAAGAGCTTGTGTGTAGTGTTTGGATGTCATTTATGATGCAAATTTCAGGTCTGAGTCTCGTATTTGTGGACAAAATTTTCTGAAATGCTAGTTTTGCATCATCTGTCTAGCCTTCTCTGTACATGTGAAATGTCCTCTATGTATTGTTATGGTCACAGTCTGCATACAATGTGTTAACTGTACCCTTGATTATTTAAGAGAAATGTTCCAGTAAAATTATAGCCCTGAATTCATACAGGTTGCTTAGTACCCACCTCACTTTCCCAGTAGGAATATACTTATAGAATCCTGACTTAATGAATATTGCACAACTGTATAAGATATCTTTTGAATACTAAGCCAAACCTCAAGTGAGGTGGTTTGGCTGTTTGGTTTGCATGGTTTGTTTGATTGGTTGGGTTTTTTTTAAATTGTTTGCTATTAATTCTTATTGATACTGAACTATCAACACTTTTTCTAGGAACAGTTGGAATTATCTAAAAGGGAAATAGTTGGGCTTCAGGAAAGAGACAGACAACTACAAAGCAAGAACAGAAATTTGCACCAGTTACTTAAAAATGAAAAGGATGAAGTGAGTCATTTTGTACATTAACACATAGATATTGAAGAATATTTTGTTGCATGGAGTCTTATAATTGCTCATTTTTAATGTTTTTTGTTGGTAAGTGTTGTTTTCCAAGGCAGCTGGTGTGTAACATATGAATAAATAGGCTCTATAAGGAATACGTCCAAGTTACAGTAATAACAGAGTATTGCAGATGTGCAGTTTTCTGACACTTTTTATACTTAAGAATACAGATTTATCATAGAATGTTTAGAAATATCTAAAAGTAGGAGGGGCAATGGGATTGTCACTTACTCAAACATTTGTGTATAGGGGCTTTTCTTTTTTTGGTTAGAGGAGAGCAAAAGACCATAAAGAAGAGAGATGGGGGGGGAACCCAGCTTGAAAGCACAGTCTCACTAAACTTAAATCTCTTCAAAGAATCAATATCAGAAAACACTTCAACAACCATGGCACTGCTTAGTGTGGGATTTGTTTCCAGTGTGCTCCTCTCCTAGCACTGTACTTCACATGGCTCCTAAGTTTCTGTGAATGTGGCTCTGAAGTTTCTGTGAGTGTTCTCTGTGTTCATAAACATGTTCATACAGTTGGGAATCACAGCACTATCTGTATATAGTGAACATCCTAGAGTGAGTTCCAGCTTAAAATATTCAATGTGCTGTATGTTTGGAAGGTTAAGTCTGAAAATTAGAAGTGAACCAAACCAACACAGGTATTGATAGTACATGTCAAAAATGCGCTTTATGATGTTTTAGTGTCTTCCAGCACCCAGCTGCCTCAAGGAAGAGTTTATTTTTTAGTGAAACCCTAACAAATGTGCTTTTGAACTAGAGTAAACATAGATCTTGAACATGAGTTACTGAAAACAAAAGATGTCTTTCTCTGCTTCCTTAAATAAAGGCACTAAAGAAGGTTGTATGAGTTGCTGGAACATGGATTCAGTTGCACTTCAGAGAAGCTATGGTATTAAAATCTGTTGCTTATGATATAGGTTTCTGCTGAGAGGAAACTACCTCTCCTGAGATAAGTCTGAGGTCAGAATTCATGGGTTGGGAGAGTTCTTCTGGTTCCTTTTGTCACTATCACTGGAAATACAATTTAATAGTATTGTTTTGCATGTTTTTGGTTTTCTGAGGAAATCTGTGTTTATACTATGTAGTTGAAGAAACACACTTTGTTGGGATTGCTTTTAGGTTCAGAAGTTACAGAACATAATTTCAAGTAGAGCTACACAGTACAATCATGATATGAAGAGGAAGGAGAGAGACTATAACAAATTAAAGGAGCGCTTACGTCAATTAGTCATGGATAAAAAGGACAAAAAGATAGGTAAGTGGCTCTTTGAATTTCACAGCAAAATAGCATATTCTATATCTTAACCAGAAACAAATTTAAGCATTTTTATCCTTTAAGCATTTTATATGTGGCCCTTCTCTTGTAGATTTTTACTTAGGTGTTAGAATGTTAAAGAAAAGATGTAATATTTTGTGTTAACTGACTGTGTAAGACTATTTTATATTGTGCTCTGTAAGATTATTTACCAAGCACAAACCAAATGCTGACCTTTACAAAATGAGGTTTTCTTACTAAGGAAAATTTATTTGGAATAGGTTCCTAAGCTAGAGCCATCTCTTCTCTGCTTTCCTGCTATTGCTGCCATCACAAGATTTTGGATAGTGTCATCAGGAAGGCATATTGCATGACCTTTTCCCCCTTGATATACTACACTCTGCTTGTGGTTAACACAAGTAATGAGACATTTTAGAGAAGTAACACAAGACATATGTACCATCTAGTGTTGTGTGAAATGAGGAGGAATGAGATCTCATTTATCACACAAATACTTGTATGTTGTACTGCCCAAAAATTGTGTTCAAGACAGTCATTAGTGCTGATTACTATGAATATAGTTTTTTTGTGGTGTGCTACTGTAAATAGGCTTTGTATGTCTGTGTTATGTGTCTAAAAAAAACCCCATACTTTCGGGTATATATCTGGCCCTGCAGTATTTATATAACTTATCTCCAGTGGAAGGGAAGTCCAGCTCTTCTCCACCTGCCATCCCAACAACACTCAGCTGTTTGCCAGCAGTAGTGCATGTTGTGTTTTAATAAGCTGGTTCAGTTCACTAAACCAGAAGAAAACTATTCATGTTCTTGCCAAGGTGGTTTTCTGCACATTTAGTTTTCTGAAAGTGCTTGTGAGTAAGCAAGCAAGGTTAGGACACAGTAGCAGGAACACTTATTTTGGCTGCAGAAAGTCTTCAGGTACCAGTTCAGTAAGATCTAGAAACCTCACCCTGAGGTCAGAAAATCTTGCATGTTCTTGACTCCAGTTGGCTCATAGTAGTTAAAGTATCAGTGAGGTCAAAATAACAGGGTTTTAAAACAAATTACTATTTGCTTGATGGCTAACTAGAATTGAGCTTGGACCACTAATCTGTAGTCACATGCTGGGTTTGTTTTTTTGTTGTTGTGGTGCAGGTTTCTTTTATTTTTATTCACATGTGGACAGAAGTTTGTTTCAAGCAACACCTTGTGAAACATTGGGAAATTGCTTACCCTAAAGAGGAGATAAAACTGATGTTATTACCAAAATAGAGGATAAAGTTGATACATTGATATAAAGGTTGAAATAGGGATGAAGGTGTCATTAAGAAATGCATAAAAAAGGATATCTGGATGAAAATACATCCCTCTGACTTTCCAAACACAAAATCTATTTTCTTTTTTTTTTTTTTACTATCTTATTTTTGCTTTAAGCAGGGCAATGTGGTTTCATATGGGTCTGAAGATTGAGGGGAATATTTGGGTAATGTGATCTCTTTATAATAACTACATGTAAATGCAATGTCTGAATATTTATATATTTGCATGTTGTTTCACATTTTGAAATATCCTTTTCATTTGTAGCTATGGAAGTTCTAAATTATGTTGGTAGAGCTGATGGGAAGAGAGGTGCTTGGAGGACTGATAAGACAGAAGCCAGGTAGTTGTCTTAGAACAACCTTAATTGAGGCACATATTATGGCTGTTATGTTGTTACTGTAAGATTTATTTCTTCCAGAAATGAAGAAGAAATGTACAAAGTTCTGTTAAGTGACTATGAACAACGCCAAAAACAGCTTTTAGTGGAAAATGCTGAGCTGAAGAAAGTTCTTCAGCAAATGAAGAAAGAGATCATTTCACTTCTCCCACCACAGAAACAGAAACCTAAAGAAAGGTCTGAAGATGGGCTAGTAAGTATTCTTCAGTTAAAATTAAATCTCCATGATAGTTTGGTATAATGCTGAAGTAGTTTTACAGTTACTGAAAAAAAAGTGAGACTTGCAGTGGATTGCACATCATGTGTTTTGTTTGAAATCCATCCATGTTTAAGTGTTCTGCTGTCTGTGAACAATACCCAGTGTATTCTTCCCAGTCAGTCAATGGAAAGCTTAAATCATTCTTTGAATTAATTTTAAATGCAGTAATTACCAGTACATAATTCTGTATAGCAATGCATATTGGAATTTGCCTCCCTGGGATTCTTTGTTTGTTTCCATTTTTAAGTATTTCTTAAATATTTTTATGGAATGGGCAGTATACAGCCCATTCATTATTTATCAGTTTCTTTATTCATTTTCTGATTCCCTGCTAGAAGTCACAAGTTTATTTTCATGTCAGAACAAAGTAGGGAATAATTTAGAAAGTTTACTGAGCTTTTACTTAGCATGATGTGTCCCTGGGCACAAGAGGGTGGGAATACAGAAAACATGTAAAGGCTGGATCCTAGGAACCATCAGGATTGGTGGTGTGCTTGCAATAGGCTGTTTAAGAGAACATGGATACTCTACAGAACAAAGTATGAAGCGTTTTCCATTACAGTAAATGGCACATGTTAGTACACAAGAGTGTGCATAGATGGAGCCTTCTAGAATGTGTTGTTTCTGGGGAATCCAGTACTTGCCATTTTAAAAGGTTCCCTGTGCTGCTCAAGGTGCTCTACTAATTCCTTGATTTCTGAGCCATCTTGGCTGCACTTGTCCAGGCCCAGAATACGCCGTGTGAAAAAGCAGTAGGCTCTCTCTGTCCACTTATTTGTAAGCTGTGAATAAACTCTTAACTTGACTGCATGACTTGCCCACATACTACACAGAATGGCTTCCATGCATATTTCATGAAGTAGTCAGTAATGTACAGTGTGTTAGCCTTTCCTTAAAAATTCACCCTATAGGAAATCAGTAGATCTAATTATTGCTGCACTGTTCTTGGGTGACTAAACAGTCCTGTCGCATTAATAGACTACTAAGAGAGTACAAAAAGCCTGCACTGAAACTTCTGATTAGTTCTCTTGCAATAGTGCTAATTGATTGAATTAAGCAGAACAACTACTTACTAAACAATAATAATTTCCAGCAGAAGAATAAGGGAAGTACTTTTTAGATGCAAGTCTCAAGCAGAGTTGCTTCAGCAGGCTTGTAGGATGGTGTTTGATTTGTGAACTGTTGTGTTTTGGGTATTTTTTTTTTTTAGCACTTAGTCTATTTCATGCCTTTTTAAATTTTGTGCTACTCTAGAACTGGGGATAGTTTTTTATGATAGGGATGTTGCTTAGGGGTTTTTTTAATATTTGTCAAATTAATGTAGACACTAAAAATCGTGCCCAAAAATGGCTTTGCGGAAATCAAGTATGTATTTTAGCCTTGGTCTATCCCACAGTGTGTATTTTACATGGGCTAACACTTTTTTTAGAGGTACTAATTTGCTTTATGAGTGTCAGAAAACATTTTCATTTAAAACATTGCATCTGAGTTCATGTGTGCTTGTGGCTCATTCAGCATCTTGATATGAAACCTGAACGCTTATTGCATCCCTTTCAAAAAAACCCTAAACAAACAAATAAAACCCCAAAACCCAAAACAATGCATTTTACTTAAAATGCTAATTCATATTGGTTCTTAGAAGGAAGCTTACACCTTGCAGTGTGGCAGCTGGTGATGTATTTGCATCATTTATTGTCGTGCAGGATAACAGTCAGCCTGTTGTATTATCATGGCACTACCCAGAGTGGGAGAGGGAGGTGCTAGTTCCACTATACCTTCAGTATGTGGTGGGATTTCTTTAATGATGGAGAAAAATAAGATGGGGACAAACTACTTAATTATCAACAGGAGAAAAAACCTTTCTTTACTCTGTTCATGCTTTATAGTAAGCTGAAATTTGACAGCAGAACTCAGCAATCTGAACTTACCTAGCTTGAAGATGTGTGAGAGTGAGTGAGTCTTGCTAGCTGACACACTGTCTCTGTGCTGGCGTTCTGGGGACTGCCAGGTCACTTCTGTCTCTTCGGCGTTGTGCTGTCAGGGAACTGAACTCCCTAAGAGTCAAATTTCCCTGGATGGAAAAATCTTTCCTGTGTATAAGGGTTTTCCTTCTCTTCAATGAATTAAATCTGTGCACATATTTAGATAAACAAACACATGTATTTGGAGTGCTGAAACAGTTTGCAGCTTTTTATTTCTGCTTCTACAGGTCCTTTCAGACCCGGAGGAAGATATTGGAGAGATAAATAAAGAGAACATGTGGGAATTATCTTGTGAAACTGTGCGAGAGCAGCTTACCAACAGCATTAGAAAGCAATGGAGAATGTTGAAAAATCACGTTGAAAAGCTGGATAACCAAGGTGATGTTTAACTCTTATTACATGTGTATATAAAGTACATTGAAAATAAGTAAGGTAGATATGGTAGTTTGAAGTAATTGGATGCATAATGTGTAATTGCCTGTTGTGGCCAGTCTTGTCTGGCCACATCCGTACCTCTGACACTTCTTGTGGCATTCTAAAACAAACTGGCTGATGGTATGGTGCTGGGCTCTCCTCATTTCCAGCTGTTAAACAGCATTAAGATAGCTAAAAATATATAAAATTCTTTCCTAGTATTATTTTCCTATGCAAGCAAATGCAGCCACTACCACAGGGATGTTTGCAGTCAAGAGTAAAACTGAGAAGGTCATGCATGCAATTGCAAGTAAAAGAGCAGATGGTCTTTGGGAATATGTTTATACCCTAGAAAGGATTTCAAGAATGCTTGTGACACTTCATTTGGTGTAACTAACTGAGAAAAAAGTATCAGAAAAAAATACTTCAATTCTCTTTTCTTGGAGTCACCTTTTAGGTTTTTTTGTTTATAGGGATGACCATAACCTAGTCCTTTAGAATTTGATTAATGTTGAAATACTGGCATCAGGGATCAAAACTTGACTCATTACAATCTTGTGATTTAGCTGTGCATTAAATTAAATAAAACAGTATGTACTTACACAAAATATAATTCATTCCTGTGATTCATTCCCTTACTGGAATGAAAACATGCATCCAATGTTTGTTAGCTCCATTTCTCCTTCACAGGGCTTAAAGCAAAATGCTTTCTTTTTATATCTATGATAAATATAGTTACTATCACATTTTTATGAACACACAAGCCCTTCAAAAACAGGCTCAGAAGAAGAGGCAAACAGCATGTCAGTGAAAAAAAACCAAAAAACACTTCAGTTATTCTCTTGATTTTTCTTCTAAATGACTGCTGAAATGAGGATTTTATGTAACACTTATTGCAATGCAGATGCTTGGTTTACTTTGAGGAATGTGACACAGCTATGTTTTCATTACTGGTTTTTTCTGTACTGGATCTGGTGGATGATTACATATGTAGCACCACTTTTTGGATCTCATGTGTCTGATAGAAATGCTTTTGAATACACTGTGTAGCTGTCTTTCAGGATGAAACACTTTTGCTCTTGCTAAGAGTCTTTGATGTGAGGGGGCATTTTTGATTTGTTTATAAGAAGCCTTTTTTCCACCTCTTAGTGTCACGTGGACATTCAGAAGCCTGGAATGAGAAAGATGTCATTTCAAGAGAAGACCATGAGCTGGAAACTGAAAAGCTTGAGTTGGAGATTCAGCAGTGTAAAGAAATGATCAAAACTCAGCAACAGCTCTTGCAGGTAGTAGGCTTCAATGTTCTTGGTTTTTCACAGTTGAATCTAAGTGGGTTTTTTATTTAATGTGGCACTTTTCTCACCTCTGAGCCTTTCTTGATTCTTTGATAATACTTTTAAAATGAAATATATCTTAATGGTTAGTTTGAGTACAGGTGTGCTAGTAGGCTAGTTAATGAATTTTAATCTTGGTAAGAATAATTTCAGGGGCTAAACAAAGGGGAGGAAGGCTAATGAGCTCAGGGTTGCTATCTGAAATTTGCCCCCACCAGCTTGATATTTACTGCATTGTTTCAATATTAAACTTCAACCATTTTTCTGATAAAACTGAACCTGTGGAAATACTGCATCTGTTAAGTCACTCCCAAATTAATGTGTGTCTTTTCTTGCTTTATACCTGCAGCAACAGCTTACATGTGATGATGACACCACTCTGTTACTACAAGACTGCTACTTGTTGGAAGAAAGAGAGCGTCTACAGGAAGAATGGAGACTATTTCGAGAACAAAAAAAGAATTTTGAGAAGGAACGAAGAAGTTTTACAGAAGCTGCTATTAGATTAGGACTTGAGGTATTAGAAAAATGAGCTTCTATGGAAGATGATTTATGTATAAGTAGTCTTTCTATATGCTAAGTGCAGCCATCCAACCATATATGTTTGCTGGCACCTATAGAAAAAGATCATTTCTATGCTGTATAAAATGCGTCTTTGATCATTCTAGATCATTTTTTTGGCAATTCAGAAAGTAAGGCCTCTGTGTGAATTGGAAAATACAGTTGCTGCAACTGGAACCGAACCATTTTTGTTTCAGCTTTTGAAATATGAATACTTCCAGAAATTGGTAGTTTATTAACTAAATCCTTTAGAAGCTTCTTAAGTTTGGTTTCCTCTACAAGTAAGGCCCATACAAATTTCAGTCAAATTTGGCTGCAGAGTTGAGTTCTCAAATTGCTAAACTTTTGTGAAAACCAGTGACTGTTACAGAAACACGAAGTAATTGCTGCATTTCCCTTATCTGTCATTAGGGTCATTATCTGTTCTATTCTTGCAGTTAAGCTGGCCAGTAAGCCCAAGTACTGGCGGTCAGGGTAGATGTCTGAATGAGCTCTAGCATGTGTGTGCTTTGGGCTAGCCAATATTTAGGGTCAAAAGCACAAAGCTTACAGGTTTGGCAGAGAAAGGTCATGACCATGTGGTCGTGAAACTATGATGGTACAGATATGACAGGAGAAAAGAGATGGACTCTTTTGCTTACCAAACTGCTTCCTTTGACATGCAGAGCAGAAAGTTGGAGTGGGATGTGATTAAAATTTAAAAAGCTCTGAACTCAGTTGGACACATGGAAGCAGTACTATTGTGCAGTCAAGTCTATTGTGCAGTTTAATGTGGACTAAGCTTGTTCCTGTGGTCATAAGTGTGAATTGTCACTTCTTTTCCTAGAGAAAGGCATTTGAAGAAGATAGAGGGGCGTGGCTGAAGCAACAGTTCTTAAGTATGACCGCTGATTGCAAGCATTCTGAAAATGTGACAACTCCAAGTGCCTTCTTAAGAAGCAAGTATTTGGTTCAAATTATATTCTTGTACAATGTTTCTTTTTCTTCCTTTCAAACAGAAGACACAAATATGGACAAAACTGTTAAAAAACCCAAAACGTCTCAAGACCAATTTTACCATGTATCTGTGTGCCTCTACGTGTTGGGTATATAAATTTCCTTTTCAAAGGAAATCATAACTCCCTCCCTGTTAATTATTTATGTGTGATGAGTTTATATTTGTGAAACAATCTGGTGAATGTCAAACACATGACAGCACAGCTGTCAAGAACAGGGAACTCTGAGAATTACTAAATTAAGTTAAACATAAGTGCATTATTTGCCAAGGCAGTTGAAGAAATCATGACCTGTAGAGATCTGCATAGATTAGAAACAATCAGGTTTTGAAAACAAGAACATTATGGGGGGATGACAGCATTAATTGAGATGACATAATGTTAAACGTGTGTACACATATTCAGTAAAAAAGAATCCTTTGAAAAAAGAAGCTATGAAAAGAGCATAGTAATAACAAAAATAAGTGAACAATATAGTTGAATTTTTAGATTCCAATTTCATAAATTTCTCTTGAAAATATAGCTAGATGACACAATCTAGAATATTGCTGTTACTGAAAATATTTTTTACTTCTTTTCTTCTACAATTATTTTTTTCTTTATAATTATTTTTTTCCCCATCCCCTCATGCCTGAATATGCATGTGCAGTGTTTGGTGTTCACCACTGAGAATTGATTCACCATTTACATTCTTTCTAAGGGATGCGGGAGTGTGGTGAGACAAACAATAAAGGGATGGGGAAGGCAAAACAACAATCTCTCTTCAACAGATTCTTGTTGTGGCAGTCAACATGTAAAGATAAATGTGTGGAACACCTGTCAAGTAAAGATAGCTTGAATTTGTATTCTTGTTAGATGAAGTAGCTTATCTCCTATGGTCTGGCTTCTCCTTGTTTCTCCTCTGTGCAATTCCTGTAGTGCTTCTCTAAGTGTGAAATGAAATTATCTTCCACAGGAGGAGCAGAATTGAGATTTATTGGCTATTGCTCATGAAGAATGACTTGATTTAGTGATCTGTGAGCAACTTGAGATCTGTTTAACAGCCATTGTACGCTAAAGCTTTTGATTTGTAATTGCTGTTCTCCGAATTCTACTGTTTCAGGATGTATTTAATGCTGTATTTTCTCCTCTAAATGGCATTCTTCTATCTTGTATATCCTAATCTTAAACTACTGGATAATAGTAATAAAAATAATAAATGTCTGCCATACAGAGAATCATACTTTACGTGGATGTTACTTCACAGCTTATCATTAGAGTTCTTTTAATGTTCAATTTTTCTTTTTCACAACACTTATCCAATAGCTTTTGATTCTCCATTACTGTGATAAATACTGAAGAATACAGAATCATTCTAGTTTTTTCACTTGACATGAAAGCTTTGAAATGTAAATGTGAGAAAAGTTAACAGGGATTGATCAGACCCTGCCAAGATAACTCAATGACTTGAGTGATAGTTCAGTTCATACAAATGCTAAGGCATCTAACAATGCCTTTTAATTTTGTTTTCTATGCTCTGACAAGTTTGCAGCTTTTCATGTTGATGTTAATTACTGTCTGTGCATGCTAGAGAAGCCTTTACTTAAGGAGTAAAATAGTTTTATCAACTGTAAAGTGAGAAACTACATTTAAGTGACATCATATGAGTACTTATAGTGGTGGCTGTGTATGCAAATGCTGCATTTTCCAATTTAGAATCCTAATTTTAACATAACTTCATTCAATAGCATTACTTACACAGTTTTTTCACAGATCTGTAGTAACAGAGTTTATGATTATAGATGTGCCTTAGATATTTGCTGTGTCTTTTTTTTTTTAAGTGGAAGGCATGAAAATTTGAAAGACTTCCTTTTTCCCAGTTGCACTGTAGTCTAACTGACAGTGTGTGTTTCTCTCAGGTTCTGACCAAGACAATCGGTTAGTGAAATCCACATCTCAGCAACGAAAACCTTCCTCTGTGTTGAATGGTCCTGTTCCAGCAGAACCTTGTGAGACACCTCAGTATATTGCACACAACAGGTTTGTGAAAGGGTGTTGTAGATGGTTTTGTATAGTGATGAGCTCTATGTGGAGCACAGGTTAAAAGCATAATCTAAGCTTTATATTTGTTATGTAATAAAGGATATTAAACTAAAACCAGTACTCTGTTTCTATTCAAAGCACAATTTATTTGCATTGTAACATTTTTTTATTTTCCACTTTCAGTGTTGAATCAAAAAAAACTGCTGGAGACAGCATGCCAAATCTGTGGGTGGAAAGTGATGACAAAGAAGAAATTGGAGAATGCACAAAGTCTTAGGAAGACTGGAGTTGGCACTCTGCTATGTAGAAACTTGCACACGGAACAACTGCCTTAGACTTCCTAGGGTTGCCTGCTGGGTTTTTTGTTAGAGATTGGTTCATAAACTTATTGTTCTCAATGAAACAGAATGCTGTGAGTTCGATCATTCTTCTAGAGGATTATGTGGTGATCTGAATTGTGGTGTGTGTGTATGTGCGTGCACATGGCTTTTATTTTTTAGACTATTTTTTACCTCTTTTTCTTGCAACTCTTGAAAGAAGATAATTTAAAAATATATAAAAGCTTTGATATTTTTCTAGTAACAAGGAAGCTCTGATTCTGTGAATGAAGCAATGGTCTGAATCTTTGACTGTAACAAAATATTGGATCCTAAAGTTATCTTTCATCACAGGCAGAGATAGCACTTTTAGAAATTGTTTAATTACTGGAAACATTCATTTATGTCTCAAGTGTAACTGGCATTAAATCCTCTTTTGCCTCTACTTGAATGTACAGTATACTGTAGATTTTTAACAAAACAGGTTCTATATTTATTGTGTGATTTGAAAATACCTCTTTGATATTTCAATGACTTAAAAGCGCAAAGTCTTTATATATTTGTAAATAGACCAAGTGGTTATGTTGAGAAACCATGAATGAAACACATGCATACGTAAATATTATTTTACATGGCATTTTAAATTGTTTTATAGTGATACTCAGTTTACAGATACATTAGGACTTTCAATGGTTCAGTCAGGAACCAGAGTATTTCAAATGTGAACAATAAACGTGTAACTCTATTCTAAAAAACACTGGTTCTATGTTTTGTGTGCACTAAAGCTATAAGCTGTCATGGTTGTAGGGCTCTATACAATGTCTATAAATCTGGTGCTGGTTTTGTATTTTGTTAATTTTTTCCTTCTTATTGACTCCAGAATATTTTTTTGTGCAGCCTTTGGGAAATGTCTTGTTTATAATGTAATAAAAATAGCCAAGTAGAGTCAAGATGTTTCAGTCTCCTTCACCTGACTCAGTGCATGCAATTTTCCTTGCCCAGTGCAAATTCATCTTGCGTTGTTGGGTTTTTGTGCATCTGTGATCATGGGTATAGCTCTGATCCTTTTGGAAGATGTCTAAGGCACTTCTGCCTTTCTGGGGGTCATAGGTGGGGAATTAGCTCAAGCTTAGAATCCTTCACTGAAAGTGTATCGCTGTTCTGCCAGTTTTCTTCAGAATTGGATGTAATGTAGTGATTGTTATTCTACTGCTGTTTTTCTACAGGGACGAGAAGAAACTGCAGTTCTCCATGAAGTTAAGGCAGAAAGCTGCAGTTTCTGCTGTTTAGTTCAGTGCATTGAGTTACTGCTTGAGGTGAAGTAGTAGCCAATGCAAACTGCAGAGAATGCTTATTTGGTTTCACTTGGCAGCCTTAAGGAAGTAGAAGTGGATATAATGATATTCTTAGTCTGCTTTCTGCTGTATGGGTAGTGGGATTAGAGACACAAAACATATTTTTATTTCTCCAGTTCTTCCCCAATAAATGAATGATCAGTCATGTCATTTGATGCAGGTGTTTAGTGGGGTACAGTTACTGTTGGATTTCAGCTTTCCCACAACATATTGGGCAACTCTTGCTTGAATTTTAGTTATGGAGGAATAAAAACCACATTCAAAAACATTTAAATAAGCAAAGTGAAAAATGTGATATAGTAAGTGGGAGAACAGTACTATGCACATAGGATTATTTTCAAGGCAGTGAATGGGTGACTGCAGGTCCAAGTCCATGGCTGAGGCAGGTTCTGGATGCCACTAGGGGCTGCTGCTGCTCTAAGGTGAGCTTGGCCTTGTTAGGACAGATATGCATTGGCTTTACTTGGTCCCTCTTTCTTCAGACTGGTTTTCTTCATGCATGTAACTTTTAGGATAATAATTCCTTGAAGAACGGAATAATTTACCTGATCAGTCTTTCATTTTAGTCTGTTGAGGGATTAGCAAATAATAAACATTTTGTATGTATTTTTTGCGTGAGCATTCTGTAACCCATCTTACAGAAGTGGAAATGTGTTTGCCTCCATGGGAGAATGCGCTGTGCTAGAAGGGTGTGTGCAGTTGTGAGTGCTGAGCTGGCCTCAGGCCTGGAAGTCTGGGGTATGGAAGCAAAACATACCTAGAGTTTTTGGGTTACTCTATGTGCAATGATTTGAAAGCTTTTAAATCTGAATCTACTGCTAATAATGGTATGACTGCCACAGCTGGTGACATTGTAGTATTTCATGGTGTTGGAAACTGCAGGATCTTGCTCAGAGACTGTTGAACAAAAGGAGAGACTTCTTGCAGGAATGCAGTACACACACTTCACACAGGTGTATATTTGAGAGAACAGAGCAAGTGCCCTACTTAAGGAACAAAAAGTGTAGACTGCTACTGACTGATTACCATACAGCTATTGTCAGCTGCCTGTGCGTGATATTGAAAAGATGAGTTGTTCCCTTCAAGTGTGGTGTTTCATTTCACAAAAAACTTTAATATTGCTTCTTTTCCAGTCTGTGATGAGAGTGATTTTACCATAAATATTATTTTGATAGGTATGAGAACTTACTTTCCAGGATTATATTAGAACTGTTGATTTTTTTTTTTCTCTTTTGTCCTAGTGGTTGAGGATGATACAATATAGCTTTTGTAAAATAGACTATATGGCTAAAAAAGCTAACAAATGAAAGTTTTTCTTTAAGAGAATTTTCTCCTTACAAAACAGCCTTCTTCCTAATTTGAAGAACTGCCTCCATCAATGCTGCAGACGTGCAGTAGGACAAATATATTCCTCTGTGTATAAAAATAAGACCATATCCTAGCTTTTTTTTTTTAGAGCTTATTCTATGTACACTTCAACCAGATCAAGGTAACTGATATATCTAGATAATATCAGTACAAACAGATTTTTCTTGAAAGGAAAATAAAAGTATAGGCAGGGTAATGGCAAAGCTGTATATGTTGAACTAGCTTAGTTATTACTTGTGCATTTATATATTTTTTTAAAGTATATATATTTACAGTTACCACAACTTTTGTGTGTGATGACTTGCAAGACATCTTGTTTTTAGGTTTTTGCCTTCCACTCCCCACTCCCCCCGTCTGATTTGCAAGAGGAGTAGATGACAAGGTACTAAAGGTTGATGTAGCTGGATAGAAAAACTGATCTCAAAAGAAACGTTGAAGTTATCAGATGGTTTATTGCTTCCAGACAATACATCTGATCTCTGATGTTCACTATGCCCTGCAACATTGCACTGCAATAAAAAATAAAATTACGGGGTATATATTTTGTCGTAGTTTTCACACTGACCCAATGTTCATGGTCTGTTTTTCAAGTTTGGAGTTGTACAAGATGTACAACTAACTGGAATGTATAACAAGTAAATTTGTTTAAATAACTGTTTAGCAATAAAAAATTAATTAGAGCTGTATGAAAGAGCTTGGCACTATTGTAGTGAAAAGCTTACCAACTGGGATGCAAAACATGCTCATGCCCTTGAACACTATACATCAATAATCATGAAAAAGAAGACATTGAATTGGATTCATGGGTTTTGTGTGACTTGGAGCCCTTGGTTTATTATGTTGCCTGAAGTTACTCCTCCAGAAACATCCTTCTCATCAGAAGCCCTTGTGCCTTTTTCTTGCATTTTTTGTTGACCCAGATGCCACCCAGCCCACTTTGGAGGACTGTGTAACTTCTTTGGGAGGTTGACCACGCTCATTCTTCGCTTTCTGTAATTATCACTCTTATTGCCATACTCAAAAAGGCCAAGAGTGTTTTGTGCATCTCCACTTGCCTCCACAGCCCCATTTCTAGAACAGAACACTCCTGTGGATGTGCTCCTGGGCTGCCACTGTAAATCAGTGATGAAGCTGGCCCTGAGCCTGCATCCGTTCAGGCACTTTTGCTGCAGATTGCATTTGACTTTAGGAAACGTGAAAGTTCTGGCTGACTTGCACTCCCATTCCCCCTGCTTCACTGGGAGGAGTCTCTGTGGCTTTTAACTGTTCAGATTTGGCTGTCATTTACCTTGAAAGATAAAATATTTACTGATGGCTTATGAAATCTTTGTTCATTTAAAAAATATTCCCGGTCAGTGTGACCAGAGCTGAAAGGATGTACTGATCCTCTGATTTATTTAAATAAATATATATTCCATATATATGGGGTTTCAGTAGAATGTTAAATGTGCTTTTGTGCATATAGGAATATAATAGCAAGGGGATATCTGTCCTTGCCTCCTGACTAAAAGCGTGGCTGTAAACCGATGCTGAAGTAAGAGGAAAGAACACTGTTAGTGTGTGTGACACTAACTCTGTTAATTGGGCTGCTATCAGCTAGATATCAATTTGGGTCACATGCCAGGTCAGCATAACCTGGGCAAAATCAACCTAATCTGTGGCAGGAGCAAATACCAGCAGCCAGTTGTGACACAGTCTGTGAAATTAAGTAATGTGTTTTTTGTAAATTCATTGTAAGTGACCTAGTAAAATCTACCAAGTAGAAGCTTTTAAACAATTCTGCAAAGGACTTAAGAGATAATGAGTGAGATGCCAAACTATGACTTGATTTCCATTATTCCATCTGAAGAGAAAGTATGATTGCAAAAAGGAAAGTGTTTACATAAACTGATAAAAAACTTGAGAATTCAGCAGAACACAGCCACGTGTTCCTGAGCTTTCTTCCATAAAAGTCTCACCATGTCTGGCAGAGCCCCATTCACCTTCACTATGAAGGGAATCATATTTGCATTAGTGCTCACCCTTGTAGGTAAGGCTACAGATCCCTCCTTCACCTTTCTTTTCCAAAATTTCCTTAAGTTCAGTGGCAGCAATCAGATCTAGATTGCACGCTACTTATCTGCTTTTCTGTCTCTTTTTGCAGGTAGCCAGAAGTTTGACATTGGTAAGTAAGTTCCCTTCTCTAACCTTTTCTTGATGACTTTGCGGTTGTTTCTGTTTATCAGAACATGTTTGCAAGAATGGCTCTTCCTTCCCACAGACCCTGGATTCAGTAGCAGAAAGAGCTACTTGTACAGTTATGAAGGCTGGGTGTTGAATGGGCTTCAAGAAAAGAACTTAGCCAAAGCTGGCGTGCGCCTGAGCAGCAAAGCAGAGATCAGTGGGCTGTCAGAGAACACTTACCTCCTCAAGGTACCGCGTCTTCTTTCAAATGTGCCATGCAACAGCAGGCTCCAATCACAGTTGTAATTGTATCTGGCTAATCTGGGGCATAGAAGCTGCAGGAAACAGAGCCCAAGATTTTACCACTGTAGATGTCAGAGAATGATCTGCAAACTACAGATTCAGAAGCGAGGAGTCACTTAGTGGTCTTTGCTGTGGAATTTGTTTGCAGCGGGTGTTCCTTTGTATCAGAAACTGTTTATTTCAAACTCAATACCTTTAAGCTTGCTCTGAGTTTACATTTTGGTTCTTAGCCTCAGCATGTATTTCCAGCTCCTGTGGAAAGACAGGACTTGAATGTATAAAATCATTGTCATGAAGGCAGCTGATAACATAGACTTAAAATGTTATAGGAGCTCAAAATAGAAAGTGATATGTGATAAAAGAGTAAAAAGTCATCAAAAAGGAGTAGGTAATAATATTTATGTTTGAATAATGTAGTAAAAGGTCTGGACGTGTGAAGTCATGCCTCTGCTGACATCAACAGTGCTAGGACCTGTTATAGGACCTGATATCATTCAAAATAAATACGTTTCAGAAAAATACTTTTGTCTGTTTAATTCAGTTATGAGTCAGAGCTTCTTTTTGGGATACTGAACTCAGTGCTGTAGTTCAACTGTAGATCTCTCAAAATTAAGGGCTAGAGACTATTTCACATTTCAGTCTTCATCCTGAGATTTTTATATGGTGTGTACTAGGCTTTGAGGCACCGAAACTGGTGGTAACTTTGCCAAAGTTACTGAAATTGCTTCTTGTTGACATTCTATCTCAGTGTTTATAAATATATTGTGCATTATTACAATATTTGGATTGATTTAAGCAACGCACAAATATGAATCAAATATAGTAACTAGTTTAGTAAAAAAAAAAAAAATCTTGTATGTGGACAAGTTAAAACTAAATATTCCAAAACTACATTTTTTTTCCATTTCGAATGATGTAAACTTTTTAAATACTAAATTTCACCTAAAGCAGAATATTTATTTTAAGGCTGAAAAGGGGGAGATTTTTATTTGAATTTTTCAAATTACATTTTGATTCATCCTTTCTCTCTATAGAGTTAATCCAAGTGAAATGTTTAAATGTGCCTGGAAGACAATGGCAATATGTTAACTGCTTCTGTGACATAAACCAGCACTGCCGAGCCCACAGGGTTTGCACTGGTTTTACAACATTGTTAGCAAGAGACAAAAGAATAAACTTCTGTATGACTTTCTAAGCCTATATTTGGAAGGAAAGAGTATCTAACTAGTGGTTATGTTAATTTCTTCAAATCTGTTTGCACATTTACTATCAATGTAATTTTATTCTCCTAAGTGTCTTTCCTGAATTTCCTCCCAGATCCGCTCTCCACAATTCGAGGAATACAATGGCATCTGGCCCAGAGACTCGTTCACTCGATCCTCCAAAATCACCCAGATGGTTTCCTCCTGCTTTACCTGGCCCTTCAAGTTTGAATACAATAGTGGACGGGTTGGAAACATTTATGGCCCAGAAGACTGCCCCACTATTTGCATTAACATAGTGAGAGGAATACTGAACCTGATACAGATAACCATTAAAAAGTCACAGAATGTGTACGAATTGCAAGAGGTTTGTTTTTTTTCCATTCTAAAACTACTTTACTGAAAGGGTGTGTTCTCTTTAGTTAGTCTTCCTTTCAGTTTCTGTTTATTTGCAAGTACTTTTGAATGTTCATAGTAAGAAAAAGACGATTTTTCATTCACATAGAAGAAAATGCATGCACATGTGTTGAACAAATTATCTGGGCTGAATTCTTTCTAAGATGTCTGTCTTTAAGTCTTAACATGCAATCCTTTGGAAAAAAAAGAATTTTAAACTCCATCCCCTGACTGAGTATTGCTCACATGCCTATATTTTAGTTTAACATTGTGTGCAATAGCAACAGGTTTCAAAACATGATTAAGACTGTTCAGTATGTCCCTACCCTCATATTGTTCATTCAGAGTTTTCATTCAGTAAAACTTCTTCTCATACTGTGAAATCCTGATATAATTGGGAAGTCTCATTATCTGTATTTATCTGCCAGGCTGGAATTGGAGGTGTTTGCCATACAAGGTATATCATTCAGGAAGACAGGAAGAACAGCCGGGTCTCTGTTACCAAAACTGTAGACCAAAATAATTGCCAAGAAAAAGTGGCGAAGAGTGTTGGGATGGCTTACATCTATCCTTGTCCTGTTGACATGATGGTATGTGAGATATGGAATGATCTTCCCATTTACAAGCACAGTTATTCAATTCCCATTCACTCTTTGGGTCTCTCTGTCCTCCTACAGAAAGAAAGGCTCATAAAAGGGACTGCAGCTTTCTCCTACAAGCTGAAGCAGTCAGACAGCAGCACCCTGATCACAGAGGTGGTGTCTCAGCAGGTGTATCAGTTCTCACCACTCAGTGAACCTACTGGTGTTGCTGTCTCGGAAGCAAGGTAGGTGGGACATGGGATTATTTTCACAAAGTGAAAATAATTATAGGTTCTCTCCATCCCTTTCTCTCCTAATTGAAGTGAAATGAGAATTGAGCTCCATATGAGTTGGATAAGGGTCTGAATACTCACACTTGGGGTTTTCACAGTCCTGAAAGTTCAGCAAACCAATCTTTATTTGTATTCTGGTCAAGCTGGCACTACAACTACATGGAAGAAAAGGATAAAAGCTGGTTTGCTCACTTTTACCGTAAGAATGCAACTTTACTGCTGTTTGTCCTGAAAAAGGGCTGAATTGATAGTGTCAGGGGGAAGATGGTGCACACAGAAATAAGATAATTCATTACAGAGTCTGTAGCTCTCATTCAGAAGATGGCAATTTTGCTTCTCCTTGGAAACAATTTCATTGTGGATAACTTTAATACCATTTTGTTTTAGATCAAAGGCTTTATTCATTAGCAAAAGGTTTTACTGTGATAAGAAAAATTATTAAGGAGTACAACTGATCCCATCACAGGATCACAGAAACAACAAATAGTCAAGGCAGATGAATGAAGGGAGCTGATGCCTTTCTCCCATGACACTTGTCCCCTGACAGACAACAACTCACCTTGCTTGAAGTGAGAAGTGAACGGGGCAGCTCCCCAGACTTTTCTATGCAGAGCTATGGAGGCCTTCGTTACCAGTTCCCAGCAGAATTGCCACAGATGTCACTGCAGCTAATCAAGATGAAAAACCCTGAGCAACGGGTAGAGTATTTTTAGGCCTTCAAACTTATTTCCTAATAAAAAAATAATAAAAGAATAACGATCATAAATTTCAAAGAATGTAATTACATATGCTGTCTCTTGTGTTTTGTAACAGATAGTTGAAATACTGCAACACATAGTCCTGAATAACCAACAAGATTTCCATGATGATCTTCCATACCGATTCCTGGAGCTTGTCCAGCTCTGCCGGATAGCAAGTGCTGACACACTTGAGTCTGTCTGGAGACAGTTTTCAGATAAACCTCGCTATAGGTATTTCATTGTTTCAAATTATAAGAAACCTTTCTATTTTTGGAAAATTGGGAGCTAAAATGAAGGTTTTTCGGTTTTTTTTTGCATCAACTTGCAGGAGATGGCTGCTGAGCGCAGTTTCTGCGACAGGCACCACAGAAGCACTCAAATTCATTAAGAGCAGAATCCGCAATGATGACCTTAACTACCTTCAGGCTCTTCTTAGTGTTTCCTTTGCTCTCCATTTAACAAAAGCTGATGAACACACTGTTCCAATAGCAGCAGTGAGTAGATCTGTGTGAATCTTTCCCATCTGATAACAAAAGGAATGATCATCGATGACAGCCTTTGATTATTAAGTACATGGGAGACTTGATTCTCTCATACACATAAAATCTTCGTGTGAATGTAGACCCAGGAATTTCTTTTGGCATTACATTTATGACAGGAGAGTTCAGTCCTGTTTCTTCCTTTCCCTACATTAATCTAAAATCCTTCTGCTATAAGAGCGTCTGAGAATAAGTCCCATTTTAGTTTGCTGGGATCACATGGCATGCCTTCTACAGCCAAAACTTTGTCCACTTCAATCTCTTACTTCTGAAACAAATGGTGACTGGTGTGTTATGTCACTTGAATAGCTCTTTTAATTGCAAATATTCCTATGAGCTGGAATGTGCTCCAGGTGAAGGGATTAGTGCAAGCATCAAATATGTTAACACTATGATGAATCATTTATTCTGAACAGGATTTTTGCCATCTCTAGTCAATATTTTTCTTCTTAAACAGAAGAAAATGATACCAAGTGAGAATGCATCATTAATATGATTGAGGGGCACAGTTTTCCTAAGGATATTCCATTTATACAGTGATATTTATCCATAAACTTTGTGTTTTAAATGTTATGTTTAGTTGAGGGGCTATGTAAGCTCATAAATATGTATATATTGAAACAAGAGGGGAATTGAGCTCCTAAGTGAAGCTTCCAGACAGAAAGTTTACAAGGTACTGTAATTTGTTTGAATGCAACAATAATCATTCTGAAATTGATCCCCTCAGGTAAGATCTGATTATTTTTCCTGAAAGCTTTGTGAAGCATTGTATTAAATAACAAATTAATATTTTTTCCTCACAGGATTTAGTGACCAGTTCTCGAATCCAGAAAAGTCCCATGCTTCAACAAGTTGCCAGCTTGGGATACAGTTCTGTGGTCAATAGATATTGTTCTCAGACCTCAGCTTGTCCAAAAGAAGCTCTCCAGGTGGGCAGCTTTATATCGTGGTTTTTTTAATAGCTTATTAATGGTCATTATAGTGCCTTAATTCTTTTAAGACACAGTATGAAAACGGTTATTGGACGTACAAATACACGTTTCATAGGTCTCCTCCAGAACAAAGGCAATGTTTTATCAATGTAGATATGCTTCATCATTGAAAACACAGTTTTCACATTGCAAAGGTAAAATCCTGAAAGAAGACACCACTGTGATTTTATTAAAAGCAGTTGCTTCATTGTGGTAGGCTTTTCAATGAGTAAGGGGAATGCTGTGGACATCATATATTTTAGGAAGAGAAGATTGAACTGTGCTTTGTCTATAGCCCATCCATGACCTGGCAGATGAAGGGATCAGCAGGGGCCGTGAAGACAAAATGAAATTAGCTCTGAAGTGCATTGGCAACGTGGGAGATCCAGCCAGCATCAAGCGCATCCTGAAGTTCCTTCCCATGTTTTCATCCAGTGCTTCTGATATCCCCATCCACATTCAAATTGACGCCATAATGGCCTTGAGAAAAATAGGTTGGAAGGATCCCAGAACTGTAAGTAGGATCTGGCAGATTTTCTTTACTTAGGGAATTAGAGAATATGTACTTTAAAGGTAATGAATTTAATGGTATCGTGTGTGGATTCAGCATGGTTTTTTTTTAAAAAAGGTTATTTTTAAGAACAATATTATACAATTTTATATTCAGCTGATGTTTTCTCTAAGCTGCAATGATTATTAGTCAGTAGGAAGCTTCCGAAAGGATATAAGCACTGTTGCTTTCATCATCTGTCATAAGTAATTAAGTCCTATGCTAGTTACATATAGTGGGCATTTTGCCACCTAAGTCAGACATATAATTTAAACTGTCCCTGTAGTCAAGACAAGAGAGAGACACACTTTCTGTTAAACTCCTAGGCAAAAAGTTGGCATTGCTCTCCCTCTTTTAGACCCTTTCCTTAAGGTTGGATGAGTCACCACAGAACCCTCACTGAGTTTGCTGTCACAATAAGTGTAGGCAAGACTCGTGCCTTTCAGATGGTTTATGTATAAGACCTACATGAGAAACCATTCACTCAGACTGTACTTGGCAAACTGTTGAAGTTACCCTCTAAAAAGTGGTCTAAAATAATGCAGCATGCTCACTTAGTGGAGTTACTCCAAAGAATGAATCTGTCTTATTATCTACAGTTGTTTATTCCAAAGTTATTCACTGCTCTTTGAATGGCAGTAATGCACAAATGCTGATGCCTTTTGCATTGTGGTGAGTTGGTTCAATACATTGATAAATGGACCTTTATTTCAGATCCAGTGTCCGTTCTTCTCCATGGGGCTGTTCCCCTATGGCTTCTTCAGTTGTCTTAATAAAATTATGTGGAACCATGCAGTAAAAAAGATCAGGAAACCTTTCTGCAGGGATAATGACTGCCTCTCCCATATTTCTTGTGGTTTAGGTACGGACCAAATTTGCAAAATTGTCTCAGTTATTGGTAATTCCAGACACTGTTTTGCCTCTGCAGGTGCAGGGATATCTCATCCAGATCCTTGCAGACCAGTCACTTCCCACCGAGGTGCGCATGATGGCTTGTGCCGTTATCTTTGAGACAAGGCCTGCCCTTCCTTTAATAACAACCATAGCGAATGTGGTGATGAAGGAGAGCAATTTGCAAGTGGCCAGTTTCGTCTATTCCCACATGAAGGCTTTGTCAAAGAGCAGGCTGCCATACACGTACAACATGTGAGTAGAAACAAGAGAAAAGCAGGCCATCTTCTGCAAAGAACGAATTCTGTTACATTCTTTTTAGTGAGCACTGCACGTGCTGACAACTGAAGGCAGTTTTTATACAGGTGGGGTGCAGCTTATTTCTGGATATTATTACCTTTCTCATTTTGTTTAGATCTTCAGCTTGCAATATCGCCCTTAAGCTGCTGGCCCCCAAATTGGACAGGCTGAGCTATCGCTATAGCAAGGTCATACGTATTGGTGGTTACTTTGGTGAGTAAAAGTGTTTCAGTGACCAGGAAACTTTCAGTTCAGAAATTCAGTCTTAAGAGATATGAAATCCCTTGGAGAAATATGACATTCTCTGTTTTAATGAGAAATGAAATTAAATATGAGGGTCACATGTTTAAAAGTGCATGAGTAGCCATACGGTAATTTCTGCCTAAAAATTTAGAATTTATGTAATGATATATCTTAAAGCTAGCAGTGGAAAAATCTGTAGAAATATGATCTTGAATGATAACTGGAATGGTTAGAAAAAAGATATGTCTCTTGTTTACTTCTGCCATAGATGACTATAAAGTTGGTGCTGCTGGAGATGTCTTTCTTATGAACAGCCCAGGAACAATGTTCCCAACAGCAATCATTTCCAAGCTGATGGCATATTCTGCAGGGTCAGTGGCTGATTTGGTGGAGGTAAATATTTACCTAAATCAATGAAAACACAAATTAAAACTAAAACTGATGGCAAAGTGTCATGTCTATAAGTACATTTCAGTCTGCTCCTTCTCATGCTGTTTTGGTAGGCTGGTGTCCGTGTGGAAGGCCTCACAGACGTCATCATGAAACGAAACATCCCGTTTGCTGAATATCCCACATACAAAAAGATAAAGGAGATTGGAAAAGCTGTAGGTATTTTCAATAAAGCAACATGTGGGTTGTATAAAGGGCTATTTAGTGAGGATTCTCATACTAGTTAAGTTCTATGTCAGAGAGTAAGTTACTCTCCTAGCAGTCAGCTCAAGCATTTCTCTGAAGGGGACATGGGCAGTGGGACTGCAGGGAACGTCTGCCATGGCTGCAATAGCTTCTGCCAGTTCTTGCTCTGGCTCTACCTCCTCCCCACCTCACAGATGGCTGCAGAAGTAGCGTGGGAGGCGAGGGGAGTGGCAGACACTGCAGCATGGTATGTCACGTGCCTGGCAGGCTTGCTACTCCCTCCATCTACCATACCTAGTCTACAAGAATATACCTTTGCCTTGAAGAGAAAAGGTTATTTTTTGCTGTGCTTTCAAACTAGGTTTAATGGTATTAATGGCCCAGAATCTCTATGTACATGTTACTGCATTGGAATACCAAACACTGGACTGGACGTTATTCACGGCCATCTCAATGACAGGAGAAAATCTGAACTCGTGCCACCAAGCTATTTACTATTGGAAATTTTACAATGGAAAATGGCAGCTTGGCCAGTCATGGGTTTGGTCACCTTGCTGAATTACCTTTTGTAAAGTGCTGCATTAAGAAACTTTGCTTGTTTCTTTATCTGTTCCCCAGCTGTTGGGATGGAAGGAGCTGCCAACAGAAAGCCCCTTGATATCAGCCTACTTGAAACTCTTTGGCCAAGAGCTGGCCTACATCAGCATCAATAAGGAAGTCCTACAACAGGCTGTGAAGGTACCAGGGACCCCTACTTCTCCTTGCAATATTTGACACCGTTGTACTTCATATCCCAACCCCTTGGCCCCTGTTTTATTGCAGAATGTGCTAGAACCTGCTGACAGGAACACGGTGCTGAAGAGACTCATTAGCCAATTCCGCAGTGGCATTGCAGGACAATGGACACAGCCAGTGTGGCTGGGAGAGCTGCGATACATCGTTCCTACCTGCACTGGTCTGCCTCTGGAGTACGGGTCATACACAGCTGCTCTGGCCCGGGCAGCAGTGAGCGGTGAGCCGGGAACTGGGACATCAGCTCTGCAAGCTCTGAGCAGGGGATGAGAGGGACAGGGACTGAGGGAGGCTGGAGGAAGACGGAGAAAGCCAGGAAATTAGGAAAAGAATGAATTTTTGTAGTGGAGGATGGGACAGTGAAGATATTTGAAGAGAAGCTGGATTCACTGATTTGTGCATTGTCTTTGAATGGATTAAAGACAGAAGAGGTGAGGTTGAGAATCTGGGAAACCTGAGAGTGAAATGTCAGCATTCAATGCCAGAAAAAACAAGAGGGAAGCTGATGTGGACATGGGCAGAAGGGGGTGACTCCTGAGAGGTGCACATACAAACTAAGCAGGATTCAATGGTGATTGAAACAGAGAAGAAAATAGAAGACAATCAAAAGAGAATTGTTAGTAATATTAGGAAGTCAGGAAGAAAAGAGGGCTTTTGAAAAGAGACAGGAGCTCCATTTTAAAAGAAGAAATATGCAAGAGTGAATCCTCACCAAGAAGTTAATTCAGTGATTATACTGTTTGCTGAGCAGCAGACTTTTAAATTAGGCAAAATTGACCCTTGCATCTGCTGACACCAGTGAGATCTGTGAATGAAGGGGGAAGTACATGTACTTGTGCTCTCCTATGTGCCCATTCTTCTCTGCTGTTGGTTTTTTGATTTTTTAGTTTGCTTTAATAACACTTTTGAACCTCTGCCTGTTGTCTTCTGTGTGTTTTAAATTTGTTTCGTTTTGCTTTTAATAACATCCTTGTAGCCAAGTTGTGGGGGGGTATGGATCAGATGGATGGGCTACAAAATGAGGGAAAGCTGTTTGGGCTGCTGCTCTCCAAGGGTAGTCAACAGCTGAAAGTCTAATTGGAGGCTTGTTACAAGAAACATTCCTCAGTCATTGACGCTTGTTCACTGTCTGTTTTAAAAATTTGAACTTCAGAGAAAAAGGCACTCTCAGCAAATCTGATTCAATATTGACATTGAATTGGTGGGAGCAGTTTTCTGCATGGGGGGTCAGGCTGCCACCCCAGGAGGGGACCCTGACAGACTGGAGGAGGGGATGGCCTGGCAGAAGTGTGATGAAATTTGACAAAGGCAATGCAAAGTCCTTCACACCTGGGGTGGAGTAACCCATGCAAATGTATAGGCTGGGCATCACCCAGACAGAAAGCAGTTTTGCAGACAAGGACCAGGAAAGCCAGGACAAGCTGGTACAGTAAACCAGCAGTGTGCTCTTGTGGTGATGAAGGCCAACTGCACCACTGGCTGCAGGAGCAAGAGCACAGCTAGCATGACAATGATTTCCTTCCTTTATACAGCACATTTGAGGCGGCATCTGGAGTACAATGTCCAGTTTTGTGTCCACAGTACAAGAAAGATGTTCACAATTGATCTGAGGAAAAATTAGAGAGCAGGGGTTTAGCCTGGTTGTCCCTTGTTCACTCTGTCTTCTGACTCTTTGTGTTTCTGAAATTTTAATGTTATACTAATTATCAAACTTTCAACGTGGGTCAGGTCTTCATTTTCTTAGTAAATTTTTATTTCCATTTTCAATATGTTGCATCAGAACCTTTGCCTACATAATAATCTTTCTGTATATTTTCAGTATTTTTTGGACTCATAAAAGATCTCATGTACCCCAAAGTCTGTCTTGTTTTCCAGCCATATTTGTTGTACTAACAAAAGTATTACATCATATTGAAAATTGTCATTTTGTTATGTTCAACTCCTTTCACTCTTACCATGTTTAAATTTTGTTCTTGCATTTGCAGTGGATGGAAAGGTAACTCCCCCTTTAACTGGAGATTTTAGACCTTCACAGTTGCTTGAATCCACTGTGCAGATTCGGTCTGACATAAACCCAAGGTATGGGAGGTTTCTAAGACTTTACACATGAAAAAAGTTTTCAGAGAAGACAGAACCACATGTGTGAAAAGATCACCTTTCTTACATCTGATTGCTTCACTCTGTTTCAGCTTATACATACAGAGAGTCGCAACAATGGGTGTCAACACAGAATACTTCCAACAAGCTGTTGAAATTCAAGGCAAGGTCCTGGCAAGACTGCCAGTGAAGTTTGATGCCAAGATAGACGTGAAACAGAAAAATATTAAGATTGAAACTAATCCATGCCATGAGGAAACTGAGATAGTGATTGGAAGGTATAGTAACATTACTTCAGAATACTTTGAGTTGCTGAAACCTGACAAAGTTCACTATTGACTGACCTCCTAGAGAGGTTTCTAGATAGGCAGAGTGGCCCTTCAATGTGTAGTAGAACCTTTGGGATAAAACACAAGGAAGAAAAATAGGGGAGCTAAAAATCAAAAGATATCTAAATTATTTAGCAGTTTAATTTTTATTTTAATCTGTTTATTGTTTTGTGTTCTTAATATTTTTCATTATTTTATTGTCTTTTAGTATTTTAATTTTTATATTTAAATGAATTTTGTTAATGCTTGGATAAATTTAAAGAAATGTCCAAGATTTTGAAAACTTCCCATGATATAAGGAAACTATATTTTTCATGAACTCTTATTTGTTTTCAATAATACTTTTATTTAGCAATTCATATATAATCCCTATGTTCAAATAACAGATCTCTGTGCTGTCACATGATACTGTCAGGGATGTGTTTAATCCAAAGACAAGGGGTCAGAATAATTCACTATTTTTTTCACGTATCTCAACAGACATAAGGCTTTTGCTGTATCAAGAAATATAGGAGAACTCGGTGTTGAAAAGAGAACCTCAATTCTCCCAGGGGATGCTTCATCAAATATTGTGGAAGAACCTTTCAAACCATCAGAGAGAGCTTCCAGTGAAGGTTTCACAAAGGTAACGTATTGCTTTTTGCTTATATAGTAATATTTACCCTCTCTGTGATGCATGTCTGTAGTTTTACTCTTGCCTATGACATGCTCCCAGTGGTATTCACACACTCCTCTCTAATGCAGCAAGAAGATGACAGCGCCACCAGAAAACATTCCTATAGCTCTCAGGAGGATCTTCACCACATCACAGGGAGAAAAACTCATAAACGAGACATTTGTGTCAAAATGGATCATCTTGGTTGTCAGCTCTGCTTTTCCAGAAAGTCACGAGATGCCAGTTTCCTAAAAAATACATATTTGCACAGATTAATTGGAGAACATGAAGCTAAAATAGTCTTGATCCCAGGTAAAATACTGGCCACAAACCTTGTCATCTTAGTTTTGCCAGTGCTATTTGAAGCAGTATAACCTTCTAATGTGTGCAATTGGTGTGTAGTTGAAACAGATGCTGATATTGACAAAATTCAGCTGGAGATTCAGGCAGGATCCAGAGCAGCTTCCAAAATAATTCAAGAGGTAAACTCGGAGTATGAGGAAGAGGATGAACCATCTCAGAATAAGGACATTCAAGCTAAACTGAAGAAGATTCTAGGCATTGAAAATATGATTAAGGCAAGTGACTTTGAGAATGAGAGTGGGGAACATTGTCCCCTAAATGAAGCCAAGAATTTGAAGTTCAGTGTGGAAAGATGGCATGGGAAAAAAATTATGGGGCTAGTTTGAAAGTTGCTAGTGCTAGGCCTGCCAGTCAGTGCCACATCTGGAGAGATTGATCCCATGGGGTATGTTCAGCTTGGTCTTGTGTGTGGGATGGAGTGGAGCTAAGGGAGTTCTGCAGCTTCTGCAGGGAGGTGGTTGTTCCTTGAAAAGGCTGATGTGAGAAGCTCATCTGACACCCACAGAAATTTTACTTTGTAAATACAGAACCAGCTCTGTCCTCTCTCTTAGACTTCTCTTTGAACTGGTTTTGCAGGTTGCATATAAAACACGGCACCAGAAGAAGCGACCTTCAAAGAAAGAAAACGCTGTGCTAACAGAGCTTGGGACAGACCCCAATGCAAAATGTCCCTCCAGCTCATCTTCTGCCTCTTCAGCTGTCTCCTCTTCCTCACCATCTGCTGTTTCTCCTGATTGTAAAAAGGCAGGGGATGAAGATGAGAATGATCAAGAAAAGCAAGGAAGAAACAGAGATGCAAGCAGCAAGAGCAGCAGTAGCAGTAGTGACAGAAGCAACAAGAGCAGCAGCAGTGACAAAAGCAGCAAGAGCAGCACCAGTAGCAGCAGCAGTGACAAAAGCAGCAAGAGCAGCACCAGTAGCAGCAGCAGTGACAGAAGCAGCAAGAGCAGCAGCAGTAATGACAGAAGCAGCAAGAGCAGCCGCAGTAGCAGCAGCAGTAGTGACAGAAGCAGCAAGAGTAGCAGCAGTAGCAGCAGCAGTAGTGACAGAAGCAGCAAGAGCAGTAGCAGCAGCAGTAGTGGCAAAAGTAGCAAAAGCAGTAGCAGTAGCAGTAGTGACAGAAGCAGCAAGAGCAGCAGCAGTAGCAGTGGTAGTAGTAGCAGCAGCAGCAGCAGCAGTCATCATAGCCATGGGCATCACTCAGGGCGTCTGAATGGCAGCAGTAGCAGCAGCAGTAGCAGCAGCAAATCACTGAGTCGCCATAGCCACGGACATCATTCTGGACATCTGGAAGGTGGCAGCAGCAGCAGCAGCAGAGATTCCAAAATATGGGTAACTATGTCAATAAATCAACTGATGCTGCTAATGTTTGTGAATCACATTCCTGATGGTGGCTGGTTTTGCATGACAGATCAGGAGATTGAATTGACATAGCAAATTTTAGCAATATAAAATTACATTTATTCTGCAAACACACCTGCAATCATTGGCTCAGATGTCTACTTAAAAGCATCTCAAAAGTTTCCACAAATCTGTTGAAACTTTTGTTATAGGCAGGGAACCGTTTTTTGGGTTTTTTTGCCAGTTTGCTGTCCACATATTCATCTTGCATTATGTGCTTGTGACTACACATACAGGACTATGTATGAATGAAAATTAGTAAAATTCTTATTTAATTTCCAGTGCTTAAATTTCAATATAATTGCAACATTTCTTTTCATCTGAGACTTTTAATCTTCTTATTTTTATCATTTTCAAAGGAAGTTCATGAGATTTATCAGTACCGCTTTAAATCAGCACATAGACAAGAGGTGAGTTTTTCATTCCTCGGTAAAAGAAGTATGGAAACTGTCACGGATCAAATGGAGACTTTAAAGGCAGCTTATTATTTTTGTTGAGGAAAATTACCATGCTGATAACATTAGATCCTTGGTGGTTCTTCTGAGATGTGTAAAGACAGAGAGCTATGTTCCCCTTGGTGTTGTGCACATGATGCCATTTGTGGCTCTGCAAAGGAGATGCAAAGCCTCTATCTACCAAAGCAATGCAAGGGGCTGGAGCTGCACACATTGGAGGAACAAAGATACTGCCATCAAAAGCATGGGTCATTTGACTGGCTTTGGTCATTTGGTTTCTTGGGCTGGAATCACTGCTCATATATACCAGGATAGTGATGTGGACAAACACAGGAGGATATATTATAGTATTTTGGTTTAGAGGATTCTTACTAGGGCATGAACCAGCCAGGAGCAGTGTACTTCTTAGTAGTGTTCCTCAAAAAGTAAAATTTCAGCCATCCATTCAGATATTTTTCCAATCTGTTGCCAGGTTCATTCAATCTGTCCTCCAGTTGCTAAGGCCATTGCAGAAGTTCTGCTCTTTCATATTGAATCAAGAGGCTGGTTTAATTTGATTTTTTCTGGTCCACTGTTTTTCCATATAGGAAATTCTCATCTAGATGTGTTCCTTCTTTATTTCTTCTCAGGGGTCAGACATATTTGAGCAAACAAGATTTTTCAGAGCTAGATGACAAGTACTAAACAGGGCAAAGCCTACTGCAAGTCATTGAGCTGCTCAGGGTTGGAACACAAGTTTATCCACACCACATGCCATGACAGAGAGCTCAGCACTGCCTAGTGCAATTTCTTCAAGCATACTTTTAAGTTACATTCTTGAGCATGTTGGGTTTTCTTTTTCTTGCAGTTCCCAAAAACAGAACTCCAAGCTGATGGACTTAGCAGCTCGTACTCTACCAGATCCAGTCGTGCCTCATCTCGAGCTGTTTCCCGGGTTAGTTGCATCATTTTTAGGGTTTTTTTGTCAGCTTGGAAGAATGTTGGAGAGGCCATGCACTTGCCATAATTGTACATCTGGGTTGATGGGGAGAAATTCCAACCTCTCAAGTCTCAGGAACTATAAAGAGTGATACATGCATCATAATTCCCACACACATGTTCCTCTGCAGTGAGGATCCTTCTTACTTGTATTGCAACCCTTCCCTAACGGTAATCCCAGCCAACAGACTCCTGCAGAGACTCATCTTGCAACTTCTGCAACCAGGAGGGAGGTTGAGGTGCTGCAGTACCAGTGTGAGGACATTGCTGGTGGCAGCTGAGGTTCAGAGTAGCCTTATCAAAAGGTATGCTCCAAAGGGGACATGTATCACCTGGGCTCCTCACCACCACCGAGTCAGACGTGTACAGGCATGCTAATGGTGGAGTGAAGATATTGAAGGCCACAGCACACTTAAGGCCCTGCTCCAAGGGAGGAGGTTCTTGATGTTGAAGACAATGCCCTGGGTTATATTCTGTGCTGGGTTGCTGTACAAGCACAAAACCTGCCCGCCCCACAGAATTCATAGCCAAAGTGTGAAAGCCAAGAGATCAACCAGACAGATAAACAAGAGGAGCATAGCTGGGGGATGTTATTGCTGTGAGAATGAGTGATGATGCATGCAACTGACAGCTGATGTTGTTCAAATTGAAAACCACTTTCTGTTATTCACAGGCTGAGTATTAATAGCAAAGCCCAAATCATATAGTCATTAGTGTATTTTAATCACATGAATATTTTCATGGTATTATCTGTAGCTCAGGAAATGGCACAAATTTTGGGTCATATAAACACAGGAATGAAGTCCATCTGTGCACGCAGAGGCACATGCACATTAAAGATTTTAGAGGCATGTATATATGTCTGGTACGTATGATAGTATATATTTGTGGTTCAGTTACTTATTTTTCATTTATCCATCCAGATCTTGCATCTAAAATGTTTCAAGATGACTCTTTTATAATTATATTCTTTGCATATTTTCTTCTCCCTTCTTCTTAGCCTAACTTTTTGGGAGATGTTAAAACACCAGTATTAGCTGTTTTTCTCCATGGCATCCGTAACGATAAGAAGATAGGAGGCCTCCAGCTTGTGGTGTATGCTGATATTGACTCCATTAAGCCCCGGATGCAGGTGTTTGTGTCAAATCTCACAGATTCAAGCAAGTGGAAGCTCTGTGCTGATGCTTCAGTCCTCAATGCTCACAAGGCAGTGGTAAGATTCAAAAATAGCTATATACAGCTGTATGCATCACAGAAAAGACTTGTTCCATGCATTAAAAAATGGACTGTTTATCTCCCCATTTTAGGCTTACCTGAAATGGGGACGGAATTGCCAGGACTACAAGATTTCAACTGAGCTGGTAACTGGGCGGTTTGCTGCCCACCCTGCTGTACAAGTGAAACTGGAGTGGCCTAAAGTTCCTTCCAGTGTCAGATCCATAGCAGAATGGTGAGGTTTTAGTCTTTACTGACATTCATTCACAATATCAGTTAACTGGGAAAAATCAGCATCAACACATGAGGTTCTAGTGGCTAAAGGACTGGCTAATATTTTATTCTCTGATCTGTCTGAGTACTGCCTTTGGATATAAAAACTGAGTGGGATTACATCCTATTTTAATGTACAGTAATTCTTTATACTGGACATAATTACTGAAAACTGAAGAACAGATCCTTCCTTTCACTGAACACTTGAACAGTAAAGCAGAGAGTGGGTGTGAGGACCTAACAAGTGATCCTGAAGACTATTATGCTACTTGCATACAGGTGTGAGACAACCTGGTTGGGATGTGTGCAGCTTTTTGCTTCTCCATTTCACCACATTTTTCTGATTTGAATTTTTGAAGGTTTTACAAGTTCATCCCTGGGGCTGCATTTATGCTGGGGTTCTCTGAAAAAACGGACAAGAATCCTTCTCGACAAGCCAGGGTGATCGTGGCTCTAACTTCTCCAAGGACGTGTGACGTTGTTATCAAGCTTCCTGATGTAATTATGAAATATTTTATCACTCTTCCTTTTTTTTTTTCTTACTAGTAGAAAAGTGTGACCATTGCACTTTAATTACAGTGGATGAATTCTGAGAAGGAAAAATTAAATAAGCATCACTTTGGGTGCAAATGATGAAATCAACTTTTATTTATTTTCAACTTTTTGTTATTACATAGAAGGATATTCATATAGTGCTCCTGCTCATCGAGAGAGGCATGGGTACTCATAATGATGTGGGTTTCCATCTGTAATAGCTCCATAAATGTTCACCTCATCACTTTTGAAAGGGAATAATTCTTTCTCTCCCAAATAATACCTGAATGATTTCTCTCACACCTTGAGAGAAAACTAAGCAAAAGCAAAAACCTCATGGACAATGAGTCAGGTGAGTTGTGTTCATAAAGTCTTTGCAACCAAAGTAGAAGAAATAGAAACCATATTTCAAATAGGAGAAAAATCTTAACTGTTTGCTGGCACAGGTAAATTTTGAATGTACTTTTGAATTCTTTTTCAGATTATCCTCTATGAAAAAGCCATGAGGCTTCCCCTGTCACTTCCTGTAGGTCCAAGGATACCAGCTTCAGAGCTGCAGCCTCCCATCTGGAATGTCTTTGCTGAAGCTCCCTCTGCTGTGCTCCAGAATTTGAAAGGTCAGAGTCTAATCAGGTTCAGAAGCATGACAACCTCAGTGTCATAATTTAGTTGAGCATCTTCAGAATTTTTCTGGCAATATTTATCTTCAGTTAATTAGGAAATGTTCTGTAATAATGTGAGGAAGGTTCAACTGGGAGAAAATATTGCTCATAGAGTACAGAAATCATCAGCATTTCAGGGATCAAGATACAAATTATTTGAATTGAAAACATTTAAAGTTTCTAGCAGTTATTTTTTGTTTGAGAGGGGAGTATATTTTCGATACCTTTTTAAGAATTTGTGAGTGCTTAGTAGCCAAAAGACAATGTAAGCTGTACAAAATATCACATAGTGGAAAAAATATAAAGTTAAATTAATACGGCACTAAAAATAAATTGTGACATGTAATGGCTTTCTCTTATGAAAAAGCAAATACTCAATGGCATTTTTTTAACCAGGTCAATGCTCAGTTTCCTACAACAAAATCACAACCTTTAATGAAGTTCAGTTTAACTACACAATGCCAGCAAACTGCTACCACATCTTGGCTCAGGATTGCAGCTCTGACCTTAAGTTCCTGGTGATGATGAGGAGTGTTGATGAAACTGTGAACCTGAAAGCAATCAACATCAAGCTTGGCATTCAGTAAGTAACCCCTGCCAGATGCTGGGGGCATGAGGGACCATCATCCACATTTAACATGAGAGAAGCTTCGGTCTGAGCTTCACTGCAATGGTTAGCAGCCTGCAGGATTTCAGCATTCCCCTAATTTACTTTCCATGCATGTTGAATATGATGCTGATGCTGTTATCCTGCATCATAGGTGACAAAAATTCCCCTCATGTAATTTAAGCCGTTGAAATGAGCTTATGCTGTGATCAGTGATATTTAGTGAACAGGAAAATGCTTTTGTCACTGTATGTGTGTGAATGTGACAAAACCAGGGTATGAATGCTCCTCTCCTTAACAGTGAAATTGATATGCTTCCTGTGAGTGGACGGGTGGCGCTGCTGGTAGATGGAGTGCAAAGCCCCTCAACAAATGTTTCATACACATCTGCTGGTAAGTAATGCAGTATATCTTGTTTAATTTTCACATATGTTTTAGAGGCAGGGAAGGAAGGATCTGTGAAAGATTTTATCAGTTTGTATTCAATAAGTGTTTCTTTGGTTTCATGGTTAATACTTAAGAACATGTATTTTACTCACTTGTACAGGAACTTTTAGAAGTATTGATTAGGGTGTGAAGCTCTTGAAGCAGAGAAAATAAGCAAGATATAACTAACATGAAAAATCTCTCCTTTTGGTACATCACTGCAGCTCCTACTGGAGTTCCAAATTTGAGAAGTGTTTTGGTTATGCTATAAATCTTGCTTGAATAAAATTTTTTGAAGTAGAGCTTTTCTAAAATTCACCATACGTGGCTTGTATACCAATGTTTTTCCCAATTTGATTTGTAGATATAAATTGCATTCTGAAATTTGCTAGGAATGGATGTAAAGAACTGGTAAAATAGCCTGCTTGATTCTCTCAGAGCAGGAATAGTTTGTTTCTGTGAGAGGTACAGGAAGGCCTTGTTTCATCCTGTGCTCTGTAGTGAGGGGCTATGTCGAGTGTGGGTACGCCCTGACTGTAGAGCTGTAGTATAGGAATCAGGCTAAATCTTGCTGAAATTGGGTTAACATATGCCGGTACTGACCTCTGTCTTATTTGTTATGTACTTGTGAATTGATAACTGTGCTAGAAATGTCTCCAGTGACAGTCATGGTGTTCTTTGTATTTCCAGACTCAAATACAGTGTACTTATGGCCTTATTTTTCTGCATAATTACATAGACTCTACAGACAGCTCTGAAATAATTTCTAGATATAAATATGAATATGCTAATAACCCAAAGAAAAATTAATAAATCTGTGATCATTTAAATTCTCTTTCAACCTTTTAGAAACACCTATTTTCTATATATACACATTTCTAGGTTGCTTTGTTGTATGTTTAGTTTCTTGAAGAGAAACTGAGACATTTTGAAGAAAAGAGCATTTTAGAAACATGACAGCTGCTTTTTTTTTTGCTTTGTTAAAGAAGCTAGATTTGGTCTGGTTTTGTTTTGCTTCATTTTATTTTCTTTTCTTCTAGGTGCTTCTCTGTGGATCCACAGTGAAAATCAAGGGCTTGCACTTCTTGCCCCAGCCTACGGCATTGATAAATTGTACTTTGATGGATATACATTCAGGGTATCATTCTTCCTCTTCATAATCTTGGGTCTTGAGAAATTTCCACAGGATTCCCTTTAATCTGTATGTATGAGTACAAGAGTGTCAAAGGCAAATGTGTGCAGGGCCCAAAAAAACGCAAAGGGAAGATGAAGCTACAGGTTTGCACAGTCCTGCTTTCTATTCCTCAGTGTGAGAAATGAGACTCCTTCACCAATAAAAAATACCTTGTTCTTGCAGTACAAGGTGTGTTGGGACGTGGGTCTGAGTGTACATGTGCTGAGTCAGCAGTGCCTTTGCAAGAAAAATGAGTTTTCAGTTCCTCTCCACTGTTCTTATAGCTGTATAATTCTTCAGAACAGCAAAAGTGCAGCCATTCTTTTTAGATCAATGAATGTCTGCACTAAAAATAATATGAAACAGGAACATAAGAGATTGGTAAAGCATACTGTGTCTTCACCATATTAATAGTCTCGAGCATTAATAACTTAACATACCAGACTGGCACAGCAGGTTTTAAAGATTGTAGCAATTACAGATGCTGCACCCCCGCAGGAGTTTGGAATCTGACTGTCAGACCCTTTTTGAATTCTTACCAAGTTGATTTTAAATGTTTGTGCATTAACTTACACTGGAAGAGACCTGAAAAGCAAAACTCTGCTCCATAGGTATTATTTTATTTTAACTTGAAATGCTTCTGGCCTTTTTTTCCTCAAAGATTCAAGTTGCTTTGTGGATGGCAGGGAAAATGTGTGGAATATGTGGAAAATATGATGCAGAATCTGAACAGGAATATCGGATGCCCAACGGATATGTAGCTAAAAATGCAGTGAGCTTTGGGCATGCTTGGATTTTGGAAGAAAGGCCTTGTAGAGGAGGTATGCAAGTTCTAATAAATTTAATATAATAGTATTGCAGTTGTTTAGAAAATGTCAGAAAATTTAAAATCAGTGCACATTTTGGAAATAAAAAACATATTAAAAATCATTACTAAGTTATATATTATGTGTTAAAATTACTTGCCAATTGAGAAAGAAATAAGAAATCACAGGCTAAACAAGCCAAAATACACAAGTCACTTGAAATTAAATAACCAAGCTGAAAAAAAATAAATCTTTGTTTCAGTTTTGAAGTGTTTTAGAAGATGATCAGGAAAAAAAAAATGGTAGAAGGATAAATTCACACAGAATGCTTAGATTTAAGCACAACAGCATTTTCCAGACATCAATTTTCAACAATTGACCAATCAAAATATAGAATGGGGACTAGTAGTTGTTACCATGGCTGACCACCTGGTTTTTAACCAGTGCAACTTGTCAGGCAAAGCATTCAAGTACATGGGCAGTTTCAAGGACTTAATTACATGGTTGAAATAAAAAAGCTGCATTTTAAGTGTTTCAGTAGATTAGGATCTTATGGTATGCCGATGCTCTCACCTGAAGTTATGATGCAACATCGTACCATAATGCTCGAGGAGAGCAGGCACATGGCATTTGTAGAGACTTGTCCTGGTGGGAAGAACTTCCTCAGTCCCTGGAGATGGCTTGTACATATTTAGCTGTGCATTAAATGTCATTCTTCCATGCCTTTGTCATGAATACTGGGCATCAAATTTAGTTTAGATGGATATGGAGTCCACAGGCATGTACACAGTAGTATTCCAATGGTTGGTAATGACCACGTACTGTGTCTCCATTTAATATACAACAGACATTGCTGGAATTTCACAGCGTAAAACATAGGAATAAATTGTTATCGGTTTAACTTCTCACTTTTAACTGTTTTATCCTGAGAATCCAAAATGAGGTCGATATTACTGGCTGGCAGCAATGACTTTTGCACTGTCTGCAGCAATTCTGTGTTTGAGTGACAGTGGTAATAATGCAATTATTTAGTGATTAATATTATTTGGTCAGAAATCTCCCCTTTAGTTTTGCTGCTGAATCTAATACTTTTTGAAGTTTCTTAATGGCTATTTGGTAAGCCAGTTTACTTTGAAAAATGTTCATTAGAAAGTACACGAGACTATGTTTCTACATTCTGATCTAGGAATAGACTGGTTCCATTTGAAATTAACTTTCCATGACTCCATATCTAATTAGCTGATTTGAAAGGTTTATCAGTCAGTAAAGCTGCTCTGTTTATGATCAAAATACAGTTTTCACAGAGGGGAGTTGTTTGCAAATTGTCAGTGTTGGCAGATGGGTCCTTCTAGGTAGATCTGGAGCTTTTGAATGTAAGCACATAAACTATCACCAATATCTGTGTTCCAGTCTGCAAACTACGGCGCTCATTTGTGAAGCTTGAGAAGACAGTTCAGCTCGCCGGTGTAGAGTCCAAGTGCTATTCCACAGAGCCAGTGCTGCGCTGTATGAAAGGATGCTCTGCCACCAAGACTACTCCAGTCACTGTCGGCTTCCACTGTCTGCCTGCTGGTATGTCAACAGAAATCTTACTGAATAGGAGCTGAACAAAAGTGTAAATAGACTGTGATTTGACTCAGTTACTCCACTTGAAAAGTATGAGTAATCTAACATAGCCACAGGTAGGGATGAACTTACTGCTCTGTTGACTGAAGCCCTTTCTCTGTTTTTGTTAATATGTAAACATTTCTTCAATAAGAGAGATGATTTTCTATTGTAAGTTTACTGGTTTTAATTGTACTGGAATTTAAAATCTAAACTAAACTCTCCTTCATGGTGCTTGGAGCTAAGTTAAGGGCAGGCTAGCAGCACAGTCAACACTGTGATCCAGCTGAAAAACTGTGTCCTGCAACCTGTGAGTACTGAACCACACATGAGCATGTGCAGCACCCTGAAATGGGGATCCTTGCCCTGTAGTTTTTATATATCATTGCCTTGCATGTGATCCTGATTCACTGAGTTGATTTAGACATTAGAGGGACAGGTGTGAACAGGATTCTTGTACAGGTGCAGTGATATAGGAGAACATATTTTTTTATAGGTATATAGTAGCTTATAAGAGATTAGATAAGGTAGGTGTAGATTATATAGATCCTAGAATCATATCTGTTTTCCAAGTTTTTTTTTTTTCTTAAAGACCATAATACGCTTTCCTAAATGTATAATTAATAAAATCCTGCATGGAAGTAGTAGCTTTCAAGGTAGAACTGTCTTACTAATGAAGTGGGTTCCCTGGAACATCTCTGTGCCTTAGACAAATATAAATACGTAAGTCAGTGAGGAGTAGCCAAACCTGCTGTAATTAATGACTAGTGCATGGTAAATGCTGTACCTTGCAGAACTACTTCTGAAGTATACTGTTTACTTTTCATTTCTTGTTCCCTATCAGATTCAGCTACCAGCCTGACAGACAAACAGACAAAGTTTGACCAGAAGTCAGAGGATATGCAGGACACTGTTGATGCACACACAGCATGTTCTTGTGAGAACGAAGACTGCGCCGCGTGAAGCTGTACATTGCAGCACAGGAATAAACAGAAACACTTTCAAGTTTTTATTTTGTGGTGTAAAAATATTTCATCTAAAGGAATAATAGAGACACTAAAGTATTGGAGGAATCTTCTCAAATAATTTAAAGTATTAAACTTTATTATTGTAGAAACTGATATAATTGCCCATAAATATCTGATTTCATAATAAATCCATGCATGGAAAAAATTATGAAGTCTTCTTTATTTCAGTGGTCATGTAAAGAGGAGGTCTGCACAGGTTCTCCTCACTCCCCATTTTGCAGACTTCTTGAGTCTGTGACCATCTTCTGTGCATCAGGCACATTCCCATTTCAGGCCCCACTGGGAATACAGATTGGGTAGCTGTAGGCTACCCAACAGGCTCCTGATTGTTCCCTCAGTGCTTTCTTCCCTGGTGCTGGGATTCTGTGCATCTGGAGCAGGAGCTGATCACCTCTGTGTGATACTGCATCCTCTGCAGCAGCCACCCAGCTGTGTGGTACTCTACAAAAATGTGGTGAGTGCGTGCTGCTGTAGCGAGCAGCAGGCCAAGGAATAAATCTGAATGTCATGCCCCTGGTCTGAGGAAGCCAAGAATACATTATGTTTCTCGTGCACCACATGCAGAGCTAGGGTGAATCAGGGATCTTTGAACAGGAAGAGGTTACCCAAGCACACCACCTGCCAAAGGGTCTGAAGCAGAGCCAGATCTCTGCACTTTGGGTGAGATGCCCCAGCCTTTGTGCCCCGCATGAGTCTTTGCTGAGGCCACCATCAACAGGTGAGCTCTCCCTCCTGCCCACCTGCTACAGGTCTGTGTGGGCGCAGTCAGGCTTGTGCTCATCTGTGCTGGCTGAGCACTGGAGCTCAAAGGATTCCAGCAGATCTGAAAGATGTTTTCTGCTTGCCCTTAAGGCTGTGCTCGCAGGCTGAGTAGGCACACTGGGTGAATGTGTTTTTGAAAACACTTGAGAACATTCTATAAAAATTGTGTTGTTTTGCTTTCTTCAGCAGCTTTGGTACATTTAAAGGATGCACATATGTGAGTTTTATTATTTGAATATGAGATTTGTAGTTCAAAAAGGTAAAGTCCTTACTACCAAAAGAAGTATGTTTGAAAGGTCTAAATATACAGTTCTGCACAGTTTAAATGCTGCCATGGCAACCTGAACTGCAGGGTGATGGGGAGCTGGCAGCAGGCATTTTTGGGCACTACTTGGCAGCACCCGTAAAGTGATAAGGTGATAGTTTTGCTTCTTGCCTGGAAGTCACATGGAGCAGTGACGGGAAGCACAAATTTTTCAGGTAACCTGAGGTGTAATCCAACAAAATCCAGGGATTTATGTGGCCCTGGGAGCTGGGCTCCGTGGTGGGGGAGCTGTGGCATGAGCTCCCAGCTCCAGTCTGGGCTTCTCTCTTTCCAGCATGCCAAGGCTGGAGCACAGTTTTAGGGTGTTGTTGTCTTCCACCCTCTGCATTCAGATGTGATAAGTCCAGCAGTAAGACCCTGGCAGGAGACTCATGGGTGAGCATTGCCCAAGCACCACAGCAATGGGGGATGTGGGCTGTGGGTGTCCATCTTAGGAGGGGCTGCAGGGAGCCCTCTGCCCCTCTTCCCCGTTGCCATTGTGGAGGGAGCTGAGCACTGCTCTAGGGAAATGCTGTCCAGGGCAGGTCCTGGGCACAGCAAAACTGATTGTCACCCTCAAAATTTTCTGAGTTTTTGGGGTTTTGCCTCTCTCTTTTTAATGCTTGCTATGTCCTTCTAAGAAATCCTAGCATGAACGGGCTGTGAGTGTACGGGGGCATAGGCTGGGAGTTGAAATCGTTCTTGAGGCACTGACCTAAAAAATGAGAGGGTTCAGTTTTATAAAGAAATTGCTAAAGGCAAAGCCCTCGCCCACAGGTTAACCTGCCCTTGAAGCAGAAGCACAGCTGATCCTGCTCCGTGGCAGCAGCATGGCCAGGGTGACTGGGGATGCAGCATCTGCTGCCCAAAGCAAGGGATAAGGTGAACGGGAGCAAAGGTTTGCAGCCCCAGGCTGCAGTGCTGGGGATTTTGGTGAGATCCCACCCTTGCAGCTGGGCAGAGCCTGTATAGCCCCCCAGCAAGGCCTCATTTTAAGGTATGTTGCAGTTCATTTTGTCATTGTTGCAGTGTGGTGTTTCAGCTATACAGTATTATTATTTTGAGAATATAAGCATTGCTGCATTTAATATGCCACTGTAGCAGCTCTCTGCTTGCACTGCTGCTGACCTCAAATCATCCCTTCCCACAAGCTGGATTTAAAAAAAAAAAAAAATTCTGTGCAGCTGCATACAGTTATGCCTTAGTATATTAGATTTTGAGCCTCAAGTACCAGTGGCCAGTACCTGCATACTCAAATGCTATAACTACCTCTACCAAATCTCCAAAGGCACGACAGAGCTCTCTAGCAAATGGCTTTACTGTCTATCATCTTGTACCAGTTTTTCAAGGGAAGAGGTTTAAACAAACAGGACTTCAATATAGAGCCTGTAAAAACTAGAAGGATTTGCCATGCTTAAAAAAAATAATTTTTTTTCCCTACAGATGTTATCTTTGATCTAGGAGCAAAATCCACTGTTTGTCAGACATTAGAAATTATATCCCAACTGCCAATTATAAAAAAACTCATCAGCTAAACAGCATTTCAAAAACTGAGCTGTCTTGGATAGAAGCCACTGGTCTGTTGATGGGAAACCAAATCCAGTCCCTTCCCCCAGTGAGCTGGGCAGCAGTTTTGGTTCCTCACCCACAGATGAGAAGGTAGGTGGGCAAACAGCAGCCACATGGCACTGATGTGAACCCCTCAGTCCTGCAGCTGCCTTAGCTTTCCTTGTGTAGGTCCCTGATGGAGCAGTGTGGCTCACTGCAGCTACTTGGGCTGCGCACATCTCCATGGCAGGACTGGGCAGTACTGGGGCACTCAGGGAGCAGACCAAACCCCGGAGCCAAGAGCAGTCTGAGGGACCTGCGGGGGTGTCTCCAAAGGAGCAGGAATGCCTGCTGATGAAAATGCTTCACCACCATGTGGTGAGGATGCCACCCCTGTCGTGTGATGTAAAACGAGTTTGGGCGGCCAGTACATTGCCCACCTTTATTAAACCAAGGGGTTTGCGTCTGTAACACCTCGCCTCCTTCCACTTTGCAAGGCAACCCCCACCAACACCCCTCTATGGCAAATCACACGGGTAAAAGGGGCTGGCATGTTAGCCCTGGAGCAGAAGGCAGGTGAGGGAAGCATAGGTATCAGTAGCATTTAGCCACAGCCTTTGTGACAATGCCAGGAGGTTTGTGTTACTGGTGAATTCCCTGTCCCCAGGGAGCAGCGCTGTGCAGACAGCCTGTCCCGCTCACAGCAGGGTGGACATGGGCATGGAGTCACAGGTGTTTTGCACAATCCTGGGGCACTATCAGTTAGATAAGCTGTGTGTCTTATGGTCAGGTCAGTATAACCTGGCCAACGTCAGCCCAGACTGCAAGAGCACTGGGTGTTTCTAGGGAATAAGGATAATGAGTAGTTTTTGTTGCACAATAGTAACAATTGACTTTAACTATATTTTAATACTTTTAAGCACTTGTTTCAAAAGGCAGAGCTTTCAGCGCGTTCAGTTGGTGAGGTGAGAACAACAGCTCTTGTGATGGTTTTGGTTTAGCAAATATATCTATTACCTTGTCCCCTACCCCTTCTCCCTCAAAGGGTTTGTGTGGTTGATAAGAAATTGATAACTCAACAAAATTCACTGTGCCTGTTAATAATTCTTCTATAAAAGCCACAGATTTCTCCCTGCAGAATTCAGTCACTTTTACCATGAAACTACTCATCCTGACCCTGGTACTCGCCCTTGTGGGTAAGTTGAAGCTTTTACCAGTACTTAAAGCTGTGACAGCCACTGTGATCCTGAGCAAACTGTATCTCCTCAGGGCTTTTCAGGGATATTTACAGCTTCATTTGCTGAAGTCCTTTTATGGCTTCAGCTGTAAACTATTAGATTTCAGTGCCTAACTTCAGCAGTAGGAGAAAAGCCAAGGAAGAAGCAGCTAATGAGTGGGGCTGGCATGGTCTTGCTGTCCTGGAGGCGGTGGGAGGGAGGGCACCTCATGAGCCTATTACTGGTTGGTTGCCAGCCATTAGCGCACGGACTAAATAATACATGAAAGGGTCTTCAGAGATGGGCTTCTTTCAAGCTTACTTCTCTTTCCTCCCTCACAGGGGGCCAGAAGCAGGACCTCGGTAAGTGGCTCCCGCTGCCAGCCAGCGGCTCCCCTGCTCCTTCCCCTGCAGCCTTGCCTTGCCCACTGCTTGCACCTGTTTATTGGCAGTGGCAGCTTCACCTTTCTTTGCTGGGGTGGTTCAAGTAACATCACAATAGTCATAGCCAAGGAGGTGTTTCTGGTATATTTTTTTCCTAATAGAGCCTGTTTTTCATATGGGAAAGACCTACGTGTACAGCTATGACAGTGTCATCGTGCATGGTCTGCCTGAGAGAGGCCTGGCGATGGCGGGGGTGAGGCTCTCTGGCAAGGTGGAGATCAGCCGCGTGTCTCAGAGCGACCACCTTCTCCAGGTAAATCACTGCGGGCATGGGGACTCACCCACCCACCTGCATAAGGTGGTTACGGATGCTGAGTTCATACCTCCAGGCTAGCAAGATAAATGACAAAAAGATGCAGAGCTCACACAAAATCTTAGGGCCCTCCCCACTGCTGAGATGACCCTCTAGGCCCAACGTCAGGCCAAACAGTTTTGTTCAGGCAGTGATGATTCCCCGGCGAGGTGAGAGGTGTGAACATGGGCACGGAGCTCTGCATCCTGAATATCCAAGGCATGATGGGGGAGAGCCAAGGGCACTGCTGAAGGGTCTGCAACTGTATCCAAAATGCTTTGGGTTTCTGAGAGGAATCTACAGAGAGCGCCACAGCCTTCCTCACAGCCTGCTCCTCTGCGGGCGGGAGCCGCAGCTGCTCCAGTGCTGCTCTCATCAGGATCTGAGCCCCTTTGATTAAAGCTACCTTAGGTTCACCTCCATGCAAAAATACAGCAGGCAGCTGCTTTAAAGAAATGTCCTTAAGATGGTTTTAATAAGGCAACACTAAGTGTGAATATGAAAATGAGTGTTCAAAAATGAAATATCCATGTTTTTTCAACCTGGTCCATAGCCTGAGAAAAGCTCAGCACTGGAATTCAGATATCACAGGAGAAAGACCCACCTGTTTCCATTATCTTTCTTTTGATATTCTTCACATAGGCATTAATTCAAATGTGAAGAATTTTAATGGTAATGCCTGTGTTTAGCATAATGATATCAGATGTTGGAGTGCTGTTACTCATCTAAAAGATTAAACCAAACAGCTTAAAATACTGGCATGGCATGAAAGACAGACAAAAAAGGGATCAAAAAGACACGACGTGAGGAGAAAGCTGTAAAAGGTGCCCTTAGCGCTCGCCTTAGAAGTTTTCTCAGTCTGTAATCCTGTGCATATATTACAGAAACTGTGAAGGACTACCTTTTGTCAGACTTTACACACTGCTGCAATTGCAGGCTTTGTGTAACCTCGCTAGAGTTGCTACAACTTTAGCAAGTGCAGGCAGCAGTCTTGAGTAGGATAAATTTGAGAAAATGTGCTAAGAGGCAAGCCATCCTTGCAGCATTGATTATAAATGCCTAAAATAAAACAGAGCAGTAAGCCCACACCTTTACCCTCCATGCAGGAACACATACTTTTATGTACAAGGGTGAGAAGTGTGTGTATGTGCATGGGACTAAATACGTCTGTGCATGCAGGCACACACTTCCCACTAGGTCGCAGTCAAGGACTTGTGTGCAAGCTTTGCAGCTTGATGAGCTAGCTCAAAGGGATCTCAGCGCTTCCAAAGAATGTGTCAGCCCCTTGGGTCACCGCTGCTCCCCCATCAGCTGTGCCACGGCTTTGGTTATCTGGGGCGTGCTGGACCTGAAGCAGCAGCCAGAACAGTCCCCGTGTGTTTAGGCAGGCAGTTGGGCAATAATGGCTTGGCTGTCTTGCAGACTGAACAGAGATCTCACTTGTCATCTGTGGAAAAGGGTTGAGTATCCTGTCCGTGCAGATTGTTGTCAGTTGGTGTTTCACTTGCCCAAAAACTTCACCGGACTTGTTGAAGTTTGGAAACCTGTTCTCACAATCTTATTTTTTCTGGCAGAAATCCTTCCTAGAAATTTGAATTTTCAAGGATACTTCCTAGGTCCAGCACAGGAGTCCAAGGTGAAAACTGTTTCCTGTGGTGTTGAACAAGTGCCTTGTGCCTGGCCATGGATCAGAAGTGCCCAGTTTCCCTACTATAGCGCTATTTCAAACGGATGATGAACAGTATGATTATTTTCCTATTTTTGTTCACAGATTCAATCACCAAAGCTGGAGGAACACAATGGCTTCCTGCACATGGACCCCTTTATTCCATCTTTGAGGCTCTCAGAAACCATTGCTGCATGCCTCAGCCAAACCTTTAAGTTTGAATACACTAAAGGAAGGGTTGGAAGTATTTTTGTCCCTGAGGACTGTCCCATTCTGTGCACAAACCTAGTGAGAGGGATTCTGAACATGATGCAGATAACCATCAAAAAGTCACAAAATGTGTATGAACTACAGGAGGTTTGTTTTTTCCATTCTGATTTTACTTTTATTCTCATTTTACTATTACTAATTTGCCTATACATACACTTTCCAGACCATTTATTTTGACCTTTCTTTTTTGCTGTTTCAAATGTAAAGTTCATTGTGTTTAATCAATACTTGCAGGCTGGGATTGAAGGCATCTGCCAAACCAAATATGTCATCCAGGATGACACCAAGAATAACTGGGCCACCATTTCCAAAAGCAAGGACCTGACGGACTGCCAGGAGAAAGTGGTGAAAAACATAGGAATGGCATACATCCGCCCCTGCCCTACCTGTGCCCCGGTACGAGCAGCAGGGAGCCCGGAGCCACTGCTCAACACTCACACATTGCACTAATGCTTCTGGGGAGCTTGGCTTCTCTGTGCTGACTAGACCATTCCTATTTCTGAGTGGGTCTCTTTGCACTTCTAGAAAGTCAGAAATATTAAGGGCACAGCAATGTTCACTTACAAGATGAAGTATGACGACAGTGGGGTATCGTTGACATCTGTTACGTCTGAGCAGATGTACCAGATCTCTCCATTCAATGAACCCAACGGGGCAGCAGTCATGGAGGCAAGGTAGGCACTGGGTGTGTCCTTAGATTATCATAGCCAGGAGGAGATGCCTAAAACATATTTACTGTTGATTAGTGAGATAACAAGAAGAATCTGGCCTGTGGCTGCAAAGGTTTAAAACACTGTACAGTCCTTGGGATGCCCAGCCAGGTCTCGTGCCCTGATGTCTGAGCCACCTGAAACATCTGTCCAACCCCTCAGAGGCTTTGGCAACCTTTCACAACAGCTCCTGCAGTCGTACGACTTTTCCAGATAATTGTGAGCAATGGATAAACAGAGAAGTGCACAATCTGTTTGTGATTCATGCAATGGTCCTGCTGGGCACCCCTCGGTCTGCTCCAATGCTGTACAAGTCGTCCACATGGAGAGTGCCATTACAGGCTACTGATGCATTTCCCTCTTTCCCCTGAAGACAGGAACTATCTTTGGTGGGTGTTAAAAGGAGTCCTATCAGTCCACCAGAAACTCAGCTACAAAACCAGGGGAGTCTTCGTTATCATTTCTCAGGAGAACTACTCCAGATGCCAATTCCTCTAATAAGGATTAAAAATCCAGACTTACAGGTATTATAGGCTTACATTCACACACTTTCATTATTTATAAAGCTAACATATCATCACATAGTTATTTTAGATACGGATCTCTCCAACAGTCTGTTTTTCCCATAGTTATTAGAAACACTGCGCTACTTAGTTCAGAATAATGAGAAAGGAGACACTAGAGAAACTTCAGTCAAGTTCTTACAAATGGTGCAGCTTTTTCGTGTAGCGACCCTTGATCAAATTGAGTCTTTGTGGCTGCGGTTTGTCAGCGAATTTCCCTACAGGTAACTATTGCCTTCAGCCACAGATTCTGATCAGAGACATGCTGGGAAATGGGGATAATGAATCTTCCTCTCCCTGGCAGGCCCTGGATCCTGAGCGCCATCTGTGCTGCTGGAGCTACTGACACATTCAGATTCCTGAAGCAAAAAATTCATGATGAGAAACTGAACATCTGGGAAGCAGCTGCAACTCTCCCTCTTGCCTTCCATTTTGTTACACCAAACAAGCAAACCCTGGAAGTTGCCTCAGTGAGTACAGAGCATTATTCCTTCTATTTCCCCTCTCACTCCTTTATAAAGGGAAAATCATAGGATTATAAGTGAAAGATGTAACATATTTCCTTCTAAATCTGTAAAATGCAAGGTATTAAAAAAAATGGGGAATGCTTCAGAAAATGTTTCCAAATATTTTTTACCAAAAGTTTTTAATTATATTTGATGTTTATACCACAAATTCTTAGAAAACTGCAGGTGATTCTTTATGCCAAAACAAAAGCTAAAAAAAAAAAAAAAGACAGAGAAGAAAATAATATCATGTAACCAATATCTAAAGTGCATAGATAATAACTGGGGTGAGTCTATTTTATTTTCTTGTAGCTGAATGTCTAGTATTTGATTTAGCTTCTGAAAATATTTAGAAAAGGCACTGATCAATTTTATCTATTTCTCAAGTGAAATTTTTGCTACTGTTTTTACTAGAAACAGTAAAGAATGATACTTCTTTCTTCTGCAGACTTTTCTGACCTGTCCCCAAATCCAGAGAGTACTGATACATCGGATAATTGTTTACCTGGGATATGGTAGCATGGTAAATAAATACTGTGCTCAGAGTTTAGTATGCCCAAATGAACTTCTTCAGGTTGGTGACTCTCATTTCTTATTTGTAAAAGGTGAAGAAATTTTAAAAATGCCTCTAATTTAACTTTCACAATGCTGGCAGTTAGGTAATTTGCTGTTTGCATGCCTCACTCTTAGCTGTGATTACCTGCAAAATTGCAAAGACAGAATGAAACACCGAACTGAGGCCTTTGAAACATTGGGTTTTAGCAGTTCAGAATTTAAAATGTAGTTGTAGAAGCCCATGGGCATAATGGATCCTGTAAAGAGCCTGAAATTGAGTTTAGGTATGACAAAGTGAGGATTAAAGCAAAATAATTATGATTCTATGGTTCTACTTTTACATTAGGTAGAGTATACTTAAAAGATGTATTAAATAGGCAGTGACGTGTGAATATAAGCAAAGGTCTAGATATGTCTAGGTTAGCGCTTCCAAAGAGGCCCTGCTATGTAATTGCATATCACTGTCAGAAATATTCAGGACATTGTCTTTGGATGATGCAGCTCCGGCTCCTTGCTCAGAAGGACTGCACCACTGAGATGGCCAGCCAGTGTTTGACATGTGTTTAACTCTCCCAAAAGAGACTGAAATAAAGTCAAGTCACCAGAAGGGTAATTTCTCCTCTCAGAACAGCAAAACTGTTCAAGTAAACTTGTTAGTACTTTAGGAAGTGAAAAAATATGCAAGTGAAATTTGGCAGGGCTGGCAGAGGTGCCCCAGGGAATGGTTGAACCTGGCATCAGCTCAGCAGTACCTTTGAACTTGCAGCAGACTCTCTGGTGCAGGCATCCTCCTGGGATTATCTCCTATGCTCAGGCACAATTCAGAATCAATTACAACACTGTGTAAGGAGAAAAACAAGTTTATTTCTATGGTCCATGTTTGGCATCCTGATAAGGATGGTGAGATTTTTCCCGGGAAGAAAATCTGAACAGCTCTCTTCTGGGATTTTCAGCCGTACTTGTTTTGCTTGCTATGGCAATGCATATTTTTGTGCATTATTACAAGATCACTACCTGGTAAGATTAACACAGTCTGCTCTGTTTCCAGCCACTCCATGACCTTGCTACTGAAGCCACCAGCAAAAGTGATGCCAAAGACATGTCTTTGGCCCTGAAAGCCATTGGCAATGCAGGAGAGCCAGCCAGTATCAAACGCATCCTGAAGTTTTTGCCAACATTTTCCTCGGCTGCAATTTCATTACCAAACAGAATTCATGCTGATGCTGTGTTGGCCTTGAGGAAAATTGCCAGAAAAGACCCTGCAAAAGTAACTAAAATTATTATTTAAACAAATGTCTTAAAGGTTATGGATTGGGTTTGCTTAGTGATTCAGGAACAATAAAACCATTAGGTAGTATTAGCAACTCTGGGCAGGTTTCTCAGTTGTTGGTCTTCCTCTTGCCCACACTGCAAATTCCTGACATCACCCCACCTTTGCTGATATTTTGGGAAAGAGTATGCGTTAGTCACTGAAACACTGGACCCATTCCTAATGGCTGCTTCTCCCAGCCCTGTTCACTGTGCACCCAGCAATATCTTCATTTTCAGTGGCAGGTCTCATGCTTGAGTTTCTCTATAGGGTTCTGCTTTCCATTCACTGCAAAGCACATACGCACTGTTTAGGAAACACTGCTCACTGGGAAGTTATGAGCTACTCACATGTTGTATCTTCCTCCTCCAGGTAAGGGAGATCACCCTCCAGGTCTTTATGGACAACACACTTGCTCCTAATGTCCGAATGGTGGCCTGTGTTGTCCTTTTTGAGTCTAAGCCTGCTCTTCCAACGGTGGCAGCTGTGGCCAGCTCGCTGCTGACAGAGCCCAGCCTGCAAGTAGCCAGTTTCACATATTCACACATAAAGGCTTTGGCAGCAGGCAGGATTCCACAGCTCCATAAACTGTAAGTAGAGGAAGAAGTACATTTTTAGTAGCAAATGATGTTTTTCTTGCGGTTTTCTAAGAATTGGGTCACACTCAACTCTCTTCATGTGATTTGAACTCTATTATTCAGATCTTCTGCTTGCAACATTGCCATTAAACTCCTGAGCCCCAGACTTGACAGGCTGAGCTATCGTTACAGCAAGGTCATTAATGTCGGTGATTATTCCTGTGAGTACCACGTGCCCTGTGCACTCCTTCTTCTTATGTAGCCAAATTGTGTTCTGTGATTTTCATCCAAAATCTGATCATGGCTGTGAGTTTAGTACACTCTTGAAATAGAAAAAGCACAAGAGCATCCTAGCATGAAAAATTCCCTGAGGGTGTTTCACAGGTCTCAGGTATCTGCTGGGGAAAGTGCTGTCTGCACGTGGATTTAGGCCTTCTTCAGTCCCTGGGGTTGTGTTGACTCTTCCCTAGAGCAAAGTTCTCCTCTTGAGGTTGAAAACTTGAGGACCTGTGGGATTGAATCCTGACAGAACCACTACAGAATGTACCTGAGGTGGCTGTACCAGACACCTCGGAAACCCTAACAAAAATCCCAGCTGTTTTTTATTCCTGTGATAGCTGAATATCAGGCTGGTGCTATTTGGAGGATCTACCTAATGAACAGTCCCAGCACCATGTTTCCATCTGACATAATCACAAAAGTAAGAGGATATTATGCAAATACTGCAACGGATATTATTGAGGTAAGTATTGCATTAAAACAGCCAGATTTGGACTGTGATGTAGTGTTTAACTCCACCTCTGGCTGTGAGGGTGGATGTGAAAATTTAGATAATGATTATGATATTTCTTAGGCATCTTCTTTTATTTGGGCTTCTTGACAGATATATTCATCAATGAACATATTCAATATGGGCATGAAAATCTAGGAGCAGAGGAAAGCTTATGCAGCAGAACATTCATCTGCCCACTAAAGTCACACGGGATCTAGGGTATTTTGCATAAGTACAAGGAAATAGCAGCTGAAATTAAATTTCAGCCAGCAGTGCAGCCAAGGCAGCACAAAGCTCCATGTAACAGCATGCAGGTATTTACTCAGCTTATTGGGCAAGCTTTGCAACCTGAGCTGAGCTCTGCATTGCCCTGAAATTATCTCTGCTGACTAATTCAAAGCTGGCTGGCTCAGCACATCCTCAGCATCTGCAGCCACAGCCTGCAGTCATCTGACAGGTAGACATGGCCTTATAATGCAATGAAGCATGTATTTAGTGTGGCCTCAGTCAGTGTACTACAAGGTACAAGGGTTTTCCTGAGCTCTCTTGTACTTGGGCCGCAACACCTGACTCTGTTTCCTACAGGTGGCTCTTCGGTCACAAAGCCTAGCCAAGCTTATCAGGAGGCAGAACATTCCCTTTGCTGAGTATGATACATACAGGACACTGAAGGAGCTCAGTAAAACGGTATGTCTCTGCACACCCTTCTGATCTGTTTGCAACAGACGGCTCCTGCCAGCGCCAGGGTTGCATCACCCACCCACCAAGCCACCCCTTTGATGTTTCAGTATGAAAGGAGTCAGTCATTCTGTTCAGTCATGGAAAGATGTACTTACATTGTACTTACACTGTCAACAGATGCCACCTTTCCACTCAACATGTGTCAGCTCTTAATGTACAGTACAAAAGATGATGATGCTGCTGGGAGCCAAAATATTTTAAAGTGTATGTTAAACACACTAAGTGGTTGCTCTTCTCTTTTAAAATGATTATTGAATAAGATTTTTCTTTGTGAGTCCTTGGGTGTCACCTACTACTTACAGCAGCAGAAATTAGCAAGCCCTTACATCTTTACATGGGGAAACTCTCTCTGAAATCAGTTATGCAACATAAGATTCATATTGATTCAGACCTGTAAGATGTCTCAGTTTTTTGGCTAAGCAACCATTGTTTGCATAATTTGGAGAGGATCTACTCTTTGCTGATACATTACTCTATTTTAAGTGACATTTTCTGCTTCTTCCCTTTTTTCCCTTCTCTCCTTAACACCACAGTTTCCAGGATGGAAAGAACTGCCTCCAGAAGACCCTCTGGTGTCTGCTTACATCAAAGTATTGGGCCAAGAGATTGCCTTTGTTGACATTGACAAAGATGCAATTCAACAGATCATGATGGTACTGACAAGGCTGTTGTCTTTTTTGTCTGCAATGCTGAATAGTTTCCCTTCCCTGTCTCATCTTACCTACTCACCTAACATATTTCTCTGTTTTCAGCGCCTAACTGGATCATCAAACTGGCAGCCAGTGGTAAAAAAGCTTGTGGAAGAGGTCCAGAGAGGCTTTTCAGGCCGATGGACCCTGCCGGTGGTGGTGGGCGAGGTGCGGCACATTGTCCCCACAGTGGTCGGTGTGCCGCTGGAGCTCGGGCTGTGTGGGACCATGGTGGCCCAGGCTGCGGCTGACGGTGAGCTTGGGATGCCAAACCGAGCAGTTTCCCCATAATAATTGTGGGTCCTATTCCTCTGTTGAAATTGAATCCCTCTATAATCTTGAAAAATACCCTTGTAATGTGGAAACATTAGTGATCAGCTACCTCCTAAGGGTTTGAGAAGTAATTAGTATATTTCATCTGAGACGTATTTATAAAACTCTTGTTTAGAGTAGCAACCTTTAAATAATCATGTAAAGTATTTAAAAATGTAAAAGCACTGCCCATGTGTTAACTACTACACTTACCGAAAATGTTGTACCTCTAGCATTTGTTGTTTCTGATGCGGCTTCACCTAGAGTACTGTGAGCAGTTTTGGGTACCGCAATATAAAGAAGATATTAAGCTATTAGAGAGAGTCCAAAGAAGGGCCACAAGGATGATGAAGGGTCTGGACGGAAGCTTTATAAGGAGCAGCTGAGGTCACTTGGTCTCTGCAGCCTAGAAAAGAGGAGACTGAGAGGAGATCTCACTGCAGTCTCCAATGTCCTCACAAGGCAAAGCAGAGGGACAGGCACTGATCTCTTCACCCTCACAACCCGTAGCCCAGCTCAAGGAAACAGCATGAAACTGAGTCAGGGAGGTTTAGACTGGATATCAGGAAAAAGCTTTTCACCCAGAGGGTGGTTGAGCAATGAAAAGGCTCCCCAGGGAGGTAGTCAGAGCCCCAAGCCTGAGTTCCAGAAGCTGGACAAGGCTCTCAGGCACATGCTGTGATTCTTGGGGTGTCCTGCATGGGGTCAGGAGTTGGACTCGATGATCCTGATGAGTCCCTTTCCACTCAGCATATTCAATGATTCTCTGAATCTCTGTTCATATGATTCCTGTCTGTCTTTTGCAGTGGATATACAGATATCACCACCATTACCTGACAATTTTAGACCTTCACAGTTGTTGGAAATGAAGATGGATATTCATGCTGACATCAGGCCAAAGTAAAAAATTACATGTATTTTCACATACACACACGAGCATTTCTATTTCTATTTGAAGTAGATATGTGATCTCATGTTGTTACATAGGGATCCTATTTGTCTCAGATTTGGGACAGCTGTGCTAGTCCAGAGCAGTGAAGTTGTGAAAAAGCAACAGAATACCCTGATGCTTTACAACCCTCCAAATGTGGCAATGTGCGTTGCATCCCACAGGATACTGTGCTGTTCTGCCATCGCCAAAATTGCTCACATTTGTACCTGTTCAGTGACTAAAGGTACTAAGCTGTGAAAATGTATTTGCTTATGTATCAACACTTCTTTACCACTTCAGCATAGAATCACCACCTAGCACAAGCCAGAAGGATTTCAGGGGAAAAAGGGAAATGCTTTTGGATCTGCAAAAGCAACAGTACTAATAATGATAATAGTAATAATTATAATAACAGCAGTGATAATAATTAAAAAATAGGCACAATCTGAAGATACAAAATTCTGGGGTTAGCTTATCCTCAAGCAATGTATCAGTGACAAGGCAGTCAGAGATCCATGTTAGCTTTGTTATCCAGATAAATCCCTTCACCTTTTCCAGTGGCACTTCAGCTTTTTTCGTATCTTACTTATTCATCAGTAGTGGATCCTAGAATAAACAGAACAGCATGAAAATGTGATTTTGCATTTCAAAGTTAAATATGTGCATATTAACCTGTAATTATGCCTGGTTTTATTCCCATTCTTTCAGGGCATATTTTCATGTGATTGCAATGATGGGGATTAATACACAGTACTTCCAGAGTGGTCTTGAATTTCATGCAGTGTTCAGTGCCAACATTACAACGAAATTTGATGCCCGGATAAATATGAAAGAGAAAAATTTGAAGATTGAAACACTTCCCTGCCACCAGGAGGCTGAGCTTGCAGCTGTGAGGTACAGAAGATCTTGTTGCATTTTGTTTGCCCTGTGTTACTGTCTGTGAGTTTCCTGTTATAAAATCACAAGCACACAACTCCTTGTTAAGGTTTGCCATACTTTGGCAGCCACATAAATCTTAGTACTGTCTTTCTTGCACTAGCAGAGATTGGTAAGCAAAATCAGAAGATGTTACTTGTGTGCCCTTTATTCACAGGAGCGAAGCTTACGCTATTTCAAGGAACATGGAAGAAGTAGATTCTGAAAAAAAATCGCAGCTTCTCCCCAGAGGAGAAGTACTGAGCATCTCTGACAAGCCATTTCAGCCGCAAGAAACATCTTCAAGAGCTGGTAGCTGGAGGGTAAGCAGGCCTCTCACCATCTGTATTGCAGACAGGCAGAGAACAGACAGCTCCTCAGAAGGCCTGGGCACCCCTAACACAGGAGCTGGCCAACAAGATCACAAACACAGGAGCGGTGAGATTCAACAGGGGCCTGACATTTCTCAAACCAGGTCTAAGACCCAATGCGTTTAACACATGATCATTCACAGTCCGTTCACTCTCCTCATTGCATGCAGGCAGGGCTGCTTTGACAGCATGTCTTCCCATTCCTTTAAAGTCATGTGGAGGGGGTGTAAAATTCACAACCTTTGAACAATATGCCTATTTTTCAGAGTCAGAGCAATGTGAAAAATATGGTTGATAGTCAGGATAGATTTTTCTTCCCAAATCCTGAGATAGTCCCTGCAGTAGATTGATGCAGAACATTGTCATGCACTCTTCAGCTTCTGAGGCTGGCATGGGAAGGCTACACTGACTTGCAACAGGAAGGCTATGAGCCTGAAATGGGTATGGAGAGACAGCCCCTCCAAAGAGCCCTGCAGGCTCTCACTGGGAAGTGTGTTTGTGCAACACTGCTGGGAAAGGGTGGGCAGGAGATCTGTCCTCTTCCACTTCACAGGAAACCTCACTGTTTCTAGTTGTTGGTTCTCTAATTTTAAGCAGTGCTTCTTTATTTAGGCAGGACTGTCATCATCCTCTTCATTAACTGGAGGAAAAATTTTAAGAGCTGGGAAAATTTTTAATTTTTTTCATGGGAAATAACTTTATCTGCCATATTTTTGTTTAATGCAGCAAAGCAGTATTCCTAGTGTGATATCCAAAGGATACCAGCAAGGTTCAGAAGGGGCACATCACCACAGTGTAGGAAGACTTTACATACGCATGTTATGTGAAAAATTTGAAAGTTTGGGATGTTCTGCTTGCCTCAGCCTGAAGTCATGGAATTCTGCTTTCTTAAGAAATATCTATCTGCATAAACTGGCCGGAGAACTTGAAGCCAAAATAATTTTGAAGCCAGGTACAGTCATAACAAGTTTTTCTGTCAATCACTGTGAATGATGCTCAACCACCATAACCCTGGAATGTGTTTTGATTTTAGTTCATACGGATGCTGATATTGACAAAATACAGCTGGAGATTCAAGCAGGATCCAAAGCAGCTTCAAAAGTAATTCATGTAGCAAGCTCAGGGTTGGAGGAAGAGGGAGAGACATCTCCATATGAGGACATTAAAGCTAAACTGAAGAAAATTTTTGGCATTGAAAATGTATTCATGGTAAGAAACTTTGAGCATCAGAAAGGGAAACACTTGCTATAAATGAAGCCAAGGATTTCCACTGTGGAAAACTGGCACGGGAAAGCAAGGATTTGGGCTGGGAGGAATGGGTCTAGGTGAGCTCTGGTACAGCTTCTGCAGTGTGTGTGGACAGGAAGTTCTATTTCCTTGAAAGCCTGTGGTGAGTAACTTGTCTGACAGCTGGAGAAATGTTACAAAATAAGCTATAAATTCATAATGCTTTCAACTGTTTTCGGAGGCTTCAAATAAAACACGGCGCCGCACAAAACGAATTAACAGAGATTACAAGACTGCAGATACAAGCCTCTGGGCAGACCCCAGTGCACCCCATCTCTCCAGTTCATCCTCTTCTTCTGCTGCCTCCTCTACTGATGGTAGAGAGCCTGGAAATGATGACAGGAAAGATGAAATGAGGCAATCTGGGAAGAAGCAGGGCAGTAAGAGCAGCAGCAGGAGCAGCAGTGGCAGAAGCAGGAGCAGCAGTGTCAGCTCTGCTAGCAGTAAAACATGCAGCAGCAGCCAAGAAGACCACTCTGGGGACAGGCACTGCAGTGGGGACAGTGACTATTTAAAGCAACAGGTAATTCACCCTGGTTGGACCTTTTTATACTTCTTGTAGTAATTGTTTTTGTACATCAGGAAATTGTGCTCATAGAGCATGGACTAAAGAAAGAGGAGCTCTGGTTCTCTGAAGCATTTCAGATCAGAATTTTCATATTTCAGAATATTTCGGTGTAAAATGTTTAAAAAGTTTAATTTTGTCTTGCTTTTTTGACATATTCAATATTGAATTTTTAATGCATTTATCAAAAGTTGGTTCTTTGTTTTATCTCAGGTCTTCTTACATACTATCTATTTTCACAGGTAAGCCTCCCTGTTTACCAGTTTTGGTTTAAGCCAGCAGATGAACAGGTACATTTACTGCATATAGTGGGAGCACTGTCTACAACTGCTCTTGCTAGCTTTGCTGCAATTAGACCTTAGTTCTCTGAGAATAAAAATATAATAAATTGATTCTGCAACAACTTCTAGTGACAGGCAACCTGCTTCAAGGTGATTCTCTGCTTTTGCAGGACTCAGGAAGGCAAATCCGGAATAGCAGCATCAGCTCCTCCTCTTCTACAGGTAGTGATGAAGGCATCTCAAGAGCCACATCTCAGGTGAGTGATTTAATCTGCAAGAAATCAAAATGATTACTTTGCATTTCCAGTTATTATAATAGAATAGGAATAATATGGCAATTAAGCATATTAGGTATATAGAAAGAAACTGAACTGCTTCTTGTTTTATAAAGGTGAGCACATTGGATAGTCATTGAATGTTTTTTTTAATATTCACTCAATACAATTTTTTTGGGACACTGGAATGTATTTCTATATATGTTGGAATTTGTGTTACTCAGTAAATAATTCACTCTAAAAATGAGAACATTTTAGAAGTGCAGACCTGCTTCATCAGAAACTGGTTTCAGATATATTTTTAATGTATATCTTTCTGTAAAAGTTCAGGAGTTGACTCTTCCACTCTTTTGTTCATTCGGTCTTCATTGCAGAGTCCTGTTCACGTTAGCAGGACCATAAAAGGCCTTTGAAAAGACCTTGATTTTGCAGCAAGTCTCCAACTGAGAGCAGTTGAGGTGTTTATTTGGGAATGCCTGCATGGTACATAGTTAATGGTACCTAGTCCTTCTGTAAGAACTGATGGAATCTGGAGCAGATTTCAGCACAGAAAAATTTCACACATTTCAGGCAATGACCTACGTGCCTACAAAATAGCAAGCCTTTGTTTGCTGCTGCATCCCTTGTGCAACAGCAGTTCCCAGTTGTTAGTGCAAGTAGCTTGTGGAAAAAAGGCAACCTTCTCTTCCACCCATTTCTGTGCAGCTTAAATTCCCCTCTCTTGTCCATCTTTTCACCATATTACTACTTCTCTGAACTCTTTCTCAGCCACTGCCTTGTTCTTTCCCTGCTTCCTCCTAAGCCCTCTCCAGCTTCATCTCACCTAATCCTTTTGTGTGTCTCTGTCACTTGGACCTGGCAGGACAGGGAGGACCTGTTGCCCCACAGTCAATTCCACCTGCAGCTCTCCCCTGGCCAGATGTGGGCTCCATCCCCACAGCTCGGGTACAACACAGCTGGAGCAGGTGCTCCTGCTGGCCATAAGGGTCCAATGTTGAACAGGGTCATGTGCTGCTCCTCGTGCAAGTACCGCACTTTGGACTGCACTGAACAGATTCCTCTGACAATACAAATTATCATGGTATTAAACAAGTGGTTAAATTAATTGTATCAAAAAGACTTATTAGCTAAACTACAGGTTGGTTAAGAGAGCAGTGCTGATCTGAGTAACATTGGTTCTTTACACAGTAACATTCTTCTTTTTGTTACAATGAAATTAATTTACAAAAAAAAAAAAAAAGTTCCCAAAACTATTTTAGTTACGTTGGTCATGACAGCTCTCCCTTGAAAGACTGTGGCAAAACTACATATAAACTGAATAGACTGGGTGAGGATCTACGATGTTGCTCCATACTTCACACGAAAAGGCTTTTTGAATGAAAATTTTCCTTAGCAAATCCTTTTTAACTGTGGTTTTAATACAGTAATTCTAATGCTTTGTTTATGTCTTTTGCCTCTATTTCCTCTCTACTAACTGAAGCCCAAATTCTTGGGCGACAGCAAGCCACCAATACTGGCCGCAGTCCTTCGTGCCATCCATAAAAACAAGGAGCTGACAGGATTACAGCTTGTCCTGTACACTGATACCCAACCCAAGAGATCCAGAATACAGGTGTTTGTTTCAAGCATCACAGGACCAAGTAGATGGAAACTCTGTGCTGATGCTTCAGTAATAAAATACCGAAAAGTAACAGTAAGTTTGAAATAATAATCAGCTCAAATGTAAAAGAAACATAATGATCTTACTATGTGTTATGCAAAAATTTATATATTCCCTTCCCCTAGGGTTCTCTTAAATGGGGCAAAGATTGCCAGGACTACCAGATTGCCTCTCAGATTGCAACAGGGCAACTGGCTGCTTATCCAGCTATGCAGATGAAGCTGGAGTGGCTAAAAGTACCTTCAATAATACGAACAACAGCAAGATGGTGAGATTTTACTTTAATTTTTGAAAAATTCACATATGTCAATACTCCAAATAATTACAGAATCAGTTCTACAATTTCCAAGCTGGAAAATTTCCCCTTAATCAGTAGGATAGTAAAAAATCAGATTTCATGTGTCTGTTTTTATTGTGTATTCATTCCCTTAAGGCACAGTGCATTTTAGTTTCAGGAAAACTTTGGATGATGAGATTCACCTAATTTATTGTAGATTTGTAATTTAAAGTGCCTGAATCAGGAGACTGGTCTCCTGATGCTTCCTGACGGATGGAGGCTCAGAGCAGAAGCCTAACCTTGGTTCTCTGAAGGAATCAGCCTCTTACTGACTGTACAGGGAGAGTAGTTTCCTCATGTAGGCACCAAGGAGGTGATACAAATATTTCCTATAAGGCTTATGCACATTGAATAGCAAATATTGTACGACACAGTAAGAAAACTGCACGTGCTGGATTCAGTTCACATGTGTCTCCATTTACATATAGTATCTGTTGTATTAATGCAGTCTTTGTATTCACACATGCATTTGCCTGCAATAACGTATAAATCCATATTGAAGCCTAACTTTTTTCATAGTGCTACCAAAATGCAGACACATACAGTAAGTCAGTTAACTAAATATGCATGCAACACAAGTTTTTACATTAAAAGCATACAAGTGATTTGGTTAAGAAATGTCTACTGAGGAGATTAACCTTTTATACTATATTGAATCACTTGAAGTGCTGTCATCTGCTCTTACTAGAGGAGATAGAACCACCCAATTCACTATCCTGGAGCAAAGCCAAAAAACTTACCTTTTTTTCTGCTCTGAGACTATGCTTTTTTATAAAGGAATATTTTCTGTATTTCTATTTTTGAATCCCAAGCCTGTAAGGAAACCAGTCCTAGAGATCCCTCCATCAGTCTTAGTGGGCAAAGGATCCTTGCTTAAAGTTACCACTGCAGGACTGATATATTAATACTAAATATTAATGTAATATTTTTAGCATCTTAGTACTTTAGTTTTTATGTAATTGATGCCTATTTTTAACTCTGAATGTGTTTAAAACAAATTTGCCATACTTTTCTTCTCCTATCACTCTACCATTCAGTCTCTCAAGATCTTATTTACCCACTAACAAATAAATTTGCCTCCCCCTCCTTCTATATACAACATCTTGTATCACCAAACCTTGATGCAAAACATGTCCAAAACAGAACACATATCGTTTTATGGGGGTATTTTAGTGTGGACAAATAATAACCAATTTTTTCAACAACAGCTCATTGCTTTAATCACTTTTCTTTTTTTTCTTCAGGTTCTACTCGTTTCTCCCAGGAGCTGCATATGTGCTTGGCTATTCCCTAAGGCAACAGCTTAGTGCCTCTCACCAGGCAACCTTGGTTATGGCTTTGACATCTCCAAGAACCTGCGATGTTGTTTTTAAGCTGCCAGAGGTAACCATTTTTCACTATCTTTTATCCTGGAGCAGTCAGTGCTTATGAAATCGAGGGTTAATAGCCTTTTTAACCTGCTGGGTTTTTTAAAAAAACATTACTAAACTATTACGAAGCTGCCAACACAAGACATTATATTCATGCAATTGGTTTTGCTATGAAAATATCTTACAACAGATTCCTCTTTCTCATGTAGCATGCAAGAATATGAATTAAGAAACAGGTTATGAAACAATCATCATGATTGATAGCACATTAACAATAACTTATTAATAAGACAACTCCTCCCCAAATCTTCAGAAAGATGATAGGTTTTACTGTGTCTTAGAAAGGCAGTAAAACCAGGCTGCAGAGAAGCATGACAGCCACATAACAGCTCTTGATGTATAGGCAAAGAGAGAGTGTGCACTTCAGGTAAACCAATTGTTCAGATTGTGAGAAAATTATATGTACAGCTACCCAAAAAGCTGCAAATTCATTTATAGCACTGCTGCTCTATAGATTGCAGATGTATTACACTGTAGAACTATTTCACACGATAGGCAGAGGACTTGATTTCTTTTTCCTACCTAAATCCAGATGCTAATTTAGATTTCAGTCAGCACAGTCCTCTTGGAACATTAGAAGAAAATGTTATCTCATCTCTACACTGTACTTTGTATTTCCATTAATGTTTGTTTTCTGACTGATCTGCAGCTCACAATTTACAACAGAGCCATCAAGCTTCCCCTGCCGTTCCCTTCACGTCCAAGCGCACTGATTTCAACACTACCATCCTCTGACTGGAATGTCATTTCCCAAGCAACACTTTCAATCATTGAAAGTCTTAAAGGTCAGTAAGTAACTATCTGCACAGGCATTGATTGACTTTGCAGATTTTGTAAACATGATTTATACTTTTGATGTAGCTTGAAACTATTTTACATTCACCTAAAAATCAGTTGGACTTCAGACAGAAATAAAGCATCTGTATAAAAATCCATGAGGCCGCAGAGATGTAAAGAAAAGGAGACTTACATCAGGAAGATTAGGCAGACATTCAGTTCCATGCCAAATAATGATTTCAAATACATCCATTCCCAAATGCATCCACTCCCGTTTCACTGCTGAGACTGTTCATGAAGTAAAAACATTACAAAATCTGTGAGAGGGCCACCTAAGTGACCTCTGATTTGGGGTGCTTCTTTTGATTAGAACAGTTATGTAGAAGCTAAAACAGCTTCAGAATTATACCCATTAATTTCAAATCCTGCACTTTGATTACAAAGGGATTATTGTTTGATTAATGCTGTATTAAGAGCTAATCACATTTTAAAATTTACCCTAAGTAAGTATATAGAAAAGCTTTATGTAATCCTGCAATAAGGAGTCACATTTTGCTGGTTATCACTGGGCTAGTATTATATCATGCATATTTACATGGTGTTCCTGTTCACAGCAGGAAGGTTGGAACTAGATATCTTTAAGGTCCCTTCCAACACAAGCCATTCTATGAGTCTGTGATATTTCCTTGGTAAACTCCAAAAATAATTGGTATTAATTAAAATTGTTGTCAAATAATTTGTAATCTGAGCTGGTAGGATTTCCAACAAAGTACCATTACAGTGAAAAAGAGAAAAGTGCAGTGTGGTATTTTTGCCTCCTCACCTTGTAACGATTTCTAATCCTAATTTTGACTAAATAAAGGTAACAGAATTTTAGTGAACTTTTTCTAGTGTTAATGATAGGTGAACTGTTATCAACCTTTGAGAAACTCTTTTGACTATAACAAAGTTAGAAAAGCCAAAAGAGAGTTGCACCAGCACCAGCTGTGAGCAGAATTTATCTAACACAGTGATTGAATCATGAGTGGGTTGTGCTGCTGCTTGGGCACTAGCAAAGTTTTACTTTTGGATTACTACAAATCTAACAGTTCATCTGACAGAATCAATTTGCTTCTATGTGGGAACGGGTAGAACCAGAAAATGGTCTTTTTTTTTTTAAATTAATTAATAATAAGTTTAAAATAGAATAGCTGCCTTATATAAATTATAAAAAGCTTACTTTTTACTGGTTTCTTTTCAGCTCATTGTTCAGTTTTCCAAAATACGATCACAACCTTCAATGGTGTTGAATTTAACTATTCAATGCCTGTCGATTGTTACCATGTCTTGGTGCAGGACTGTAGTCCAGAACTTAAATTCCTGGTGATGATGAAAAGACTTGAAGAGTCTGCTGACCTTACAGCAATAAATGTCAGACTCGCCAGCCAGTAAGTAATTGCAAACTTAATAAAAAATAGATGTCAAGCTGAATGTGCTATAAACATGAATATCAAATTGGTAGGGCAGACTGACGCTAACACCAGAGTCATGCAAGAACTACTGATGTCAATGGAAGGACAGCCAGAAGTGTCAGTGGGGTTTGGGACTTTGTCTTTTATAAGTGCTTCTGACATATATCTGAGGCTCACATTAACCTGAAGTCTTTACTGCTCCAAAATCTTAATTAATTTGTTAGAATTTAACCCTCTCATTTCAGCTTTTAGTGATTAGGTAGACACATAAACTATAAATCCAAAAGGGACTATTTGCAATTGTTTAGTCTGGCCTTTTACTCTAAGCTAATAATTAAAACAAATTAGAACCTACACTCATTTCAGCAGAGTTGTTGAGAAGTGGACATAGCTTAAAAGGCTATTACTTATTCCAAGATTAGAAGCACTCTTAGGTCATGCCTTCGTAGGTATATAATGTTCTAATCTATTTGAAATTACTTTAAGTCACACTTTGTTTCATCCTGGAGCAATCACCTCTAAATTGTATGGGATTACGCATACCAAAATCATTGTAGGGAGTGTTCTTCAAAGTGCATAAATAGACTTTGATCTGCAAGGTTTCATTACAAATAACTATTTATTTCTGAAAATTGTGTACCTAACTGTGCCAAAATGTCAGAGGAACAGAGAGAAACTAGTATTCCCTGCACCTGTTTTGTGGAAGAACACAAGGGTGCTTGTTTTGTAGACTCTATCTTTTGTGATAAAGGCATTCCTCATCACTGAACCATTCCTGATCTTTTCATACAACTGTTTGGATGAGCTTTTGATGTGCTTGAGCTTCATATTTCTTCATTAGAGCAAACACTGCTCTGAAGAAAATACTACAATACACAGATTATTCAGGCTGTAAGAGAACCCCCGTAGGGAATCCAATCTTCCTTTGAAATGTAAAGCACCTTCAATTTACGTGAATGTAGTAGCAAATACTGTTCTGCAGTAAGGGTCCTGTATCCTGGTGTCTTCCCATCTGAACCCTGGCCACAAGCAGACACTCTGAGATGAGTACAGCCAGGGAAAGGCGTACTGTGAGCGCTCTTCCTGGCATGCTTTCCTGGGCCCTCTCAATCTCCGTCCTGAAGGGTAGCAGGTGATTCATGCCAGAATGATGTGAGCAAACTGCAGAACTGGAAACTGTGAGCTGAGTAGGGCAAAGGAGAAGCAGTTGTTTACACTAATTCCCTTTATTTAAAGTGAGGTTGACATGTATGTTTCCAATGGACTGATCCAGTTGAAGATTAATGGTGTCCAAGTCCCAAGAGGTGTTCCATACACATCTAATTCTGGTAAGAGACTCATCTTTGTATTTTGTTTAATCTTTTCTGGCCTTTTGAAGAAGGAGAGGATGTGATCCTGCAAACACCTCTCAAGATGAAGATCGTCCTAAATTGAGAAAAAATCAGGTCATTTTAACATACCTTCAAGCTTTCATGCGGGGTGGCAAGAAAAATGAGCAAAGAAAGAGATGCTGATCTTGTGCATCTTTGCACAAACCAAAACATGCAGGGCTGTGGTACATTTTGCTGATCCTGGAGACCCACAGAACAAGTATGTAGATGTCCCTTGCCACAGCCACCCTTGTCAAAGGACTTCAGCTTGTTCCATGGCACAGAGCAGTAGTTTTTCTCATTCTCCCCATCTCTTTTAAGATACATTACGGACTGCATTATGTCCCCAGGAACTTAACAAATTGTTCAGGTTGAACCCTAAAACAGTAACTTCATTAACTTCATTTTAGAAGAAATCTTGCTTTGTTTTTTGTTTTTTTTTTTTGTTGTTGCAGATGCAAGCATACTGGTCAGCAGTGAAGAGGAAGGACTGACACTAAAAGCCCCAGATTATGGCTTAGATAAACTATATTATGATGGGCATAGACTTGAGGTAATTTTTTTACTTATTTTCAGTGGTTTTATTTTTAGAAGGAAAACATTATGTGCCCTTTTATTTCCACAAAGATTCAGGTTGCTTTCTGGATGGCTGGAAAAACATGTGGCATTTGTGGAAAATATGATGCTGAGAAGAAAAGAGAATATCAAATGCCCAGTGGATATTTAGCTAAAGATGCAGTGAGTTTTGGTCAGTCTTGGATCATCTCAGAAGACCCCTGTGCTGGAGGTACTAAGACTCTAATATAGATTAATGTCATTGCCTTCAACTGTTAATCAGTCACATGAATAGGTGGTTTATATTAATTGTAACACAATCATTTCATGTTTTGCTATTTCTATTAGTGGCCCCAGATTAAAAAAAAAAGGAAAAAAAATCTGGTTTTCCTGAGGTTAGTAGCTCACTGCAAGTTCTGGTTTTGTTGTATTTTTTATCAACTTCTTATGCACTGTGTAGTAACCTTAAGTTTGTGTGTTTAGCTCAAAACTCCATAAGATGATCATTTAGAATTAAAATTAGGTAGTTTGAGTGTTGACAGAAGACATTTTATGTGATTCTTGATAGTTTCAGTCTTTATTTTCATTCAGTTATTTCCAGTCTTTTAGTTTGCATAAAAACTTATTATCTAGCCCTGGCTATCAAACTAGAGGCCATTTGATGTGGGAAATACTCATTTTAATTTCCTCAGGCTGAAATTTCCTCAATCTGAAAACTTCAGCCTGGGAATGGCTGCTTGTTCTTACCATCCAGGTCCTATATAAAAACAATGACATGACTGTATTTGTAACATTAGGGTGAACTACACATATTATGTTTTGGCCTCTTTTGAAATATATTTGTAGACTAAGCTCCCCCGGGGAGACTGGTCTAGGAAAGTGTGGATCACAGGCTTGAGGACTAAGCTACACAAGGACTAAGGACTACTTATGGACTAAACTACTAAGGCGGGTGTGATGCCACTCAACCATGCAGAAGTGGATAAATGGATGTCTAAGAGCCACTACTGCCCCAAAACAAAGTGCTGTCATAGTCTGGGTAAAGTTGACCTGATCAAAGTTTTTGCATGTACCTTTTTGGATCTGGACATCTGTGTCCCACCTAGATCCCATTTGGCAAGCCTCTGTCCTTGTGACTGTGCTCCACGTCTCATTTTCTCACAGCCCAAACCTTTTGAGAAAATTGTCTCACTTCAATCAGATTAGCTTCCAGTAGCTTGCGTCACTTTATTATCCACTGGTCTTAGCTGTTGCTTATTCTACAAATTAAGGCCACAAAGTTATTTATCTAAACTGGGTAGGTGCTTTAAGAGAACTTATGTTTTGCAGCTTGCAAGCTGCAGCGCAAGTTTGTCAAAACTGAGAAGCCGGCTGCATTTGAGAAGACGGCAGCGAAATGCTTCTCTGTGGAGCCAGTTCTTCGCTGCGTGGAAGGCTGTTCAGCAACCGGGACTGTTCCCGTCCCCGTGGGCTTCCACTGCGTGCCAGCGGGTGAGTCCCCGAGCGGCCCCGGCAGCGACACATCCCGCCTGTGCCGCCCGGCTCTGCAAACCCGCGCTGACACAGCAGGGCCTCGGCGTGTACCCCACGTCCTGACCCGATCCCCGCTTCCTCCCTTCTCATTCCCAGACTCCGCTCTCAGCCTGGAAGGGCCGTTTAGGCTGGGCCAGAAGTCCGAGGACATCGTGAGCTCGGTGCCCGCTCACACGGCGTGTTCCTGCCCGCCTCAGCCGTGCCCGGCCCGCGGCCCGGCCCCGCCCCGCTCCTGAGGGCGCTGCTGCCCCGGCCGCTCGGGGCACCGCTCGGCGCCGCTTCTTCCCGACAGCCTGAGAGCAGCCCGGCACATGCCTCTCCTCCTCTGACCCTTCAATAAACAGTTGTTCTGTAAACGCGCTCTCCCGACACCGTTTTTCCCCGCCCGCGCGGTAGGCTGGGGGCGGGACGGGCCTGCCCTCGGCCCCGGCACCGCCACGGCTCCCCCGCCCC
>JAWWMP010000005.1:14019416-14043485 GCA_035047865.1 Dendrocincla tyrannina | reverse complement strand
CGAGGTGCGCGGGGCGGGAGGCGCTGCTGGCACAGGGCGGGCCGCGATCGCAGCGCGCTCATCGCCCTGTGGAGCCCGCGCCGCAGCCGGGCAGGCTCCACCCAGGAGGGGCAGCCGAGAGGTGCCGGGCAGGGCCCCGGAGGGCTCGGTGTGGCGGCCGCAGGGGCCTCGGCTGCCCGGGCAGAGGGAGGGGGCGCCCCTGGGAGACGCTTCCCTGAGGAGCCCGGCATGTGCCCTTGTGAGAGGCACGTGTGGAGGACTCGTCCTGCTGACAGTGTTTGGGACTAACGAGGGTGCTTCTTACCCCTTTTCCAGGTCTTTGTGTTTGATGTGGGGAAGGACACCTGGAAATTCTATGACTGGTCAAAAATTACAACTGTGGCAGCTTTTGGACAGTACGATCCTGAGCTCATGTGCTATGCCCACTCTAAAGGCTCCAGGATAGTGCTGAAAGGTTGGTTACATTGGGAAACTCTGGATACTTACGATGCATGAATAAGACAATAATATACATAGGGCTATAATACCTTGACATTTCAGGTTCAGTTGTATGTAGAGTATTAAAATCAATAAGAGGATTAATTAGTAAGGTTATAATGCACACAGGGCTATAATACCTTGACATTTTGCACGTACTGGCATGCAGGGCATTAAAACCAGCAGTGGTTTCTGCCACAGTAGTAATGAAAGCATCCCAGTGACATCTGAATAAAAGTTCTTTGGCAAGGAACATCACAGCTGTGGAGGAAGAGTGAGGAAAGGAAAAGCCTGTAGAAAATATATGTCTCTTTGTTCTGGATGTTGTATGGAGTATCCAAAAGGGTAAAGGAAAGGGTTTTTTAAGTAATTTTTAGTATTTTGCACTTAAATCAATCGCTCTGTATTAGGAAGTGATTGAGTGTTAAAACGTGAGTACACAGGAACTCTGTGCAGGTACAAATGCTGATTAAAAGGACAAAGTCCATTACAGCTTACATGATGTAATTAGCTTTTGGCTCTGTTGAGGCAAAGGCAGAATCCAAGACCACATTGTGGAAAGCAACAAAAGTTAAAAGTATTTTACTCTAAACAGTCCCTCTGGCTTGGTGGAAATGCTAAAAGTACATTGATTTCAAGAAAGATGGTGTACAGTGGCTAAAAGAATATTAAGCAGAAGTAAGGAGATTAAAATAACAGGAAAAAAGTCCAAAAGTAAAATCCAAAAGTAACTTAATTTTAAACACTGCTCTCTCAAGGAAAATTGGTAATTTCTTTTGAAGTGGCTCAAAATTATGCTTGGGGAAAAAGTTAACTCCTTTGTATTTTACCAGTATCAATATAAGCATTTTTTGTTTTGTGTTTATATTTGTTGGTTCTGTAAATACAAACCTTTCCTGCTTACTACTGCTGTGGTGCAAATGCATGTTAACTCTTGAAGGCTTCTTGTCTAGGTGATGTACCTCTTAAGGAAATTGTTGATCCTGCTAAAAGAGCAGCATGGATATCGCAACAGGTAGACCTTGCAAAAAAACAGTACATGGATGGAATTAACATAGATATAGAGCAGGAAGTTAACGAAACCTCCCCTGAGTACTATGCATTGACAGACCTTGTTAAAGAAACTACAGATGCTTTTCACAGAGAAATACCAGGATCACAGGTAATAATAATGTACCCTATACGGACATTAACTTTATAAAATGCAATAACTTTATAAAGTTAAAAGTTAAAGTTATAACTTTATAAATATTAACTTTATAAAATGCAAATGGCAATATTGTTTAGTCTGTGAATATGAAGACATTTATGCCAATCTAAATATGATATTCTCATGAATGGTTAATTATGAATGTTAGCTGTGATATACTCTTGTAAGAATTGCCCTTTTTGACCTGTGTGAATTTAAATGGAAGGTGGGCTTCACTGAGATCTGTAGGTACAATGTTACTGCCTGGTGTGAGCTGGCACTTAGTATGGCTTAGTGAATCATTGGAAGTAGGACAAATACAGCCTTGACTGTGTTTTGGTAAACATGTCACTAAAGTTTTAAGGATTTGCATCATGCTCCCTGTTTTTGGTCAGATGGTTTTCATATTTTAATTTCTTAGATGCTAGGTATTCACTAGTGGGGCACTCACTTTATAATCTAGTGTTTTCTTTATCAGCTGAGCAACTCCTACAGTTCATGACTATCAGGTTGTATTAAACTGCAACATTGGGGAAATACTATCTTGAAAAATTACACCTTTTTTAAAAAGAGGAAGCAAGAACGCCTATGGGCGATACATTATACTAAATTGTGCATTTTTCCCTCAGGTAACATTTGATGTGGCTTGGTCTCCAGCATGCATAGATAAAAGGTGCTACAACTACACTGGGATTGCAGATGCCTGTGACTTCTTATTTGTAATGTCATACGATGAACAGAGCCAGATCTGGACAGACTGTATAGCAAAAGCCAATGCTCCTTACCTGCAGACTTTAATTGGTGAGGACAAAAGGCCTCCCCAGGAGTCAGAATATTTCCATTTGTTCACATAAGTAGATAGGAAAGATTGCCATTTCCTAGACAGGTGTTTTTTGGGGTTTTTTTTAGTTGTATTGAAACTTTTGAGTGTGCTCAAATAAGCGTTGTCGTAATGTGAAAATAGTATCTCTGATCCTTATGACACTACAGGCAGACAGACAGTTGTATGTTGTTACTTGTAAAGTGCTGTGTAGCCCCCCCAAGTGTGAAGAACACTATAGAATGGCACATGGCAGCCAGAGCAATGGTGCCTGCCTGGGCTTGCAAAGAACCTGAAACGTCTCTCTCATCCTTGTGGGCTTCTGCTAAGGGCAGATGGTTTTAAGTGTGAGCAACTAGAGCAGTTACTAGGATCTCAGTAGAGCAGGCCTCTCTAAAGAGAGCGTGCAGGTAGAGCTAAAGGAGAGCTTGCACCTTAGACTCTCTCTGGGGATCATGCAAGTCCTGTATTAGCTGTGCATGTAGATTAATTATAAGATAAATACCATAGGAAAAGGAAACAATGCATCTTAATTTTTATTTCCTTCAAATCTAGGATATGAGGAGTACATTGCCATGGGCATTGATGCTAAGAAGCTTGTAATGGGTGTTCCCTGGTATGGGTATGACTATATCTGCCAAAACCTGTCTATGGTAAGATGAAGATTTTTCATTTCATATGCAATCATACTGTTAATTTTTAACTTGGAAAAATACAACTAGATTTTGGGAATATTGGTTTTGGATTAGGAAATACTGTGGTCTGATGGATAAAAGCATAAAGCGGGTACACAAGACAGCCTCTTTTGCTTGGCTGATGTGTGTTACCACACAAAGCATTTTATCTCCTTAGACAGCGTCAACCCCACCATACCCAAGCACTATATTTGACTAAGGAGCTATAAATGTTATCTGTATGAGAAGAGGTGATGTCCAAAGGCCCTACAACACTTGTATATACCTTCTCAACACCATGACTACTAAGCTCACTGCTTAAAGACAAACCATAGCAAACCTATGACTGTTAAAGCGTAGCAGATTATGGAGTCTCAAACAACATTATACTTATGAAAAATGTAGAAGGGAATTAAAAAGGGAAAAGATAACTGTATAAGCTGAATGATATCCATTCAATCCTGTATTTCTACAGAGTAAACAGAATTTAACTGTTTTAGTTTACTTTTCTCTACAAATAGTGCATCTGCCAGAGCTGCTTGAGGATTAGGGATTTTTGAGACCCTTTTGTGAATTTTCTTGGCTGTACTGGTATTTTGAAGTTGAGTTATATCTATGTAACATGAAACTCATGCCTTCTCTTTTTTCAGGATCATGTATGTTCCCTTTCCAAAGTACCTTTCCGTGGGGCTCCTTGCAGTGATGCTGCAGGCAGACAGGTCCCCTATGGAATCATCATGAAGCAGGTGAACAGTTCTCTTTCAGGGGTGCTGTGGGATGAGGTACAGAAGTCTCCATTTTATGAATACAAGGTAAGTGTCTCTTCCTAAGACACCATGTCATGGCGTAAACACTCATAAACCATAATTTTTTCAGGATTAGATTCTTCCATTTATGCTTCTACTTACCGGGTTTTTTTGGTGTAGTAAATGGTTGCTGGACTTTGTATCTCGAATTTCTAGTGTGAAAAGAGTGGTGCAGTGCCTGAAGACTACAGGAGTAATAAAGATCTTCATTACTTTTCAGTTTTCTTGAGATACTCTATCACATCAAAAAAGACATGTGGGCACAAAGAAATCCTATAGCTCAGTCCTTCACTGTTACAATTACTTTTACTTAGTGATTTAAACTGAAACAGATTCTGAGATGCTCTGAATTTTTTGTAACTCAGTGCCTTGCATACGTGTTCTCTCCTCCATTTGCTTTTTACATAGACATACTGAGAGTCAATAAATAATTGTGCTTACAGGAACACCGTAGTGTATGCATTTTGTCTTGTTTCTTTAGATATGGTTTTAAATTTCATATGTAGATGATTAAAAGGTGTTGGAAGCAACAAGCAGGTCACAGCAACATAACTTGGACAAAATTTTATAACTTCCTCTAAAACTGCTTTATTGCTTTAAAAACCCATGTAATTTCTAACTAAATTCACCTGTTATGTTAGATAGTGTATCTGATTTTAGTCATATCTAAAAAAAAACCCAAACCAAAACAAATTATCTGTCTTTTCATCTAACTTCAGATAAATTTTGTCACTGTGTTATAACTTAGATTCTACAAGTAAAAAAAATAGCCAAGTATTTAGCTTAGAATTTTAATTGTCCTGTGTGAAAAATAATTGGTAAACCCAGAAAATATCACTGTGTAAATCTGCATAGCTTGTATATCTCAGTTTTTTTATTATTATACTTTTAACTGCATTCAAGAAAAACTGTAATCAAAACCCAATTAATTTTAATGTATCATGTTCATATCGATAAGTAGATATTGACATTAGTGTTTAATTGTTTTTCTAGGATTCTCTTGGTAATTTCCACCAAGTGTGGTTTGATGACCCTCACAGCATCTCTCTAAAGGCAGCGTATGTGAAGAGTCGAGGTTTAAGGGGCATTGGCATGTGGAATGGAAATAGTCTCGACTATTCCAGGGAAGCTGTAGCAGAACAACAAACTGAAGCAATGTGGCAAGCTCTGACACCATAAAAACTATGGGAATCCTTGGTTTAGAATCATGAAAATTGGTAATTTTTGACTATCACAGATTTTGACTTTATATAAATGTACTATGATTGCAAAAACTTTGGGAACTAGACAAATTAATGTTGTTGTTTTATATGCAAAGCTGTATTATCATTTTTCAGAAAGTTCCAATGTTGCTTTAACAACGGGAGATTTTTTAAGACTGCTTATCTTTTTAATTTTTCACAATTGCCATAAGTTGGTTAAAGCTTGAAGCCAGTGTGTATCTAGTAACAAGTAAGGCCAGTTGGGGGATTTACAGGGGCAGTCTCCTCATGATTCTTTGGTAAGGCTGGCTGGTGCAGGCAAGTATTAATTCTGGGATCACAGGGTGCAGTCTCAGTCTTCTGACTTCCCAACCCAACCTATATTTCAGTTCAGTCACTCTAGAATCAGATTAAACAGGATACTGGAGAGAGATTTTTGCTTACATGCAACTTGGTGAAACGTGTGTTTGTACCTGGTTAGTCTTCTAGAGATTAAAAGATTTTATAGACTGAAGGAATTACATAATATGAAGTAGTTCCCATTGAGATTTTTATCAGACTTGTTCTTAGAAAGGAATATTCAATAAACCCCAGTTTCATTATGTTTATGTATCACAAAAATTCCTTAGTTTCAAAAGCCAAAAATCTTGGATCTTATCTTGAAAAGGTAGCATTAAGATGTAGAGGACTTGGATGATGTTTCCTTCCATTCCAAACTATTTTACTTCCTGGAAAATAGACTTCAGAAGCTTATTTAATGAACTGTATATCTATTTTTCCACATACTCTTAAGATTCATTCCATAGCCTGTTGTTTGCTTTTATGGGGTGTTGCTCATGAGATAATAGGGTATGTTTTCTTTCTAGTTCATATTTGCATAAAATAATTTGCCTGGAGAAAATGCGTAACTGTTTAAAATATCTGTAGTGATGCAAAGATTGGCAGGTGTTTACAGGATTTTTTTGTTAAATAAAATGCTGTCTTCATTAAGGTTGGTAAATAATGTTACCTGTCTATGCTTTACTTGTTCTGCAGGTTACAGCCCACACTGCTTGTCTGCTTCTCAGAACTGTTTCACAACCAGATTAAAGTGCAGCTGTGCCCTGCTTAAGTGACTCCATAATTAAAAAATTTATTTAATTAGATAGATGGAGTCAGTTATGGGGTTTTTTTGTGGGGTTTTTTTTGGTTTTTGTTGTTGTTGTTGTTGTTGTTTGGTTTTTGGGCGTGTGTGTGGGTTTTTTTTGTTTTTGTTGGTTTCAAGGGGGGCTATTTTATTTGTTTCTTTGGTTTAGTTTAGGTGTTTTGTTTGATTGGTTGTTTTTTTCCCCTTGCTCAATAGTTAACATAGTATAGCATCACTACTATAATGTGGAAAAGACTAGAATACCTTGTATGAGTTGTCTGACTGCTTGATACTACAGGTGATGGAAAGCAGAAGGTGAAGCCTACTGGTCTTGCATAAAGAAAAAACTCCCCTGAAAAACCAGAAGGCTTTTCAATAGAACACTGGCCTGTAAGTTTGAGGAGAAACTTCTGAATTATATGTATAATATATACATATATCTACACACATAGATGTGTATTACTACTTATATGCTAAAATAATGTAAGATAGGTATTTTCTGAATTGAGAGGTCTTCAGAGTAAATATCTAACCTGCAAAATCCTAACTGTGGGCCAGATGACTTAACAATAAAACTCCTTCTTGTAGCAGTCAAGAATCATGAGTTGATATTTCTATTTTTTAATTTAGGTTCAGATTTTCCAGTAGCTAGTTGCCTGCTCTTGTATCTTAAATAAAACACCACTCTGAAATAAAGAATGTGGGATTCAGCCCTGAACTGAGAAAAAAGGGTTGCAGTTTTATTAATCAATTTAATACTTAAAATATTCCTTATTCACTAAAATATTCCTTAAGCCCTGTGTTCAAGAAAATAAATTACCTAATGGGTGGTTTGACTCAAGACATTTATAAGTTAGTCCATTTGAGAGCTCCATAATTTTCTTATCACGCAACTTATTTTCCATGAGTGTTTCACTTCCAGTAATAAATACACCTTGACAGCCTTTTAGCTGAGATTAATTCCTAGAATGTTATTGTTCTGCTTCATGTAATAACATCTGGTTTACAAAGAGGCAAACAGAAGAGCTAGAAAAAAATTACTTACGAAGAGGTTTCTGATTCCTCTTTCACAGAAGGGTTAATCTTAGCACATGCAGTGGTAATTTATGGATAGGCATGCTTGTAATAACAAAAATGTACTTCAGTAAATAGCTAAACAAAGGATTACTGTTGCTGTATTTCTACAGAATATGTATTTTAATAATTTTCCAAAGATGCAATATGCGTGCCTAAAAATAAGAACAGGAGGTTATGGATTACAGGTTTATTTGCTTAGCAGCTATTTTGTTAATCAAAGAGCATCAGCATACCTCTGTGATGTTACACAATATGCTAATTTGCACTTTCAATATAACAGCTTAGTTTTAAACATGTTACTAGCTTAAACTGTATGTTTAAATAGCTGACTAATCTTATAGTAAGAGATATAAAATGAAGTGAGCTGCAGTACCTCAGTAGCCTAGTATACAAATTCCACAATATGTCTTTTTGATGTCTTTTTACAAGATCATTTCAAGAACATATAAACAAATGCTCTGAAATTCTCATCTTCTATACACATTAAAGAGCTTTTGTAGACTTCACAGATGTTAAAGTCATGTCATCTTAAGTTCCTGATTTTCTGGACTGGAGAATTAAAGCTGAATGAATCTTCTTCTGCGTCAGCTCCGCTTTCAGTGCTCGTAAATCAGAGGCTGCCTGCTTTCTCATCTGCAGAAGAATCAGTAATTTAGGGAATAGCAATTTAAGGAGGTTTTTCGGAGTTGACATGCATATAGGTTTATATAACTAAGACTGAATTTTATACAGGATGGCTGAATACAGTATACATCCTTCATCTTTAAAATTTTACATATCCAATTAGATAGCCTAGTTCTAGCACTGCTTTCTTCTGTACTTAGCCTTGATGTTTTTGAAATTAACTGCAAAATTAATTGTTCTTTCCACTTCTTGTTATAGAATGGAAAAGTCATACTGAGTACATCCATCCTAGAGTACCCAGTAAAGAGGGGTATGGGCAATCTCTGTGATGTAGAATACTCCTATTTCAAGGTTTTAGAAGCTGAAAAGCTATCCAGTGTGAAGGTCAATACTATCATCTTCCTTCCAAAAAGGGCCGTAGGCATCACTGCTATAGAATAAAGCACACGAGGAGGACTGCCATGTCTTTGGACAGCCATTCTCTTTTTTTTGTTTGTTTGGTTTTTGTTTGGTTTGGTTTGTTTTTTTTTAATTTATGCTGGGTTTTTTGCCTTAGCCATTGTCTATTTATTAGTGATCAGTGCGTCACCACACCAAGTGTATTTCTTCAATTAGCTTTTGAATGAAATGGGAATTTTATGAAAAAATTGTGAACCTTAGCACCTTGAAAATCTCAGTTGTTTGAATGCCATACATTCAAAATCACCTCATAACCTGGTGTTTTGGAGTAATTTTTGGCTCAAGTCATAAAGTTACAACTAGCACGACAAAACTAACAGCATAAAACAAGAACTGTTTAGCAAATATTTACATTATCTAATAATCAGAAACATCTAATTTATATATTGTTACTTTTCGATTTTTAATAAAAAGCAGAGTACCTTAATTTCTATTATGAGTTTCATTTTTGTATCATCTAGCTTCCTCTGCAGTTGATCAAGTTCATGCTGCACCAAAATGATCTGGATGATTGTGTAATTCTGTGTGAAATAACAACAAAGCTTGAACCTGCAGCATTAGCGCATCTCCTCATTCACTGGGTGCTACTTCACCACTCCAAAACAATCCTACAAACTCCTTACTTGTGCTTAGCCTAACAACTCATTAAATCGTGCCTATCTTCTCTGGGTACTGGCCAGTCATACCTGCTGTATGCATGTAAAGTTGTACATATCCTTCACATAAGACCTCTTTGTACTTAGCCAGCGAGACCTAAAAAAAACTCCTGACATGCCCCCCGAAAGGAGCAACAGTATATCTGAACACAGCTAGTAATGTAATGACCACCCTATTAATACTTTTGTTTTTTAGATACTTATTTCAAGACGGCTCAAATAATACACATTTGTATATCATATACATCCTCAGATTGTACCTACACAAGAAAGGGACATTTTTTTTTCCCTATGCTAGCTTCAGATTTGCCAACAGACTCGCTTCCATTAATGCATTTAGAAAATTAGTAGATAACCACTACTGGGAAGGGTACTTCCCCCTTTTCTTTTATCTTTTCTGTTTTTCAATCCCTCTCTGGAATTCCTATGAAACTCACAATTGTGCAATAGTTCAGGTGCAACCACTTCAAAAGCCTCAGACATGTACAGCTCTCCCATTTCATTACCTCTATACAGGAATTTTGGGATGATGGGAAAAATATAGAACTGAACACTTAATTAATCATTATTATTTATCATATATATCATTAACCATACTGAATAGAAGGTGATTTGTTATGAGAACATACAAACATGAAGCAGAAGGAATCAAATATTAATCAGACTCAAGCACTTCTGCAGTCTTTTTGAGACAAATAGGCTGAAGGAATTCTATACCACAGATCATTGAGGGGTATTTGGCTGCTAAAACTAGTTTACAAGTCATGGGTTGGTGATGAATTTGTTTCTTTAACTCATGTTTTATACCAAAAAAACCCACAAAAACCAACCAAACAAAAAAAACCCCAGGTGGCATGAAAAGAGATAATGCAAGCAAATACCTTGGAGTTTGTTGTATTGTTTGGTCGTTTTTGGCTATCCCTGGCTTCCAATTGCAAGAGCAATTTCTGGTGGTAAAGCTCAAAATCTTGTCCCAGTTTATTTAACTTGTCCTCCAGTGAAACCGTAACTTTCTTAGTTTCAAAGTACTTCTTTTTCCATTCCTCACGAACTGCACAGGAAAACAGTAATAAGTGTTTGTTCTTGGTCAACTGATCATAAGATCTGCTAAAGACAATCATGACCAGCTGATCTCACAGGATTCAGCTCGCTAATGCACACACTGAAACACGGCAGTAGTTTCTTTTTCAAAAGCATTTAGAGAAAAACCTTCATTAAAATAATTGTAAATGCAACTGAATTTTCACACAGACACCTGCAACAAAAGGCTCTAACTGTCCACCAAGACAAAACACAAGGTCCAAACCCTAAGTTTCATTCAGCCTGGCTGTTTTGCAGGTTTCAGCTGCACGGAAGTGCTCCAAGCCTGTGCAGATTGGTATGCCCAACACAGTCTGAAGTCCACAATTTTACTGTAGCAGAAAATGTAGCACTGTAGATTTACACAGAATTTGGGCTCTTCATGGCTAGAATTTGAACAACTGAAACTTACCCAAAAGAGCTCAGCTGTTGGAGGACTATGCAGTATGTAACAGAGTGACTGTCAGCATGGCAATGTTAGGAGGATATTAAATATAGACTGGATTGCTGTTTCTGCAGAATATGCTCTTTCCTTAATACCTTGTGAAGAAACATGCTTGCAAAATGCACTTACTTATGAAACTCTACAGGTCTGATAAAAATAATCCAAAGGTAGAGACGCTTCTTAAAGAACCTGCAGAAGCTGTTTGAATCCTTGTGAAATAATCTTTATTTTACCCAACTGGAAAACATAATTTAAGACAATGCAGGAGCCATTTAGGGCTTATTGCAGCAATGTAAATGAGCTTGCCTTGCACCTCCTTGCTACTACAGAGTCACTGCTTCAAGTACCCAAGGTTGGGTATTTTAAAGTACAGCTTCACCATGCTATGGAGTGCAGTGTAGCCAAGCCCTCAGAGAATAACTGAAAGAATTGGCTTGTTGTCTCCTTCCAACAAAGCTACAAGTAAGAGCTGAGACTTAGCTGCATTTGAGGACAAAGAGAAAGCTCTCAAAACATCAAAATTATTACACCTCATCTCTCTATAACTGGAATGTGACTTAGAGAGAATAGTTTTAAGTATAAACTTGGAAATAATTTTACAAAGAAAATTCATGTGGGATTTGAATAAGATTTGACCTTGTTAAAAACCAAGGTTTATCAAGCTTGTCACGACAGGCTTGTAACTTCCATGTCATATCATTAGATAGGAGGAACAAAAATCATTATGCTGCAATTTACTTGAAGCCCTTTCAACACAGTACAAACCTCTGTAAGCACCAGCTAAAGGCAGGATTAGAATACCTCAGCTGCCCTGGGCCTCAGAGTGAAGCAGCCTGCAGTAGCTCTCTAGGCACTGCATGTACACAAGACATGACTTGAAGAGTTTATAAAAGCCAGAATAATTTTAAATTAGAATTTTCAATTTATAAGACTGCCACAAAAAAGTGGAAGGAAATATTGCAACCCTGAATTTTTCCAGCATTCTGTTATACAAACAAGTCGTCTTGGAGCTACTGGTCAGAAAATTGCTCTATATAATTAAGCTCACTGACAAGGAGACAAACATTTTCACATTGGTTTCAGTGTAATTTCTCAACATTCCAAATTTCAAAATAAATTAAAACTGTACCATTGTTTCTCCTCAGCTTATTTTGCTCCAGTAGTCCTTTAGCAGTTTTGATCAGTTCTTCTCTAGTTTTTAGCATGTGTCTTCTGTCTTTCTTCATTTGTTGCAATTGTTCTACCATCTTGTTTTCTAAAGATATTAGAATTACATTTAGCAAGCATCTGAATACTCTAAGTAGGAAGGATCAACCAAGATTTTTGTAATGCACTCATCACAAATCATGCCAAAAGCTCTGTCAGAACAAGCAGTAGAAATTATTTAATTTTAATAAATTATCTCTAACTTTTCAAAATGGCTGGTGCTTTAAAATAAGGGAGAAATCCATCATGCATCCAGACATTCATACAGAAAATCAAACAAACATCCTTTTATATGTGTAGACAATGTATCACTAAAATGATATCATCAAGACACATATACACTCCATATACTGAAGACTTGCCACATGAAGCCAAAAAAGCCTGCAAAAGACTATTTCCTGCTCAAAATACATTGCAATATAAAGTGAATATGTAATGACATCTTGCCTTAAACTCCATCTGGTCCTATCTCAGTATCTCACTTTCACTAGTTCAACAATACGTCAAATACTCCTCACTATCTTCTTCTTCCTCCACTGCAGCAGAGGATCCTCAGCAATACTACTAAGATATTTTCTTTGCTACATTCTCACTTGAGCCTGCACCTGATCCCTCTCCTTTTCTCCTTCCATGCACAACTCCACAAGCTGGGAACCTGCCATGATCTAGGACAGTCCATGCAATCATAAATGCCTGGAATTTTCCAACCATAAATTAAAATTCATAACAATACTGTGAATCAATGAATGTACTAATTCTTTTGTAAAGTAGGTATTTGTGTCTTCATTGACTCTTCAGTCTTGATTAAATGTTCACTTCCCTGCAGTTACTTGGAATCGTATACTCACTTGCTGCCTGAATTACAGGAACTTGAGCTGGATTTCCAGAAAGTAAAGGTAGACTAGGAGGTGAAATATATTCTTTTGGACAAGTAAGATGATTTTGCTTGTTTTCATCTGCCTTATAAAGTCAAAAGACACAACTATAAGTACATAACCATAATCTTGAATAGTTACTTTAGGCATGTGCCCTGAAAGTGGCCTGAGTGAATGGGAGGGCTGAATTTGAATTCTGCATGTAAGTTTTTATTCTGTTACCAGTACACAATATTACTAAATTACAAACATCTGGACCTCTGCAAATAAAATTAGAACACTGAATACTTACATCACAGAGAATATACAGAAAAATCATAGACTGTTGCTAATTGTTCTTGTCCATGTCCATAACCCCACAAGTTACTGACACTCCCATGCAAGACCAGCAATTAAGGGTCTTAAAACTTCCATCTAGTTCATTGAAGTCAAAAACTGTCAATTATTAAACTAAATTTAGTAATCACAGATTTTCAATTTCACGATTATTTTTGTACAACTCCACTACCATCACTTGTGCATGAGAGCTACAGGCTACATCTACTAGTGATGGCTATTATGTTGTGTACTTGCAGGTGGGTGCTGAGTCTTCCTAAGTAAGTTCTTATTCTGATACTATGACTAAATCATACCTGTGTGTTTAAATGACTTCATAGTTTTTATCAGAAGTTTTGCTTGGCATGAGGGAAAACAAATTTATCCTATATGAAATTATAAAAAACATCAATATAGCAAATAAAATATCACTGTCAAGAAATTGTGAAAAAAACAGATAAATCATAATAGTAATAAGACTGAGATAGTTATTGCATATGAAGTTCTTGTTAAATTATAACCACAGTTATAACTTCTGATGATTGAATTGTTTAGAAATATAGTTGATATTCATTAGCAAATCTGTTAAGTATCAGTGTATGATTTTTTTCTCAATTATTTTCAAGTCTACACTTGAGTATTTCATATTTATAAGGAGTTACCTTAGAATTAGTCTGTTTCTAGGTGGAGGACTATATTTATTGCTCAAGATTATTAGGAATACATTACCTTGAAAAACATACCTGATTTTCCAGTTTGGCACCAAGATCAGTTACAGATTTTCTAGTACTGTAGAAGCTGAAGACAAAATCAAAGCAGCAAGTGAAAATTCATGTAATGAAGTGGGTTTTCCCATTTTCTTTCATTTATTTGAAGTCTGTAAAAGAAGTTTGTAGATGTGAATTAATATTATCCATTATTTTAGAAGATTCATTATTTACTAACCTTTGTTTTTTGTGTATGTGTTCTGTTGTTGTGCCTCCCATTATTTTAAGAATTTCAGCATCCTGTGTTCCATCTTTTCTTAATTTGGTACATTTCTGCTGCTCATTACTTTCCATGCTTGTTAGTTCTGTGACAGGATAGTGATGACAAAAACAAGTAGATTACACTCACAAAAATCAAGCTGTTTTGATGGTCAACGCCTGGACTTTTCAACCTGTATCGTAAATTCAATGAACCAATGCAGCAAATAATTTTATCTCTAGGATAATGTTCCATGAATAGCAGAAGGAAGAAATAAAGATTAAAAACCAGGTATTTTTGTTCTAAGAATTTATATCTGACTACTTCTAGTAACTAGTACAAGAAACGTTGCCACAGATAAAGAAACCACTTCATTATTTCACTTTTCATAAATTAATTCTGTATCTAATAATTTCTGCCTTTCAGACACTGAAGTTCCCTCACAAACTGGAATCAAAGAAAGGGAGAGCAAAATGTTTTGAGTTTAAATGCTATTGAATAAGTGTTATCTACTTTAAAAAATATTCAATATTTCAGAAGAAAACTCCTGACAGACCCTACCTTTACTATTACAAAATCCTACATCCTTCATAATTATAAATAAAGTTGTGGAAAACTTTTCAGGTATATATTTATACGTACATATTTGTATATTAAGTAATCTCCTACTTAATATCCGTTAACAAAATGATTGAGGGACAAAGCTATTTTTGTCAAGTTACAATTGGAAACTGGAATTACTGAAAAGTCATCCATGAAAGCCTTTTCCAACATATTCTCTCAATGGATACAATGTACAAATTGTTGCTTTGTTACTTAAAAGTGCTGGACATCTAGAAAATCATTTTAACATTAAGGTGCCAATACCTATGAACATTGTTTCATTTAATAAATACTCTATTACAAACTTTTCCTAGGTAAAGGTCATAATTTTTTACATTTGAAAGATATCATTATTTTAAAAAATAGAATATTGTTATGATAGTGATATTCCAACTCATGCCTTAATTACAGATTTCTTAAAACTTAGCTTTGCTCTGCTAACTTTCTTGAACACTTGCTTTAGCAAAAAGGCAGCACTGAATATCTGTACCCTTTTGATATTTAATGTGATTTTGAGGTGTTTGTTTATCCTGGCCTTCTTCATCACTCTGGTTTACATGAGGAGTAAGGGCCGATCCTTTGGCTTTGTCATTCCACTTAGGAGTGTTACAGTCTTTCTGATCTTGGCTGAGATGACTTTGCTCAGAGGTCTGTAATACTATGTCACACTTTCCAGACTCCCAATCTGCAGGATTTGAATGACTTGGTGTGAAGAGAGATCCATCAGATGCATTCTGATCTGCATAATAATTGATATTATAAACCAGAGACATTATTGTGTTGTTAATGTTAACCAAACATTTATTTTTCTTCTCCATCATCCTCCTTCACTACACTGGTTAAGCTTACCTTTTTCTCTAAACTCTAACTGTTCCTTATGAATCCTATTGTTATGGTCTTCTTTATAGTTTGTGTGCAAAATTGGAACAGGTTCTTTCTCAGCCCATTCCACAGGACTGAGCACTTCCAGATTTTCTAGCTGATGCTTGTTTTGTGTGCTTTCTAAAAATGGTTTCCTTTTTTTAGGTTTTTGCTGGGGAAGACTGGATAATCTTGATCCATGACCAAACCTATTAGCTTCTGCATTTAAGTGATATCTTTGTTGAGTTGATGATGGTAATGGATAAACATCCTCAAAGTATTCCACTCCAGGTAATAAATATAATTCAGGATAAAGTGCCTAAAATAAACAGTATATTTATCAGACAGGACAAAAGAGAAAATGTACAATGTAACATGTTTTTGAAAACAGTACCTTAAAAGCCATTCAATACATACATAAGGAGGAGCAAATGACTTCAATTCCAGCTCTGTCTCCTGCTTTGCTTTTACCTTGGAAGGTAAAGAATGAAAGCATAACAAAACCAATATTTTTTTATTAATAATGTTGCGTATCACTTAATTCACATAATCTATTATCATTTTACATACTGCATATTTTCATAACCAGCATTATCATCTGTAGTGGCCTCATGGAAAAAAAGAAACTTTGACTACTATTGTATTTGCTGACATAGTTCTGAAAATGTATTTTGTTTATTTTTCAAAATTTTAATCAGACCCACAAGAACACATGAATGTACTGAATAGTCTTTTTTTACCCTTTGCACTTTCTCTTAAGGTTCAAAGGACCTGATCCAACAGTCACAGAAACAGAAAGTTTTCAACTTTATCAAAAGTTGGTTCAAGCTGAATCTGGATACAAATGCTCATTCTCACATCTATGATCATTTTCTCTATTCATTTGATACAATATTGCAAAATATTTAATGTATATGGAAAAAAATCTATTATTATCCTATGTCTTCTTGTATTTATTGTTTATCTTCATATTCTTTCTGTGATATACACTTACACATTTCAACAGTTGTCCTAAAAACAAAGTCTAAAATAGTCGATGTATATTTGAAAGATGTGCTCCAACATAAGGAAGAAAGAAGAAATCTGAGCTTCCATTTAAATAATGATATTGAATTAAACACGGGGACAAATTCTACTCTTCACTGCCAGGCAGTGGCATCGATTCACTGTTAGACACACAGGCTATATGCGAAAAAGGAAGAGCAAATGAACATTACTTTTGATTATGTTTATTTTTTCATTTAAAGACCCTTACTTGCAAGTAGGGCACAGATCTTAGTTCTGCTTGCACTGTTAGTGTTGTGAAACAGAAGACTGAGCAGGGGAGAACACTCAATAAATATTTGATCATGGATATGGAATTCATTGAGGTTACCATGACCCTAAACAACAAATAGACCAGTTGGTTTATTGCTTTACACTTTGTTATAAAGTTAAACATCAAGCAACAGTAAATATTCCAAAGTAAAATTGTATCTTTGTCTCTGAAAATCTTCACATTCACCATTATCTTTAATTCTCTATTAACATAAAATATTCTGTTCATTGGCTGACATTCTAAAGGAGAATGGAAAGTTTCTCCATTTACCTCTGAACTATGTGGGGAAGAAAATATACTATCTTACTTATTATCATCCAGTTAAAAATACCTGAATTCATTGAAAGCAATGCACATTTTCTAATTTAGATTGTATTACAGTCTTTAAGATTATCTTCATGTTTTTCCACCTAGTTTTTGCATATTACTTTTATTCTGGTCTCCTGTGAGAGCAATTTTAGTGATAATTCAACTAGAAATGAAATAAAGAATGGCACCAAATTTCCAGCCTGTAGTTAATTTCCAAATATGTGAGAAACAGGTGAAATGCGATGTGAAAAAAGTATTCTGTACTTACATAAATTAAGTCTTTGTATATTATAAGAAAAAACTTTCAATTGGACTAATTTTTGAGTTTATTTAATCTTTAGCTAAAGTTTGCAGTATAAAAAGATATATATAGAATCAATATGAGGAATAGTTATGATTCAAAGATGTAAAGATTTTATTACACACTGCATTATTTGACTAAACAGCAGAACATAAACGTACCTCCAGAGAAGTTTTCATTCAGAGACTGATCTCTTAAGTGCTTTTGGGACGGTCACAGCAGGAACCATTAGAGGTACTCTGACTTTCTCAGTTTCTATTGCAAATTCTTCAACTGCCATATTCCCAAGCATGTATGGGGAATAACTTCCTTATGGGTTTGGAGTCTTTTTTATGCAACCAGATTTATCACATTTAATCCACTGACTTATGAAAACTTTTTTCACTGGATGGCAATTAATTACACCTGTTGCTTTAAAGGATATTTTTAATATACCTGTCCAGCTCTGCTTTTGCACATGGGGAAGTAGATGCGTTCTATCCAAAGCTTATGCTGCAGTATGTTTAAAAACCAAATGCTAAAAGTGCTCCAAAAGTTATCTCTACTTTATGTGATATTATCTAATCTGCAGGAACGAAATCTCTGGTTTACATTATAAAACAGAATAGTACTAAAGAAAAAAAAAATTAACTTACCACTGCTAGTTTTTTCCCAATGCATTTTAAAAACTGGAATTTATCTGGGACTGTAACTCCACCCAGGTACTCTCCAAGCTTCTTCCGTAGCACTCTTAATGTGATGTGAGGAGACACCCTAGAATGTTGTTATTCATTAATACATCTGTAAGATCCAATAATGATGTCTAGTTAGTAAGAGGGGGAAGATAATGCTCTATATGTGCTGCTTTGCATGGACAGAATGACCAAAATTGGGAACTATGTCCTACAACTGAACCCAATTTCATACAGACCAGAGAGTCTTGGTGTGGCAGAGTCAGAACACTATCATGTTCACGTACACTGTATTACAAGGGCTGCCATAACGTTAACAATCCATCCTCATATTTTATGAACCCCATACAATGGAAGAATATGGAAGTAGCTGAAACTTGAAAATTACTCCTTCAGAATGCTGTTGCTCATCTGCAAATGAATAACAACAACACTGGAAACTACAGTCATGCCACTTCCATGTAAGTGATGAAGTTTCATGGGGCTGCTCCAAGACTGTAGAACATACCCCTTAAAGCACCCAGGGCCAAAGGAGAATTCATCACTGGCCACTTTCAGAAGCAGGCACATTCCTTTGCTTTTATCTTCTCCAACACAAATTTACAGTTGGGTGTGTGCATGCAAATGTATTTTAAATAAAAACCAAACACTGCAGTGTGAACATTTCCACCATGGTCTGAGGATGAGAATGCTGACACAAATATGAATTACATCATTTAAGGTATTACTTGAAAGCATGCAAATATTAATGAGCTTAGTATAAACATCACTACAGAATAAAAAGCACCTTTGCACAATAAACCCAAATGTGCAAGAGGCACGCATAAGCTCTGCAGCACAACATAAGCAATTCTAATTGTTCCTGTGCTGCCATATAAGATAAACCAGGGAACAAATTCAAGCCTGAGACTGTTTATCACCCATGCTGATTAAGTGTTACTATGACTTTGGCCCAGGCAGCTATCACTCTTCAAGCAATGCAGACATAGCTTGGGGTATAGCATGTGCCATTCTCAGTAAGCAGTAGAGACAAGAACATGCTGTGTCTTCCATTTGGACAGGTCTTTAACCTATTAAGGTTTGTTTACATTTTCAAGCAGGCCTATCAGCCTTCATTCCACACCCTAAGTAAGTAGTAAGAACATTAATTTTCATCTCGTGAACAGAGTACTTCAGTGGGCTTCCCTTGCGTTATTTCAAACAACCTGGACTTAGAAGAGTCTCAGGATCATAAAACTGCCTTGGAGCACAGGCATGCAGCAAAGGAGATCAAAGTCTGCAAAGTGGACACATCTAGGCCACACTACTTGCTTTCTGTACCTTTGGCTGCTGTTTATTTCTTTCCCAGCTATTTTATCCCATATTTGCTACAGATATTAGTCTTAGCATCCTTTATTTCAAATTTATAAAGACATATCTGAAAGATGGATACATAATTCAGTACGCATCCTTCTAAGGTCTTATGCAACAACACAGATGATCTGTAATTCACATATCTCTCATTAGCTATAATTTCTTCAAGCTTATGTCTCAGAGAAGATATGCCCCTTGAGTGGTCTTCCAAAACCAAATAAATGCAAGCTCTTTCTGAGCACACCCTTCACTGATAAGGCCTGTTCAAACCAGCACAGAAACCTAAACCTAACCCATTTATGAACAGCAGGGAAAGTATCTAAGTAACTACAGCGTATCATGGAGAAAATTATCTAGAAATACAGAACCTAAGAAACAGATCAGAAATTTATCTTAAAATTATTTGCCAGTGCAGCTGCTAGGAACATACTATAATATATTTGTTAGTTGCTGCCACTGGCTAGCAGAAGAGTCACACCAGAGTAATTTGCTTCTGGGTGTTCCTTTAAAAGTAATGCAAACTAGAGATCATTGCAGCCATCTCATCTAGAAATAAGAAAAGTATGGCTTCTACGGTGAGGAATGAGGAATAAATGAAAGATCACAGAGGCCGAAAAATCAGGTTCATGGGAACAAGAATTCAGGACCACAGACAATTAGACAGTTAATAATTCCCTCTGATTTCATGAATGGAATTGGTCTGTACTTTGACCTAGGAATCCTTTGTTAAGCTGGCTCAGACAGTACTAGGATTGTCAAACTGACGGAACAACAGAGCTATCAACAACATCCAAGCCACATGAATACCAGCAAGGCCTCGGTGAAATAAATTTACACTAGAAAGCAAGAGCAGTGGCAGATGTCCATCACATGAAATTAGTTTATTTTATCACTCTAGACCTGTATTTTGCTGCAGACTAGAACTGGTTTTGAGCAGCCTTTCAACAAAAGCAGCTGTGAGAATTAATACATTCTGCCCAACATGTTCATACCTGACTACTGTCAACCTTTTCAGCTACAAAGAACATTCTTTTAAATGGATAATAGAAGCCTCAATTTAAATTAATTAAACCCCATATTCCCTGCAGTTTAAGCTGAACTGACAGGTTTTGCACAGGAGCAGACAAGATGCATGTAAAAGCTCTGTTTTAATACATATCTTTACATTACTTGATTTTTCTACAACTTCTTGCCACACTAGATACAGATTTTGTGAGCAAAGTGTTTAGGAGTATAAATAAAACTTTCAAAATTATGAAAGATTAAAAGTGCTACCCTCTGTGCCAGGTTTGAACCTAAGACTGGGAACCAGGGTATTCTTTCACTAAGTCCTTTAAACAGAGAGCACACATAGCACAGTCTTTCAGAAATACTTCTGAAGAAGAAAGAAGATATGCTAGTGGTCCATGGGCTGTAATGCTTCACCTTGAAAAACAAGCCTTCAGCTCTCTTTTTGGACTGAGAAAGCTCAGATCATCATATCCCTGTTCCTGGGAACTGACAGGCTATCCTGTCTTCATCAAGCCACTCTGTCTTGAAGCTGGCTCCTTGCCAAAAGAGTTCAAGATTTTGATACTTGGGCTCAAGGATACAGAAAGAATGTAAGACTATGATTTTACAACATAAATTATTCTGCAGAAATTCTGTCACTGCTCTGGAAGTGCATTTCAATGGTCCGCACCAAGGACTGCAAGGCAGCTAAGCCTGATACAGTACAAATAAACATTAATGCTACTTACAGACACCATTTACCCTCCAGAAATTTAATTTGAGAACAAGTTTCTGCTTACAATGTAATTGTGCTCTGTAGAACAACAGCTGGGCTAAATGACTGGAGGGCAGCATGAAGGACCTACCACGTACATGAAACCTAAGACTACACTCACCTTATAAATCCAGCTGAGATGAATTTGCCTGTAAGAGCTACAGGAACTGTATTCAACTTGAAGTTCCACACTTCTGCTGGGACATAAAAAACATGGAGCTCCACCAACTAAAAAAAGAACAGATGATCATAACTGTAGATGTATTGCAATCCTCTTACACTTTGTTTTGTTTAGGTGGACTTCCAATTCTGTAGGCAGGACTGGTTCCCACAGACTAGAACAGTGAGGTTCTATCTCACAATAACGACCAGATAGTGAGAACAATGATAAACAAAGCAATTTGTGACTGAATGCCAGCTGACAGCACCAAAATAAGTCACATTAGAACTAGCTCCACAATGAAAGTGAAAGAATAGAGAGCTTGTGCTGCTGCTGTGTATCACTGTGACAGCAATGGACAGATATTACAAAAAACAGTTGATACTCTGGAGAGTGTCATAATTACAAAAATCCCTCAGCTGAAACCCTACCTTTGTTCATCTCATAAAAAATGCAAAGCACTGAAAGCTTGATCCAAACAGCACCGTGGCTTGACATTGTCAGAAAGAAAGAAAATTCAAAATATTTCTGATAGCTGTTATTAATATTAGCTACCTTGGAAACAGAGAAATTCTTCTGCTAATGTAATGTCTGCAAAAAGAATAATTAAGCTGGTTCTGATCAAGGTTCATTTAGAGTCCAGACCTGTGGTACTAGTGGCACTGTTAATGTCTAGTGGCAAAATAATGATATTTTTAGTGAAAATCAGGCTGTATTGATAAGGATGATACACTTCCCTGTAACTACAAGCCATGCAAATAAGCTATATTAAATATTTCTGCAATTTTTGAGTTAATATGAACTAAAAAGCTATGCTTTCTATATATACTGTTAAAGGCACATTTTTTTTCTCCCAGGTCTTCTAAAACCTTATTTTAATATTTATTTTTACTTGTGAAATCTAAAAAATCATTATGGAAAAGTATAAAAATTCTCACCTGTGATGTCTGAGGTCTCATTTGACTGAACGACATGTTGGTCCCTTTATTTGACCACAGCAAATGCCAGGTGGGCTTTCTAAACTTCTTTTTGATCAAAACATTCTTTAAGAATGAGTTTCATTATAATCTGTTATTACAGAAGTTACTGTTCTTCATTCCATTTATGAAAATGGAAAAGTTGTTTCTGTGCTGAGGCAGAAAGCTTCCAGCTGACTGCAAACAGACTCAACCACACCTTTTACACAAGTGAGTACCTAAGTAACTGAGGGAATTGCTAAATCATGGCCCTGCAGCTCTGAGAGATCTGCCCTGGCGCACTTCCTCGTAACATTTGCTCCCCTTTCATAAAAATACTTCAATTGTATATCATTTTCTACACAATTTTACTTTTTTCTAGAAACACAGACCTAAATCCCCACAAAACAAGATTCTTGCAGTTGATAAAGTGACAATTATTGAGAACTGCAGCAAACAACACATTGTGCCAGCCGGTGTTCCGAGGAACCCTGACTGTGCTTGGCAACCATGCCAGAAGAGGACTTTCATAAATGATAAACCCTGGCTCTACCCTAACCTTGTTACCGAACTACATAGAGTGGTCTGGGTTGGCAGAGACCTTTAAAGGTCATCTAGTCCAGCCCCCTGCAGCGAGCAGGGACACCTTCCAATAGACCAATAGGTTGCCCAGAGCCTTTAATCTGACCTTTAATGTTTCCAGGGATGGGCCACCTCCCACCCCTCCGGGCAACCTGTTCCAGTGTTTACCCACCTTCACTGCAAAAAAACTTCCTTATAGCTAATCTATGTTGACCCTTTTTTAGTTTAAAACTACTAGCCCTGCCCTATTGCAACAGTCGCTGCTAAATGTTTCCGTCTTTCTCTTTTCATTTTGATTTTCCTCAGCTCTTTCAGTCCCTCCAAGGCTACAAACCTCCTCTGGATTCTCTGCCTGCTCAGTGCCCTTGCTGGTCCCTTAACACTCTTCCCCGTATCCCGATACTTCGAATTCACCTGTTCTTAAGCGCAGGTGCCTGGGCCTTCCAGGTGACCTTCCAGGTCTCACCCTGGCATCGTGCAGTGGGATTAAGATTTCCTCGTGCCAGTGGGAAGCACCTACTTAAGAGGGCCTGTGTTTTCACTTTCCTCTGCATAATTATGCCGCAAGGAGCTCTCACGAATGACCTGCCTGAAACACCCTGTGTAAATGCAAGATGCTGCACTTTGTGGTACGCGATGCTCGAGGCTGCACCATCCCTCCCGGGCACTTTCTGCAGGGAACTACGACAGGTAAACCAATCCTCCAGGCTGTACTCAAAACCCACGCAGCTGGCAAGAGCAAAGTCAGGAAATTCATCTGCGGCATCTCCCAAAAAAACCCTCCAAACTGGGAACTTACTCGATGCTATCACTAAGATTTGCCACCCTGTTCTTACTGTCGCCTCCTTTTTTAGTCCCTCTAATGTCTAAGCGGCGAAGCGGGGCTCTTTCCGCTCCCTCCCCGCGCGGGGCGCTGAGGGCCCTCACGCTGCCCGGCCCTGCCCTGCCCTGCCCGGGCGGGGCGGGTCGCGCAGGCGCGGCGGGCCCGGGGCAGTGGAAGTTGTGCTGGGTGTGCCCGCCGCTCCGGCCGCTCCCGCCATGTCGGGCTCCTCCAACGTGGCTGCCATGAAGAAGGTGGTGCAGCAGCTGCGCCTGGAGGCGAGTGTGACCCGCGTGAAGGTGAGCGCGGACCCGCGACCGGCCGGGCCGGGCTGGGCCGGGGGCGCCGCCATTTCACCGCCCCGGGGCCGGGG